>OY776117.1:11583593-11828593 GCA_963675035.1 Allygus modestus | reverse complement strand
GCAAGAAAATAATAAATAAAATAAAAACTTTGCTGAATCAATAATCGTAAAATAAACTGAAATTTATCCCAAGGACAAAATGACATAATAAAATAATCGTAATATAAAGTAAATATAGAAAATGTATTTGCTTATACCAAAGGTAACATTACTTCCTTAAAATAATTTATAGGCTTAAAAAAAAAAAATAATGCCAATAAGAGAGAACGGTATTCGAGTTTTAATTTATCATTATGTTGTCGTTGTCAAGGCATCTGGCATTTGTTAGATTATTACTGAATTGATCGATGCGTTTAGCCATATTCACCTTAATAGAACAAAGAAGAAGGTATTGGTAGTATGTTTAATGCATGTTCTAGAACATTTAATGCTAGCATTACCTGAGCCACCCACAGCTCTCTTAATGAACACTGGATGCTCACGTTCCTTAGATGTCATTAAAGGCTTTATTAAAACTATGGAACTCTTTCTTAAGATTTAATATTTACCTTTGAATAAATATTATCTAAGTAAAACCGAGCAAGGTCCAAGCATATGTAACATTTACATTTTGCTTGTGTGAAAGGAAACAAATAAATGACTTACTATACAATGTTATATTACATTGTATTATAAAGTTGGTATTTATTATAGTGCACAATAGTTTCACTGTATTACCTAGATTTAAGAGTTGTCCTACAAATAAGTTTCTAACTTTCTTCTACTTGCTCAGTAGTCTTTGTGTTACTGAAATATTCGCCCGTTGATGAATATCCGGCCCGGCAATTGCCTGGCGACTGTTGTAGGCAACTGCAACAGTCGCGCCAGTTTAATAGCTGTATAATAGTTCTAAATTAAATAGATGTTAGTTTCAGCTCAGGTTGCAGTGCAAGCGTTGATGAGTGTAACAAAAGCTTAATCTCTGTAGGTCATTTCAATTCATATCATATTACTATAGCTATCAACAAACATATGTATGACCAATAATTTAAAATAATCTTTATACTTTAAAAGTTGCCGACAATATATTTTACAGGATACTCTCTCTATAACCTTTCATTTAGGAATAGTGGCTTAAGGGTACCAGTCATAGTCTACACTTGTTTTTAGTTTTTTCAAAAGTTTCAAAAGTACACTTTGATTTAATTTTCTAAAGTAGTTATTGTCGTAATCTATTTAAATATATAGATGACGTCAAGAAATCACTTTAGAACATTTAAAAATAATAGAAGTTATAAAATGCAGCATTTTACAACAAAACTATTGATTTTGATTGAAGAATAACATTGTTAAGTTTACTATTTAAATTGTTGAACTTTTTATAACACTGATATGATATTTTCATTAGTTGCATGTTAAATCCATGTTTGTTTCACTATATGGGGATATATGAACTAATAATATAATATTAGTAAAGACTAAAATAATAAACCTTGATAGTAAGACGATAATCATTTGTTAAATGAATACTCATACATTGGTACTATCGTATCGTTGTATATGCAATAATCACCATGAAGATGGCTTAAAAGTCGAAACACGTGACGTGAAAATACAAAATGATTAAAGGTCACCCAAGGAGACTTTTCCGATAATCCTAATTAAATTATTTTAAAAGACAAAGGCATTACTTGGAGGTAATTGGGAACACTTTTTGTGGAATGGGTTTTTAATCACAGACTTTAAGAACATCCAGGAAATTTAACACTTTGACCTTTGAAGGTGATTCAAAGAAGTTAATTAACATATTTTTATAAACATGATATAATGTACAACGTTGTATTTTAGCATGTAAGATACACTAGAAGACGCTCTTCCCACACTCACTGAGTTTCATGTTTTATGAAAATAGCTTTCAGCATTGGTACTGTTTTTATTAGCATTACTAATGTATAAACTTAATATGCAATGGAAGGTGTGTGTGCGCCATCAATCCGTACTGCATTAATTACATTACACTCCAGCACTCTACATTGGTTATAAAAATAAATTATAAATGAATAGTACCCACTTAATACTAGTGCATATGTTATTACAAATTGATATTAAATATTTAATACGAATAGGCTCAAGAATGGATGGACAGTAGTAGGGGGCATTGGATGGTTCAAAACCAGCAAAGGCGTGCGAGGAGGAATGAGGAATCGCCCCCCCCCCCGTGACGTCAGCCCCCCCCCCGCGAGGAATGAGGAATCGCCCCCCCCCCGCGAGGAATGAGGAATCGCCCCCCCCCCCGTGACGTCAGCCCCCCCCCCCCGTGACGTCAGCCCCCCCCCGTCACGTGACCCGACATAAACCTAACATAGGCTTTGTCCACCAGTTGTATTATAAATTTGTTTTGTTTGTTTTTGTTGTTTCTTTTTTTTTGTTTTGTTTTGTTTAGTTTAATAATTTAATATAATATTATAAAATACGAATATAAAAGTACAAATACGAATATAATAGATTATTGAAGTTGAACCCTTCGATAGCTTATGACAGCTGTGAAACCATTGGAGAGGAAGCCGTTAACCCTCTCTTTTACTAGGCTCAGCTCCACCGGTACATTGGCAGTGAACCAACGGGGGAAGAAGTGTACTCTTCCGTCTTCTTCTACCCAGCCGAGGTGGAGGATTATTAATCCATGAAACATTTCTTCTTCTATTTTTTGAAATGCAATGGCCACAGTGCAGGGGCAGCGCAAGACGTACATGGTGTCCGACATGGTGTTCCGTTGATCGTCAACTGAAGAATGAGGGTTCGGCTAACAAACAAGCCATTACCACGTCGTAAACAAGTGGAACGTTCCAGAAGCCTTTTACCGCTCCGTTGGAAAACCCTTTTGAAGTAAACAAGCTATAACTGTATTGAGCGTTTCCTCCAATATCCTTTATTTTATTCAGAAAAAGCAATACCCTAACCTACCCTCCGTTTACTACAACTCTCACATATATCGGAGGATTAATCTCCCGAAGGAGCCAAAGTATGGCGTTGCGGCATAAGACGAGTGTCGGTATCACATTAAAGTCTCCCAGGTCAGCCCTGAGTTGTCGACATTTGTGTGGGGTCAACGGTCTTTCTAGCCAAAATTCAACATGTAATTTTCCGGGGAAGCATCTCGTATAGTAGTACACCGTTTGTAGAAATACCTCCGCGTCTATTGAATCCATCTCTGATATCGTGGAATGTATATGGAAAGGCATTGTTGCTGGATAGGTCCCTACCGGCTCCGAAACCATTGAGAATAAATGAAACATGGTGCACCGCTTGTCAATACTGTTAGAAGGAGACTAACGAGTAAGACCGAAGGTGTAAACAACTCGGAGGACAACTCGGAGGAAACTGCCATGACGTCATCTTCCACCTACGTGACCGCCACAGTCGGTTTACCCATTAGTGGTTCCAGTGGAAAGTCCCACGACCGATTTCTCCGAAACTGCCATGACGTCATCCTCCGCCTACGTGACCGCCACAGTCGGTTTACCCATTAGCGGTTCCAGTGGAAAGTTCCTCTTCCCGACCGGAGTGCTATTTATGAGCGCGTCTTCAGAGGTTTCACCAGTTTGTCTTTGGAGCTCTTACTGTGCGGACGAAGTAGTGCTGCCTCTGCGGTATACCTACACAACTTGCTGTTCATTGCCTTTGGATTCCCGTAACAGTTAACGTAAGTAACATGTAATTTACTTTTTCATCAGAAAGTTTACCAATGCTCTAAAATCTTATTAGCTAAAATTAATATTTAATGTTTTGAATATCTCGGTACACTGAGTCTTGTCCTTGTCTCTTTTCAGATGGAGATGAGTGAAACCGTAATGACCTTGGAACAGTTGTGTTTTCTAACGATTAAAGTTAACGAATCAAATTTAAAAAGTAAAATAGACTCGCTTCCACTCCTTTTTAAAAACGTTTTGAGTGAAATAAAATTTGGTTTCGCTTTTAAATCTAACTTTCAAGTGCCTAGTGGAATTACAGACGAGGGCGAAATCGCTATGTGTGAGCGTAACAAAGACAAAGACGTGTACCAGTGTTGGGAATGTCATACGAGCGATTCATGCCATCTATTTCTATCTAACATTATTAAAAGGGTTAGACTCGCCTCGTTCCCAGGGGTATCGCTACCAAAGTGTTTTTGCTGCGACAATTGTGCCTTTGTAGCGGACGGGGAATACAGATACCCGATGTTTTTGTAGATGGCTGGTCCCTGCATGTGTGTGGTCTGCGGCCGCGTGTTCGCAAACGCCGGAAACCTGACTCGCCACACGAGAGCCGCTCACAGCGACCGCCATCTCAACTGCGACGTCTGCGGTAGACGCTTCGGGCGAAGCGATAACCTGCGACGCCACCTCGCCACAGTTCATCTTCTCACTCCTCACGACCAAGCGCCAGGTACGGTTTTTATGTTAAACAAGAATAGGTGGATTGCTAGCCTCTGTGTAATTCCTCACCCTTGTATTTACTGGACCTAGGTAAACTGGCGATTGTGATGAGGAAGAGGTCGTTAGTTCTCTATACAGTTCCTCACACATCCTCACGATCAAGCGTCAGGCATGGTTTTTATGTTAAACAAGAAACCGCCAGTACTAATGACTTGTTTTCGAGAGAGAGTAAACGGCTTTAGTCGAGTAAACAGATTCAAGTAGTAAACAAGGGGCTGCCAGCCTCTGTGCGATTCCTCACTCTTGTATTACTGGGCCCGGGTAAACTGGCGCTCGAGATGAGGAAGAGGTCGCCAAGCCTCTATATAATTCCTCACCCTTGTATTTACCGGGCTCAAACTGGTGATTGAGATGAGAAAGAGGTTGCCAGTTCCTCACCTTCGTGTTTATCGGGGTCACTAATAGGACTTGTTTTCCTGTTCGCAGGCCATCCTTGCCCGTTGTGCTCCGTCGCCCTGGCGGGTCCCGAGGATCTTCGCCACCATATGGAAGCGGTCCACGGTGCGAGCCCGTCTGCTTCAACTTCCTCCTCCTCCTCCGCAACGCCACCCTTCAGAGACCCACGGCCCGAGTGCGACGCGTGCGGGCGGCGATTCTCCCGCGGGGACCTGCTCCGGCGTCACGTGCAGCTGGTGCACGCCAACGAGGTCCGCTGTCCCGATTGCGGCGCCCTTTTCCACAGGGCCGCTTTTCTCCAGCGGCACATGGAGAGCGCTCACCGCGGCATGAGGTTTGCGTGCGCCTACTGTGACCGAGGCTTCACCCGGCGCTACAACCGGGACCGGCACGAGGCCCACAACTGCCCCGTCGTGAGGAACCTCGTTGTGGACGAGATGCCGCGCCTGCCCGTTCTGTCACCCGAGCCCCGGCCCAGCCGCGAGCCCCAGCCCGGACCCAGCCGCGAGCCCCAGCCCGGACCCAGCCGCGAGCCCCAGCCCGGACCAAGCACGGCACCCGACGGGATGGTGGGTGGTGGCGGACTACCCACGTTTCGCCCCATCCAACGGGCGTTCCGCGGACGTCTCCTGACCTTCGGCCTGTCCCGGCCCATGGAGGACTTCTTGGCCGTGGAGGACGCGTTGGTGCTGCTGTTCGACAGCGTCCTGGAACTGTTGGCCGACGTCAGGAGTCGACACCCTAACATCAAGGTCAACATGTTCCTGGAATGTGAATTCGCCAACGTTCACGGAGCCACCTGTCTGCGGGCCTTCAAGACGAAGAACGTGCCTCTCACCGCCGCGTCCAACTTGGAGGACTTCCTATCGGCTTCCTTCCACAAGCTGGAGGAAGAGAAGGAGCAGTGCCTGCTAGTGGGCAGCGGGTGGAGCTATCTCCGGATACGGGACCTGGAGATCCGCGTCAACCTCTACACCCCGTTGGGAGAACGCGGAGCCAGGTTCGTCCAGCTTCCCAGGACCATCTGCGAGACGCGTGCCGTTATCAACGTGCAAAACGTCGATGACATGTGCTTCGCATACGCCATCCTGGCCAAGTTCGTCGCGCAACACCCGGAGAGGCCCACATCGTACACACCGGACGTCATGGCACGCTACGACTGGGTCGGCCTACGCTTCCCCGTGGCTGTGAAGGACATCAAGGTCTTTGAGAGGAGGAACCCCATCAGCGTCAACGTGTACGGGATCGAGCGCGCCATGGTGGGGAGACGCCCCGACGGATCGCCAAAGTTCCAGGACCGCGTGTTCCCGCTGAAGATCTGCAAGCGGGAGTTGGAGGATCACCGGGACCTGCTGTACGTGACCACCGGCGGGGACAGTCACTACGCCTACATCACAAACATGAGTAGGCTTGTGCGACCCCAGCTGACGTCCCACGTCAACGCCATCCACGTGTGTAAGCGATGCTTCGCCTACTTCGACAACCGGCCCAACAAGCTGCAACTGTCCGGTGCCGAGCGTCTGGAGGAGCACATGCGATACTGCACCGCCAAGGCTCCCCTCCGCTTGGACTTACCGAAGAAGCAGCAGATCCGCTTCGCCCACCCCGAGTACACTCGGCGCGAGCGCTTTTGCGTTTATGCCGACTTTGAGTGTGCTCTGCAGCCCGTCGCCGCTGACCCTGCGGAAGCGCCGCCCGGCACAAGGCCCCTGCAACTGCACGTCCCGTACGCCTTCGCTTACCAGATCGTGGACTCGCTCGGCCTGGAGGAGTTCGAGCCCCGCGTCTACTTCGGGGCAGACGCGTCCAAGGTCTTCATGGAGAGGCTCAAGACGGACGTGCTGGCGCTGTGGGAGTTCCTATTCAGCATGAGAGCTCTGCACCCTTCTCTGACCCGGCAGGAGATGAACGAGTACCTGGCAGCGACTCACTGCTACCTCTGCGGGAAGGAGTTCACGGACCAGGACGTCAAGGTGCGGGACCACAATCACGCCCCGCCCTACGAGTTCCGAGGAGCCGCTCATCGCTCGTGCAACCTCAGGTACCGGGAGCAGCGACACATCAACTGCTACTTCCACAACCTGTCCAACTACGACGCCCACTTCGTAGTGCGCGAGCTGGCCATCGAGCCCGGCGACGTGGACGTGTTGGCCCACACGGAGGAGCGGTACATCGCTTTTACCAAGCGATTCCACTTTGGTCAGCCCGGGGACAACCAACGGCAGAGCAGTTTCGCGGTGCGCTTCCTGGACACCTACAGGTTCCTGTCCATGAGCCTGGCCAACCTGGCGGCGGGACTCCCCACGGACAGGATGCGCGAGACGAGGAAGCGCTTCCCCGATGACCGGCTGTTCGACCTGGTGCGTAGGAAGGGCGTGTTCCCCTACGACTTCGTGACGTCCTACGACACGCTGTACAGGACCAGGGAGTTGCCGCCCAAGGAGGCGTTCAGGAACTCCATGACCCTGGAGGACATCAAGGACGAGGAGTACGAGCACGCCCTCAACGTGTGGCGAGCCTTCGAGTGTCACAACCTCAAGGACTATGCGGACAAGTATCTGCGATGCGACATCGCCCTGCTCACCGATGTCTTTGAGCAGTTCCGCGACACCTCGCTGGCAGAGTACGGGCTGGACCCCGCCCACTATTACACCTTGCCGTCCTACGCCTGGGACGTGATGCTCAAGACCTGCGGTGTGGAGCTGGACACGCTGCAGGACTTTGACATGTACCTGTTCGTGGAGCAGGGGATCCGGGGAGGCATCTCTCAGGCCATCACCCGCTACGCCAAGGCCAACCACGACAGGTGCCCGGACTACTGCCCGGACGAGCCCACGCGCTTCCTCCTGTACCTGGACGCCAACAACCTCTACGGCTGGGCCATGTCCCAGCGCCTGCCGACCGGAGACTTCGAGTGGCTCAGCCGAGAGGAAATCCAGGCGTTGGACGTCGCGGCGCTGGACGCAGAGGCCGATCGAGGCTACATCTTGGAGGTGGACCTCCACTACCCCGCGCGCCTACACGACCTGCACAAGGACCTTCCCTACTGCTGCGAGACGAAGCGCTCGCCGACAGGGAAGTTCCCCAAACTGTTGACGACCGTGGACGACAAGACGCACTACATCTGTCACTACAGGGTCTTGCAGCAGGCGCTGCAAAACGGATTGGAGCTGGTCGCGGTGCATCGGGCGATCTCCTTTCGCCAGTCGCGGTGGTTGGAACCGTACATCCTGATGAACACGGAGCTGCGGAAGAGGGCCAGGACGAAGTTCGAACAGGACTTCTTCAAGCTCATGAACAACGCGGTCTTCGGCAAGACCATCGAGAATGTACGGAAGCGCCTCAACGTGAAGCTGGTGTACACCCCGGAGAAGTTTTCCAAGTACGTCGCCAGATCCAACTTCCTGGACCGGACGTACTACACGGAGGACGTGGCCCTGGTGCATCTGTCCAAGGTCAACATCGTGTTGGACAAGCCCGTCTACGTAGGCATGACAGTCCTGGAGCTGAGCAAGTGGCTCATGTACGAGTTCCTGCGCAAGATGAAGGAGCGCTACGGTGACCGCCTCACCGTGGACTACATGGACACGGACAGCTTCGTCTTTGACATCGTGTCCCAGGACGTCTACGCAGAGATGAAGGAACACCTGGACGATTTCGACACCAGCGGATATCCGAGGTCCCACCCCTGCTACAGCCCCGTCAACGCCAAGGTCATCGGAAAGTTTAAGGACGAGTGCAACGGCCTGTCCTTATTCGAGTACCTCGGCCTGCGGTCCAAATTATACTTTATGGACATCGAGGACGCGGCGACAGGCGGCAGCAAGGCTCTCAAGCGGGCCAAGGGGGTGGCGAAGGGCGTTGTCAAGAACGTCCTCACCCCCGACGACTACAGAGAGTGCCTGTTTGACGGGGTCCAAAAGCGCACCACCAACGTCCGCTTCCAGTCTCACTTGCACCGGGTCTACACCGTGGAAGTGGACAAGCTGAGCCTCAGCTCGACTGACGACAAGCGGTGCGTCCTCCCCGACGGCATCCACACTCTGCCGTGGGGACACAAGGACGTCCCGCCACTACCGCCAGCCAGGAGAGGAGGAGATCGACCTCAGCGGATGGAGGTGGACGGTGAGGAGGAGGAGGAGCGCCAGGACGAAGACGAGGAAGCGGAATTCCCTGTTTAGTTTTAAATATTAATTTTAAGAAAAACTTGTAAATAGTATTTGTAAGAAAATATAATAGCTTTATGTACAGCACGAACCTGAGTTGTTTATTTCCTCCCCTTTGCTCACTCAAAAGCCGTTAGGCTTAAAGTGTGTGAGAAAGGCGTTATGGGCCGTTTGGCCCGAGCCGTGCAGCTTAAAAAGCCCCCGCCAACCGGGAGCGGTTGGCGGCGCGTGTCGGGGGACGGCCCTGAAGGAGTTGCCCAGGAAGGAATTACTCAGCGGTCTGCTGACGCTCGAGGTTGCACCCTTGAATTGCTCAGCGGCTTGCTGATGCTCGAGGTTGCACCCTTGAGTTGCTAAGTGGTTTGCTGATGCCCGAGGGGTCTTGTGGCGCGCCCTCTTTGGCGGCCTTCACTGCCGCTTGGCGGGGGCTCAGCCAGTGACACGCGCCGCTGGTATATAAACCTGAGGTCCAGCCCCGCTGCTTCAGTTTTGCTAATTTATTTTTAAAATTTAGTAAGGAGAAAGGAGAAATGAAAACACAAGCTTTATCATTATGAGGCATGTATTGTACAGTAATAAGGTTACATACTACAAAAACCTTACAAACTAATTTTAAGCGAATATGGAGTGGAAGAGCCTGCGGACCAGAGCGTCGTTGACAGCGGGAGCGGTGAAGTCGAAGAGCTGGACGTAGTCGCTGAGTGACGTGCGGAGAACAGCCCGGCAGTACAGGTAAGTGAGGCAGTAGTAGCCGCAAACAGAAGTATCGTAGCCCTGGAGCCGATACCTGTTGTAGACGTAGTGGCGGTGATGAGGATTGCGCCTCAGGAACCTTTGAAAGTCGGCCTGGTATGGCGGCCTCCCGTAGCTGTCCAGGTACTCGAGTCTGTCCTCTTCCGAGCAGTAAAACGCCACCCAGTGTTCGCCTCCCTCGGTGTGTGCTACCGTGTTGGACACGATGGCGGTGAGAGGCTTGACCGGCGCGTCCGGTAGTTGGTCAGAGGCGTAGACCGCGACGTTCCTCAGTCCGGGGATCTTCGCCAGGCATTCTCTGATCTGGACGGTATTCATCGTGGGCGGAAGCAGCACAGGCAGCTCGAGGTGGACGGGTCTGGACTGTCGTTAGCCACGAGCCAGTCCCGCAATACTATGCAGTTATGAAGGGCGCAACGGTTGTGGGAGCTCTTATGGTGGCGACAGCGCAGGGTCCGGTAGGTGGGCGCACCGTTGAGCGACCCACAGCCCAGATCCTCCATGTCCTGAGCGGTGGTGGCGGCGGGCTCGGTTATGAGGTGGCGTTGTACAAAGTCCCTCTTCTGCGATCCTTTGACGTAGACCAGGGGACGGTGGATGAGGCAGGAGCGCAGCTTGTCCAGCAGGGCGACGTACGCGATGTCCCCCTGGTCCCACTCCAAGCCGTGGCAGTGGCAAGTGACCCAGACGCTCTCGCGCTGTTTCTCGGAAGTCAGGAGGTCCTTACTGAAGGGCGGGCGGGCGATGTGATGTAGGAGCAGCGTGCCGGTAGTCACGTCCACCACGCAAACCTCTTTCAGTAGAAAGTCATTATCACTGTCTTTAAAACACTGCATATCCATGACCACGCTTCCGTGATGACAGCGCGCTGGCGGCGGCTCGATGTAGATCGGTGGCGGCACGTCCATCCCGTACGGCTGACTGAACTCGACTGAGCGCTGGCGGGAGCGCGCCTAGCGGGTTAACCTTGGGTGCGCGCGCCGCCATCACCTAACGGTCCGCGGTGACCTTGAGCGCGCGGCAACTCGTTTACCCGCCAAAACCTAACGGTGCGCGCGCGCGGTGACCTTGAGCGCGCGGCAACTCGTTTACCCGCCAAAGTCGACTGTGACGTTGCGATGACGGTCCACCTCCACGACGTTGTCCAACTCGGCGTACACTATGCAGTTGAACGCCTCCGCCAAGGCTTCGGAGAACCCAATCTCTATGCGCAGGTTACCGTTGCGCACCAGGTTCCAGTGGCTGGATTGAGAGGCCGCCATATCGGGCGTCAGATCAAACGCCATCAGGCAGTATCCGTAGGGGTATTCGTTGCGACTGACTTCGTTACCACAGTCTGAGAAATTGATGCCGGTGCCGGTGTACAGCGTGTGGTAGGCGAGCACGCACAACTCCTTACCGAACGTGTAATCCGGTTGAAGCGGCTTACATGGCACTTGCTCACCGTCTATGTACAGCGCGAAGAAGTTCACGTGGCTGTGGGTGAAGTTGAACGGGTTCTTCTTGTAGTCCCCGTTGAACGCCTGATTGCTGACCAGGCCAACTATAACGCGTTTCGGCAGTTGTCCCAGAAACACACTGTCCAGAGTCTTGCTGCTGATACCGGAGGGTAGCGTGAAGGATTTGACTTCCACGCGCGTAATGGGATATTTGGCTGTACCCGACTCCAGCGTCCTGCTGTGAGCCAACAGCACGCTCGGGTTGATCTTACAGCGGCGCATGAACAGGTTGACTTCGGCGATGTCCACTTTGTAGTCTGTCACGGTTTTAGACATGATGGAGAATGAGTTCTTTGACCTGATCAGGCGAAAGCGCATCTCCACGCCGTTTAACATGAACTTCTCCTGGTTGCACAGGTCGACGTGCAGATGTCCGACCATGTCCGCGTACCGGCTGGCCTTGACAAACTCCCTCCGGTTCTTGAGCCCGGCATTATCCTCCTCAGTATTGTCCATGTACCCGGCATAGTCCTCGTAGAACAACTCCGCGGTGAGGTGCGATGTCTTGGCATCACCGCCATAGGACAACAGGTTCTCCAGGTAGGCGCGATAGGCGTACGTGTTGTTCTGAGGAGACACCAGTTTGTTGTTCAGGTACAGGTCCACTTGACTGAACAGCGAGTGCAGCCAGTTGTTAATCGGACCCACCTCTTTTATCGCTTGATCACCCGTTACAGCGCCTCCGCTAGCCGTTCTAATGGTAGCCTTCACATGCAGTAGCGTCTGTGACAGATCCGTGTACTCGTCCCCGTGGCCCGGAACTATGAACTCCACGGGCGAGTCGTCTGTCAGGGAGGAGATGGGCTTGTACTGCACCCATTTACCGCTCTCTATACTGGTCTGCGTGGGCGGTAGCGAGAACAGGTCCAACTCGGTCTTGACACACTCGCACGACTTCTGATGTAGAAACGCCATTATCCAAAAATGTCCTTCACGGTACTCTTGCTCTTCTTGCTTCTCCTCTTCTTAGCGACACGTTTTGCGGGCTTCCTCTTGGGGGCAGCGCTCTTCTTCCTCGCTCCGAGGAGTTTCGCCAGAGACTGAGGAGTAACCTGCTGTACACGCCTCTTCTTATAGGCACCACCACCGCTCAGCACGCGATCCAGTTTTTCATCAGCCCTGCGTTTCAGCGACCCGGTAAACTGTCTGAGTCGGGCGTTGGCTGCGACTCGGGGGTTGGCTGTACCCGCCGCCACGTCGCCCAAGAAGCCCACACCGGACCTCAGCGCCTCCTTGCCCAGCGCCGATGCGCCGGATCTGATCAACGGGACCACTGTCCGCATCAGCCCGCCTAGGAAACTGCCGATGCCGTGTCCGCGTTGGAAAGCGGCTCCTCTGAATACGGAGGATACGCCATGGCCCGCCTGCTGGTGGCGGTAATATGCCAGATAGGGATCGCTCGGATTCATTGCCGCTGCCTCTCTTTCCTGAAATGAAGCTTCATGCACGTGGTTCCGAAGTGGAATGGCAAGTGTCGCCCTTGGTTGTCCCTTAAATCGATTTCCACGCTCTCGAATGAGGTTTTAATCACCGGCACGTAGTGCGGGTCTATTATATACACTGTCGTGTTGGCACCGTACGTGTAATTCCTGATGTCGATGTTGAGGATCTTCAGTAGTGGCGCCACAGCGTCGCCCACCAGTTGGGGTTCCACCAGGTCGCAATACACGTACATGTGTGATGGTAGACCGGCGAAGAGGTTAGCCGGCCTCACGGACCTGTGACGCTTGACGATATCCGTATCCACCTCGTAGCCAAACTGTAGCGCCAAACCGGGGCTCAGTTTGAGGCTCTGAACGGCTGAAGACGTCGACATCAATTCCACCCTGGAGGACCTCTCGTCATACGAGAAGGCGCACAGGTTACTCTTCATTTGAGGGTGGTTGTTGATTGCGTCTACGAGTTCCTCGGTACTACTGTAATTGCCCGGCTCCACTTTGATTAACAACTTGTCCACCACGGCCAACCCGCCTTTCGAGTCCCTCATTCCCAGCACTAGTTTGATGTAGGTTCCCTCACCGACGGTCAGAAAAGAGAAGGGGTAGTGCGCCTCCGCCAGAGCGACCTCCCACTCACCGTCTGACAGATCAACGGTCGAGGGTAGATGGGTCGTGTAGTTTGTCACCATGTTGTTGGGATAGTAATTCATTGAACTGTTACTGGGCAACGTCAGGTAAAACTGGTCGTGCCTCGTCATCGCAGCTGTTGCACGTCCGCTGCGGGTACCCACGAATTGAAGTCCTCTCCGTAACCGGCCCACTTGACTAGGTAGCGCTTACTGGAGCCTCGCCCTTTAGTGTCCAGTATTTTATCTATTTGATACAGGCGATCCGGGGCGATCGTCACCTTTTGCATCTCGTGCTCGTAGAAGCGCCCTTCCAGCGGCGTCCCGTTCAGGTCTCGCAGCACGTACAATGGTAGAGGATGCGACCCGTATACGTGGTCCACCACGAACAGCTCCTTACTCCAGTTGGTCTCGTAACCTTTGGCGAACGTGCCCTTCTCCTTGGCTATGCGCACCGTGTCGCCCGGCTCGAACCTGGGCTTGTGTCGTCGGATCGCCTTTCCATACATGTGACGCCAAACCTTGTACACCGTTTTTCCATCGCTGCTGTCCGCGTCCACGGGTCGTAGGCCACCCAGGCTCCTGTGCGGACTGCGGTTGTAGGCGTCCACAAGCCTGTCCAACACGTCCACGTAGCGATACGTGTTCTTGTAGGTCAGGTAGCGCCACATGCGGGTCTTGAGCGTGCGGTTGACTCGCTCCACCACCGCCGCCTTCACGTCGGGGTTCTGCGTGGTGAAGTAGTTGACACCGTGACTCTTGAACACTCGCTTGGTCGCGGCCCCGGTGAACTCCGTCCCCTTGTCGGTCTGTAGGCAGCGAGGAGTCGCCTCAGCGAATATCCTCTCGAACGCAGCAGCCACCTCAGGCCCGCTTTTCCTCTTCAGCGGTACCGCGAACAGCCGCTTACTGAATACGTCTATCACAGTCAGCAGGTAGTTGACTCCGTCGTTGTACCGGCTCAGGCCGCGCATATCGTTCAGGTCCGCCTGCCACAGCTCCCGGGGCCCGAACACGGCGTAGCGGTTGCGGGGAAACCGCTTGCGCGCAGGCTTGTGCAGCGTGTAGGTGTCCTGGGCGCGCAGCCAGTCGGCTACCCGACGTTTCGGTAGGCGCGCGGCTCTGGCCAGGGCGGCCACCCCGCCGAGGGAACCGGGCTGGCTCGGGTCGTAGTACAACTTCTCCATTACAGTGTGAACAGCTCCCAGTTGTCCAATGACGATTCCCGGTCGGGTTCCTCGGTTATTATCCTTCTCCTGGCCGCTGGGGGTCGCGGTCTCAGGCGGTCCAGTATCGGTGTCAACCTCGGTGAGAGGGGTGTTGAGGAGGCCGTTGTGTCTCCCCAGGGGCTCGATGCCGAGTCCAGCCCCACGCCTAGGTAACGCAACGCCGTGGGATTGCTCACGTATTCTTTGGGCACGTTCATGTCCTTCAAGGCGGCCATCACTTGATGCCAGCCGGTAGGCAATCGGTCCGCCCTTCGCGCTCTCACTATGCTGTGCGCGATGTCCACTATATTGGAATCGGGGATCTTCACCTTGTCCACGTACACCGCTCCACTGGCGTCCCAGGAGATGGGGCTGCCTTGACGGGTCATGAATCGCAACAAGTTGCGCGCCACCGACCTGTAGATTTTTGAGAACGATTCCACAATGTCCTCCTCCGCCGAGGCGCTAGACTCGCGCTTCATCTGACTCGGACCTCCCGCCGCTTCCTCCTCCCTCTCCTCACCCTCGATGATTGACAGACCTATGGGTTGACGTTTAGCCGCGGAAAAGTGCAGGAACCGCTGTAACACCTGCTGATATTGTTTCCATTTCTCCGTATCGTCCAGCCGCTTGTCGCTCAATATGCGATGCATCTCAGCGTCCAGGCTGGCTGGCTTATTGGCGCTACCTGCTCCTCCTCTTGGCTCCGGCCCTGGTCCCGGTCCTTCTCGCAATCTCTCGATGAGCTCCTGCGGTACAACCACCATTTTCCTAGCGTACTCCATGTCCGATTAGCTTCTGCGCTAGAACGGGCAGAACAGCGTTCAACAGCAGAGGTAGGAGAATCCCTCCGCCCCGTTGGACGAGGTAGTGTCGCTTCTTGGTCCAACCCTCGCCGCGTTTCACCAGCCGTCTGAGCGCCTGTTTGTGTTTGCTCAATTTGCGTTTGAGGCAGGGAGAAAGCGGTACGTTTCCGCGTAGCACGTTATACGCGCACTCGCACAACGACTTGATGCGACTCTTGTCGCACGCTTTTAACAGGGCCTTGCGTTCTTTGGGCGTAGCGTGTATTAGGGCCCTCAGCAGCGCCGCGTCCTTCTTCACGCGGTGTGACATGATGACTGACGCTGGCGCGCGCTCGGCCTATTTATCACTTCTTCTTAGGCAGGTACACGTAGTTCACCGGATCGTCTGGGAAAATGGTTGAACGTACGCGCATCTCTTCAGGCGTGGACTGTTTCAAGTCTATGAGCAGGTAGGCGTGCGGATCACGCGTGGCGTCCGCGTAAGCCTCCTCCACGAATTTGGGGTTTTCCGGGTATACTTGACGGGCCAGGTGTTTGATCTGAGCGCGGTCCCTGGGATTCTTGAAGCACACAATGTAGTGGGCGTTCAGCGATATGTCGCGCTGGCCCCTGCCCTGGTGAAACAGGTTTTGCGTGATGAAGAACACGCTCATGTTGCGGTGGTGCGAGCCCTTGGTGAACAGGTCCGCCACGCCGGAGCCAGCCTCGCGCATCATGTCATCGACGATGACCAGGGCGGGCTCGCTACCGTCATAGTCGTCCAGGTCCGGCAAGCCGGCTACGTAGCGCACGGCAGAGTCCGCACGGCTCTTGCCGCCACCGCTGCCATAGTGCCAAGTGATGCGGGCGAACCGCGTATCGCACATGCGGTCGGCGTGCTCTATGAAGCGAGCCACGAAGTGCGACTTGCCGCTGCCCGAAGGCCCGGCCACGATGGCGGTGAACGGGTGTTTCCACCTCAAGTCCATGGCGTCTACTGACCGCCGTGCACCGCCACCTCGGCTCTTGTAACTAAAGGTTCTTTTCTTGCTCTTTTTTATTTGATTTTATTTTTTCAATTTTGGAAGGAAATTAGGGAATAGGAAATACCGTTTATTTTATACAAATTCCAGGAAAGGAGATTTGCTGCCAGGAGGGCCGCTCCTCTTTACAAGGCTCGTCCTCGGCCCCACGCCAACGTTGTACTGGGAGATGGCGTTGTCGTCCAGGACCGTGAGGAACCGTCGAGGCATGTAGATCCGGATCGGGTCGTCGCCGACGAGACCCTCCAAGGTGGCCATCACCGCCTCGCCGTACGGTGTATCTACCCGCTCGAATGAGCGAATCGGGTACACCGCGTTGTCCCGCAGATCCGCGATGCGAGTGTAACCCGCGGCCTTGCAGCTATTGAGGGCTGTCCTGAGGTCCATCTTCTGGTCCGTGTTGAGCATGGCGCAGCGGCTGGATGCAGAATGACCGGCTCTCGCCACCGAGTCGCCTTTTATTGGCGGTGTCTACGTGCCGACTCACGCGTATCAACAACATGATGACATAGTTACTCGCTCAATTCCAGGAAGGGTGATGTAATGGAAAGCTTTACTGCGTAAACAAGTGGATTGTTCTAGAAGCGTCTCGGTTATCAACTGCTTAGTGGAAGTTTCCACGCTCAATTCCAGGAAGGCTGACGTAATGGAAAGCTTTACTGCGTAAACAAGTGGATTGTTCTAGAAGCATCTCGGTTATTAACTGCTTAGTGGAATTTTCCACGCTCTCTCGTTTACTGGGTAGCGCGCTTGGAGTGTGCACTCCTCTTGGTTTTCCCTGAGATGATGCAATCGGTCTTTCGCCAAGTGGGTAGAGGAGTAGCGGTCCTAGTGATCCCGTCGTATCTTGACTCTCCCGTCTCGCTATTTGCCAGCCATAGGTTTTGCAATCTGGATAGCAGGTCCTCTAGACATATGCAGATTTCATCGTTTCGCTCCTCGTCCAAGTACAAGCCGCAGCTGAACGTGGGGCGACCTCCTTTGAACACATTCATCTTCAACAGTACGTTACCGCTGTTAGTAGGGTTCTTCACAGTGTACTGATATCCGCCAGCGGACCAGCACAGTGCCGGGGAATCGATAGGCACTTCCTTCCTCTTTACAGTCCACCCATCGAGCTTTTTCTTCTTTGACGCACATCCCTGCTGAACTGGCGGTGCGTTGGCGTTCTCATCGTTCATTGCGTTCAGCTCCTCTAGGAAGGAGCGGATCGTTTGGTCCACTTCGGCTGCGCTGACTCCGCTTCCGTTCATGGTGACGTCTCGAACAACACTGAGGTCGCGCGCGCGGCTCTGCCTCGGTTTTATAGCAGAGTCGTGCGCTCCAGCGAACCTTCTAGAAGCTTCTTTATAGTCGAGTCGTGCGCTCCAGCGAACCTTCTAGAAGCTTCCAGAAACGTGACGCTCCTCACCTGCATGATGTTCCGGTGGGTCCTCACTCCACCGTTGCTAATTTTATTAGGGTGGGATGGGAATAGGATTATGGGTTGGGGTAGGACAGAGGGTCTTGGGTTGGGGTAGGACAGAGGGTCTTAGGTTGGGGTAAAAGTAACCGGTTTAGGGTTTAACCGATTACTGTCCAGGCCTTCTATAATTTTCCTGGACGTCCAACACCGCCATGCTGCCTTGGTTCAAGGTTAACTGCAACACTTGCAGAACCTCGTTCCACTGCGCTGGGTCTCCCGGGTCGTAACGACGAGAGGACATCACGGGATTGGGCGGACTCCACCGCCCCGGTCTGAGGAAGACGTGACCGCCTCTCCTCATCGCCTCCTCAACCCGAGTCCTTGTAGGGGTGAGGTACTCCGGTCCGAGCAAGAGGTAGCGGCTGATGTTGGGAACGTTGATAAAAATTTCTACAGTAAGGACGTTCATTATGAAAGCGGCTCTGATCAAGACTGACTCGAACACCGCTTTCACCCATAGGAGCTTCGCAGTGGAATGTAAGCAGTAAACTGTTCCCGGAACCGCTGATGAGAAAACAACCCCGAGCAGTCACGTAGTCCTTAGCACGGGGGGGGGGGCTGACGGTGGTGGGGGGGCTGACGGGGGGGGGGGGGGCTGACGGGGGGGGGGCACCTGTTGTTTACACCTCTGAGGAACGTTCTACGTTGTTGACTACTCTGGAGTCTACCGCTTTCACCTACTGTTGTTTACACCTCTGGGTCGGACCATCATTCCTTCCCTGACCGCCAAACCACCACCAGCATGTTCTCCTGCCTTTACTGTTCCGCCACCTTCTACCGCAAGGACCATCTCATCCGTCACCTCCACTCCACACATGGTGAAGGAGGTGAATCCTATTACTGTCCCGTCTGCGGAAAGGAGTTCCGCAGGGGGGACAAGTTGAGGATTCACCTCCTCACTCATGCCTCCACCTCCTCCGCTCCACAGACTACCTTTGACGCCTCCACACCATGCTCCTCATCCGCCCTGCAACCACCCTTTGCCCTTGTCCCGCCTCCACCAACCTCCGCCACCACCTCGACCCAGACCGCCACCGAAAATGTTTCGGTGGCCGTTCAGGTCGGGGTGGAAACGTCTGAACGTTCCACCCAGACGTCAGTCGTCGAGCGTCCCGTATGTAAGTATCGTAGGGATGGGTTAGGGACGGGTTAGGGCCTTGATGGTTCGCGCTCTAGACAGTATTACTAATTACTGACTTCTCCTTTACAGGCGCTGTCCGCCCTCAGGTTCACCAGAACCAGAATTGGCTCCAGGACGAGGTGCGGCAGCAGCAGCGGGACAGGCAGCAGCGGGAGGCCAGAAGGCGGGAGCTGGAAGAGGCCCGCCAACGCCTCCTGCGGGAGCTGGAGGAGGAGGCACAGCGGCGGCGCCATGCCGAGGAGGCCGCCTCTGACGACTCCGGCTCCGACGTCCAGCTGCTCTCGGACGACGACGGGTGGGACTAAAAATAAAAGACTATACCCCATGTCCTTTTCCCTTTTTATATAATATTAAATAAAAACAAAAAAAAAAAAAAACAAAAACAAAAAAACAAAAAAAAAAAACAAATATATATAATAAAACTGGTGGAAGAAGCCTATGTTAGGTTTCCGCCAGGTCACGTGACCGGGGGGGGGGGTCGGGTCGGGGGGGGGGGTCGGGTCGGGTCGGGGGGGGGGGGTCGGGTCGGGTCGGGGGGGGGGTCGGGTCGGGGGGGGGGCGATTCCTCATTCCTCCTCGCACGCCTTTGCTGGTTTTGAACCATCCAATGCCCCCTACTGACAGTACGTTTTTTTATTTCCATAAATCTTGGTACCTACCAATTAAATCAAAATTAAATACCTATTCACATGGATTTATTCACTACTAATTTTTTTTTAATCCAAAAAAATGTAGGTTAGTTAGGTGTAAGAATTTGATATTTAGATGTAAGTAGGGTTCACTTGATAACGGGAGGAGTTTCCTTACCTCCCGAAACGTAGTGTAGTTTTAAACACTAGAAGCGATAGGTAAAGTCCAAATAAATCAAAAAATAAATGCTAATTTTGTTTCTGACAATTGTTGTAAATTCTGTAACAGCTAATATAGATTACTCCTGCCGTCTACGGTTAAATGTTGAAATTAATGCTCTGAAATATTTTCAGGACCGACAATGAGTACATAAGTACGGGCTTATATAAAGAAAAATTAAAAGTATTTATATTAAGCTTACATTTTTAATTGACCCCAGCTTATATGAGGTAGTTTTAAACCCTTAATAAATCGTTTTATATATAATTAAAAATGATTTATTTTTAACAAAACTATTTACAGTCTCAATGTACAAGTGAAAGACATGGTTCTACCATGGAAGCATTAACATCAACTATGATCAGCAAAACAACCAGAGTAAGGGATGAACTAACAAACAGAGTAGGGCTTGAACTGACACTGGACACTTCACCTTCAATGCATTAGGAATTACAACAGTAGTCAATATTGAAGGTCTTATCTTCACAGTAGACTAAGGGAAGGATTTATTTTTGGCTATCATGTGTTCCGTTGCTTGCAATGGGGTATTTACAGGAGTACAACAAATATTAATATTGCTTTGGTTTTCTAAAACAAATGTTATGATAATGTATTTTAAACTAGCTGATTACCCGTACTTCTCTTTAAACTAGCTGATTACCCGTACTTCTCTTTAAACTAGCTGATTACCCGTACTTCTCTTTAAACTAGCTGATTACCCGTACTTCTCTTTAAACTAGCTGATTACCCGAGCTTCGCACAAATAATTCAGGAAAGAACAGCTGATGAAAATACTTGCTGCAACTATTTATGTTTCTGATCCATTGAACCTATTGCCATAAGGCAACCACAACATTGCAACTTCAAGGGTTACTGGGGCGCAGCCCTAAGAAATTGCGAAGATGGGGATAAGGCTAATAAGTAGCCCAGATGGAATTATCTACCAACATGCCAATTTTCAGCTTCATTGGTTTAGTATTTTTACCTTAAAAATAAACATACAAATCGACAAGAAGATACCACCTTTATCTTTTCATTATCTTCCTTTGTATAGAGTTAAACCCCGACCATAAACAATGGCTAATTATGATGGTTTTAGTTTAATAATCTTCAAATCTTAATTAGAAATTAAACCTATTAAACATCGTACTATTAAGGCCTGTGTTGAACATATCAAACACATAAGTTACACACACAGTCTGCCTTCTCTTCAGAATAATGGGCAGTTACTAGGAATATCTTACTATGAACAGAAACTAAAACAAAAAAAATAAAATACTCTATTTTACTGAATATTTCAAATTTTTACAATTTATGTCAAATTAGACAAAAAATCCAATGCTAATTGTAATGAGAAAATGAAAATCATCGTTTTATAAATTAACTGGGTTATTCTTATAACAAACGGTATTAAATCATTATAAATTATCAAAAATACCTTAAGAATAGGTAAGTTTATGGAATCGTAATATCCGTGGTTTGATGATAGATTTTACATTGTTAAAAATTTACAAACCAGAAAATGTAAACTGTTTGGAGCTCATTTAAAGCCTTAATTATTATTATAAAATAGTAATTGGGTGACATGATGTCTTGTCAAGACTGCAAAACATCTTTTGTAGCAAAATCAGTTAACTAGTTTTAAACTCCTACAACTTGTGTGCTGTATATTATGCATAGTAATTAAGACACCATAATCATAGCTTGATCATAGCTTTGTCAATTGAAACCCAAGCCGACATCATCTGCCAACAAACTGAGATACCTCAATACTAACCTCATTTGATTATTAGATACATTTCAGATATATTAATCATCAAAGTTTCATCATTACAATTATATGGATATTACAAATATTGCACTTTGGACACATTTGCATAAGGAAAAGATATATTAGTCATTGGGCTATTAGTTAATGATGATTTATAAGAACAGGTCCACCTTAGATCGTGTAATAAAAATCAGAAGTACTTGATAAGAATGTAATGAGACCCTCCCCTGTATTATATTCTGTTTGGAACGCAATAGTAGGTTATGTGTTATATAATATAAAAAATACAAATATACAGTTTTAAACACTTAGCTCATATACCGGGTATTGAAGTATCAATAAAATATACAAATGTATATCAAAGTATGGAAATATATATAAGTTGTTCGTTACCTGTAGATAAGTAGCGTACATCATGTTGGCGTTGCAGACGACAAGCTCCGTATTTTAAGTTTCGTTAGCGGGTCTTATTTGTACAACTGCCTTCCGATTAACACGTCAAATCCCCGTATAAATTGTAAGTATAAAACTTTGATTTCCTTTGAATTGTATAATTGTCTTAAACTGTTTGAATATTAAAATGTCACTGCTTTATTCTTGTTCATGTTCATATAAATTGTTTTGGTAAGAAATTATGTATAATTGTAAAATCACTTGATTAAATATTTGGTTGTGCTTGTTCAATTTTGTTTAGCCGAGAGCACATGCAAAGTTATTAAAGTAAATTGATTTTGAAGATGAACTATTGTAATTATTAATTATTAATGCGTTTGGGAATTATGTTTTATTTACAGACGGGGTTTTTTCGTTTGTCACGGTATTCAAGGTATCGGAATGGCAGAAATGAAGTAGGCACCAAGTAACACTAACCCATGTATATATTTAGTTTTAAGATGGGCGTTGATACGATTCTTTAATAATGAAATGCAAGATGTATAATTTGATTTCTCATATAATTCCCGAGGAGGGGGAATAAAATTCAAGCTACAAGTTCCACCAGTCTTCTCATTTAATTACCTGTTGGTCAAAGGTTATGAAATGTTTTGGTTCAAGTAGTATATTCAAAATTAAATATGTTTACCCACAATTGGTCTAATAAAAAAGGATATATTCAATAATTAAAACTTAAATAAATGCCAATAAAGAAACAGAACCATTGCTACTATGTGTTTGCACCAAGATACCTAAAATATAGTTTAATGTAATCATAGGAAATATATACATGTTCCTTTTAACAAACCAATCCAAGGGCAAGAAGTATAAACATTGAAACGCAAAGGTTTATCCATATTCATTTTCTTCTTTCCCTTCATTTGGAGGCTCTACCCTGCCATTAAGAGATTGGAACCAGAACTGGTTAATTCTTTGTATAAACGTGATATCACAAAAATAATGTTCTGTGTCACGTTAAATTATAAACGATTCTAATTTAATTCTTAGTAAATAGTTTATTACTTATTTACTCTTCGTGTCTTGATTTGTTAAATCCATAATAAATTACGTGTGGTAGAGTGAAATATAAAAAAATCAACAAAGTTGTTTCCACTTTAAAACATTTTTAAGTGTCGTTGTAAGTTTTGTTAAGTAGAGTTCATTGTTGATAAGAGAAGCGTTTGCAGTCGTATAGTAAAAACATATTTGTGAACTAACTAATTCCTCAGTAGAACCTATTAAACAATATATCCAAGTACTGCAATTAAAAATAGGTCAACGAGATTTATTTCTTGCTTTTACAACGTTTAACTCGAAATAAAACTTAACTATTGACACATTTCTCAGAACCGAGATGCTTGAAAACAACTCGGTTTAATAATACATCTGGTCTTTATCAAACGCTTACCTGAGTTAACAAATCTTTAATAATACTCATATATTCAATTAAGAAACTAAGCTTTATTAAACTTAACACTAAATTAACCTTACTTATTAAACATAAAGTCTTTAATTAATTCACTAAGATTATCCAAGTATACATAATTATTTAGCAAAAGAAAAATATTTAGTTTTGAAAACAGCTAACCATATCCAGGCTGTTCACTTTAACTGGGACAAAAACGTATCTCATAATCAGAATCACAAGAAATATATTAACTTTAAAATTGGGTCATTTACTCATTTTAGTGGGTATAAAATTTACGAATTTAGGTATATACATAACTACATCACATCTTAAAATAGGTCTTAAAGGTTTTTTTTAAATTTATGTAAGGACGTTAAAAATTTAGCAGGCTCCCGCTCCTTGAACAATTGTTTTTAGAGAAACGAGTACAGTTTACTTAATAAAACCCCCATTTATACATTGTACAGGGTGTTTATAAAAGAACTCCTTGGTTTCAAAAAATCATAATTAAATAACGGAACTTCAGAAAAGCATGCGGTTTTCACAATTGTGTTCGCTACATTGTTATGTTTTATAGCGGGGATATTAGGTTGGCAGTTGGCATCCCTGCATGACCTTAGCCCGCACACACAAGATACAACTTTTACATGAAATCAAACCCAATGACAGAATGAAAAGAGTCGAGTTTGCATCCCTAATCCTCAACAACATTGAAGAAAATGAAAATGTTCTGGAAAACGTTATGTTTTCAGATGAAGCAACTTTCCACGTTAGTGGGTTAGAAAATTGACACAACTGTAGGATATGGGGTCTGAGCCACCGTATGAATTGATTGAACATCAACGTGACTCCCCCAAAGTCAATGTTTGGTGCGGACTGATGAACGACCGTATTGTCGGCCCATTCATCTTTACAGAAAGAACAATTAATGGGGACATTTAATATCAGATAGATGATATCGAAAAAGAAAAAGGATTGATTTTCTTCCAGCAAGACGGCGCCCCACCGCACTACAGCAACCGTTTCCGTATGCATTAGCCTTGCGTTTTCCAAACAGGTGGATCGGACGACGCGGGCCGATCGCATGGCCACCCAGAAGCCCAGATATGACGCCACTAGACTTTTTTCTGTGGGGGCATGTTAAGAACACTGTGTACTCTCAGAAAACTCGTGACATTGGACATCTGAGGGAGAGGATCATCGCAGCCATAGCAGCCATCACACCCGACATGCTACTGAGTACATGGGAAGAGATCGATTATTGTTTGGACGTGACGAGGGCAACGAATGGAGCACATATTGAAATGTACTGAATACAAAAAAAACTTAAGAAGGTACTCTTTCATAATATATAAGTATTTAAACTGTTTTTAATGTCTAATGCTGTAACATAAATGCTTGAAACCAAGGAGTTCTTTTATAAACACCCTGTATATAATGCACAATCATTTGAGAATAACTTTCCATGATACTTGTATTAACTTTTTAATCGTTCCATTGCAATAATCAGAAACAGTCTACCGACATAAAAAGAAATTATTAAAATTCTGGAAAATAGATGGAGGAGTTATGCTTACACTAAAACATAATATACAACCATTGCCAAAATAAATTATTAAGAAAAGGTTTTTGATATGGTTTTTCAAAAGCTTTTGTATCAATATCATCGTTTACAATAACCTATTCAATAGTTGGGAAATAAACGCCACCAAGTGAACTAAGTTCATAGTATGCATGACCTGTTTTGTTCGTAAATGCGGACCGAATTATCACCTCAACAAAATGTGTTGTTTAACCCATAGAAATCAATTTTCCGCTCTATTGAACCCTTACACCTCTTGTTAAGCTTTATAAATTCAATCCAATAGACTCTAGTATATTTATTAGAATGACGTAACTTTTTTGTTAAAGATTCAATCTATGAAATTCTGCAGTACTTATAGAGCAGGGTTATGTTTTCACAATTTCGCTCTGGTGTGTGTTAAATTCGTAGTGATAAAAATTATTTATAATGTTTGGAATGGTATCAAATGACAAACTTGCAAGTTTGTGAACTACTTTTTATACAAAATCTCAAGGGTTCCAAAAATACAGAAAATTGGAAATAAATAAACATTAAATGTTTGTAACAGTTGTGTTACTCAATGCCCAAATTTATTTGATTTAAGAAATTTAAAACTCAAACAAAAGAGTTAACACATCTGTTTAAACAAGTGATCTTTCAAAGCAACACACGTGGTAAAGTGAGAATTGGTGTAACGATTGCATTGTGAACTGTAAACTATTGCAGCAACGCTCAGCTTCTGAGTACTATATATAATTTTAAAACAGAAAAAATGTTATAATTTTATAGCAATCTAGTTTCTACCCATTTCACTATTATAAAGACAGAAGTGTTGTGGGAGGTTAGAGGAAAACTAAAAAAAAAAACAAAAACGAAAAATCAAAATTCAAACAATTACTGATATTATATTTCCACCTGCAAACTGTATATATTAGTTTTACACTGGCTTGGAGTTTTACTAGATAAATGTAATACAAATGTTTATATAATAGTAGGTTTCGGAGAATATGTGTAGTCTCTTTGTTCATACAAAGTAATAGTTTGTTAGAGTGTAATTTATTTTTTTAGCAAATAAGTAATTGATTTATTAATAGTTCCATCTTTTAAAATATGGTAATCTTTAATTTAACGTTACACTGTTCTTTTCTTTTGTAACAACAACCATTACAGCAGGAAGTTTCTGTCATCATAATTGAATGTTGTGATTTTTAAACTGTTTTGCAGTATTAAATATTTGTTTTGTCCTATTGCCATTATTTTTCATAACATTTTAATTAAATATTTTACACTCATCTAAACTAAATTAAAGTACATTAACTTTTAGATGGACAGCAAATTGCTATAGTGTTTTCCAATTTCTTTTTGAAGACGATTTTTGTATATCTAAAAAACAAAATAAATCCACGTGCTATTCACATTTGAAATCATAATTTTTGTTCACACTCGTCAGTAGGTTATCTGACTTGAACAACCTAAGGCTTCATGCTTTTAAAAGAAGTATAAACATGATCCCATGTACAACCAATCCCTCGTTTTGGCTACTATAATTAAAAAATTAAAAAAAACAAATCTTATTTAATTACTTTGCAAGGGGTTTCCAGCACCCGTTCCTATTCCCCCTTGTTAATATGTTTTGCTTTGAATGTTTTACAATTGCAAAGTGATACTACAGACTCGAATTAAATAGTTTTATTTTAAAAAATTATTAAAATAAGTCATATAGTTAAATCATATTTGCTTTTTAACAAAACGTGTGACATAACAAAACACGGTTCCAACAGCATAGATTACTCTTTTCAAATGGCTGTAGTCTTTTACAAAGAAAAAAATACAAACAAACAACAAACGGACGATTTGAAAACGGAAACTTACTAACGGTGCAATTCAACATACATTGTTCAACCTCTTAATACTAACAATGTTTTTGTTCTTAATATAACTTATTGCTTCAACATATCTCCGTTTATAGAAGTAGACATTAGGGACTAGCTTTGCTAGTAACAGAGTTTGGTCAGGTCAAAAGTTTGTTCTGTGACTCTAGCTCACAAACTCCCACTCAATAGATAGTGCCAATCAATGATTATAGAATCACTACCTCTCCAGACACTAAGTATTGCAAAACCATAAAGCACTTTTTGCCTACTCAGAGATATTACAGTTTTAATTGTTATGAGATTGGAATTTAATAATTAAATAAAAAAAAAAACTTATTACCCTAGAAACTTGGACATGATAAACTGGAGAGTAATCCACACTTGCTGGCTTAAAACGGCTTAAAATAAAATAAAAACTTAACAGGTGTCACTGTGTTCCCTAAGTTTATCCTACAACGTCTAGAGTTATTTTCTTACTGCAATAGGGTATTATGTATACATTTTAGCGAATTTCCCCTATAGGGAAGAAGCTATTACCGTAGGTCTCATGGTAAGACTTAAGCCCGAGACCATGATAACTTTTCGTTTTGAGGTCCCTAGATGCCAAAAACACCATTCCTTCAAATTGTTATATATGTATATAAATAAATAAATATATATATATATATATATATATATATGTGTGTCCGTAAGCACGATAACTCTCGTAAAAAAGGTCCAATCTTAATGAAATTTGGTACAAATGTGTGAAGTACCATTTATTTAAACGAGTTCGAAAACCAGATTAATCGCACCATCCGAAGGGGGGTTTTTGGGGGGGTTTGTACCCCAATAATGTGTTTTTTGGTGGTTTCACATGTAATTTTTATTTAAATCAAATTTTAATTATTACCATTAAATTCAGCTTAAAAAAACAAACAATTTGGTATTTTGATCATTGTTCTACGTCTATTGGTTACCGAGATATTGAAAGTGCTAAACACAGTACGTTGTCTAATGTTATTCTTATGGAGAAAAAGAAAAATTGTATATCTCGCTTATTTATGAACATTAACTGACAAAATTTGGTATATGGCTTCATCTGGTTGTGGTTTATTGTTGTTTGCACAAAAATGGTTCCTGTAGCAGCAAACCTAGGTACTCGGTCCCCATGTTATTCTTATGGAAAATACTTAAAATGTTATATATCGCTTATTTATGAATGTATATGGATGAAACTTGGTATGTGACTTCACTAAGATGAGTTCTATTGATATTTGCATAAAAAACCATTATTTTATGTGCCTTGTTGCAGCAAACCTGCGTACTCATCCCCAATGTTATTCTTATGGAGGTTAATTAATATTTTAAATGTCGCTTATTTGTGAATATATTTCTTTTGAATCCTATTAAGTGTTTTAATGTGTTATGTTATATATTCATTGGAAATTCGCTGAGTATGCAGGTTTGCTGCGACGGGGGTACTTATTCATAATATGTATCCACAAGTTGTATTCAACTTTGAGAAAAAAAATCTCGTCCCATCCACTTCATTCATCCTAAAGAGGCTTCAAGGGGGTGACACATCAAAAAGGTTTGTGTGCGCCTCAAATATAACATCAGTGTAGGACACTTTATATCATTGGATTTATATGTGTGTAGCTGAAAACATTCTAAAGTAAGATATTAGTTTATCGATTCGTGATGTTATTAAATACAGTAGGTAAATGATTATTATGACATATAAGATATTAATTTCTATCCTCAGTAATTAGAGTGCAAAGTAAATTTTCTTCGATCAAACCTCTGATCGTTTACAGACATATTATTTTGTGTACATTAACCTGTGTAATTAATACGATAAGGCCCTTAAAGACTAAATTGTTATCCTTCCTCTTTATTACAACTCAAATTTTAATGTATGTCAACAAATATAGATATCAAAACATAAGGGTATCAGAAGTTCCGAGTCAAGGTAATTAAACTAAAATTTATTATTTATATTTATTTTTATCCGTCGCATTAATGCAATATGAAGTAACCAACAGAATTATTTGCTTATGACCAATATTTTTGCTGTTCTGAGAACCCATTTCAAAATTACATTTGAGCATGTCACTATCAACATGAACTTCCTTTAATGTTAATATCTCTCAGCTGTATTACTGTTCATAATAATTTAATTGATGTAATTTTAGTGAGTGTCAATTTACCAGCCTTTAACTCATTTAGTGTGATTTGATTTATATGTACTGTCAGTTGTCATACGTACCACACCTTCATATGGATGTAAGTATAGAAATTACAGTAAGTATGGATGTAATGTCTACTTTGATATACGTTTTCAATGATGTTTAAAACAAATGCTGGATATTAAGGTGTTTCCTACAAGACAAGTCATAATTATTTTGGTATAAGTCACTATAGGAAAATATTTTAAATAAAATATATTAATTGAAACAAACATAATGCTAACGAATAAACTTTATCAAAATCATGCACTTTACGCTTAAAAATCCCAGAAATCTTTTCAAAAGTTCTTTGACTTATAACAGATCACAGTATAAAAAACTAACCGTGGATTCATTTCATTTAAAGCTATTATAGCCAATTACGAAACACCTAACGCTGCCTCTCAACAACCCACTTCACTATCAGAATTAAGTTGGGTGAGACAGTTTATTGACACAATGTGCAACTTCTAGGTTCGTATCCAATTCAAAGGTTACACTAGTTCTCTATTAGTGTACACTATTCATCCATGTAATTAGTAGGATTATTTTACAGTTTAAGGTATATTATATTAAATTATTATAAAACCTCTGTCCATACATTTTCACAAAAGTGTAGCAATTTTTCATTCATAGTTCCCTTGGCGATTGAATTGCTCACAAGCCTCTTTCTCTCAAATAATCAACCGGTATTTCATATAAACCCTTTTCCTTTGGTCTTTGTATTGCTATCTATCAAATGTAGCATTGATAAATGTTGCTTTATACATTCTTGAAACTAGCAACATATTAAACTCAACCAACCGAACTAACAATGTTATTTAGCACGTGCCATTTATAGTTTACAAATTACTAGTATTGGCGGCCGATATCGCGACCGCAGGAAATAATCAGCTGTTTCAGCAACAAAGCTTGTAGAAATAGGAATCCACAGCTGAATACTCCCGGCTCCGCTAATGCTAAAATGGCTCAAAAACAGCACAGCTTAAAGCTACCATAACTCAAATAAGGTTGCTTTTGAAGAAAAACAAACGATACGTGCAGCTTCCCCGACCTCGATTACCCCTACAAAATGTTTTAGTAGCTCGGGAGCCATTACAGCTCGAGAAACAGCCGCGGACGTACGGACGCACGGAGCCACAGACAAATGTGAATTATAGTATTGATATGTGTAACGAAGTGTCATTTTCCAAATTTCCAGACATGCTTACTTTAATAATGTTTGGTATAGTTTAAAAAATCTTAAAAATAAAATTATACTCCAGTTGTATGAATTTTATTTACAAATGCTCCCAATACCATGACATTTTTAAGAGAATGTTGCTGAATTTCAAAATGTATTCTTTATAGTGGGTGTATATTTTAAATAAGTCACCACTGATGTTAGATAAGACTCTACCTTCATATTAATGATCATAAAATTAAGATTTTTAATGGAAATACTTTTTATATGGCGGGAAATCCTTGCAGGTACATTGAAAATACAAACTGACATCTGATAGATAGTATCGAGAGAGCAGATAGGGAATTAATCTTGTACTTTTTTAATTATATTCACAAACATTGAAATTAAATATCTGCTGTCTTTCTGAGCGTAAAGTTTTTTTTTTTTTTGGGGGGGGGGATTGCGGGTAATGTTAATATTATGGTAATCAACCAAAGTTTGTAATTACCATAGAGGCATATGGTAACATATTATAACTCTTCGACCCTTTGAGAGCTTAAGCGCTGATGAATTAAAATCCCTAACAATGTCTATTTTAAGAGTGTAAAGACATTTGTCAACTAAGCAGGGGAATAGCTGTAAACAAAATATTTTTTAACTTAAAAAAATCCGTTTTCTCATAATCTTAAGGAATTTATCACCAGTTAGAAACTTACCCTCATATTATATGTGAAAATCCAATAACTTTGATGTTTGTGCTGAAACTAAAATACATATTATAAAGTTACTTGTTACATCTTTAACAACAAATTAAATTTCAATATAGCTTTAACAATTTATTTAGACTTTACACTATTTTCATTGAATTATTTTATGTATATATTAGTTTTCAAACTGGATCTATACACAGGAAAACCTTTCTTGAGAAATGTTTTACTTCTTTGTGGTGGTTTTCTTTTTAAAGGGCTTCAATTAGGAGTTACCTTAAGAACTCGCAAAGAAAACCAAAGACAATCGTCAATGCCCAGAAGTTTGTTTTTATTTTGTATTTGCAATTTTGTTCTAATAATCTCTTTAGTGATAAAAATCTCCTTTGAACCAGTCTGATATAGGAATTATTTAACAGTTATACCTATTAATGAAGCTTATTACTCTTTTTACCGTATATCCTAATATATATCAGCGAAATAATATACTTAAGTGTTTAAATGCACTTACAGTATACATCACTTTAACAATAGTACTGGCATAAAACAATAGAGCACGTCATTCGTGTCAAGCTATATCAACATTTTTAAACCTATTGACTTGTCCCAGGACAACCTTAAAACCGATTTATACCAGTTTTGAGGCTAAAATTGGGTACAGCAAATGTAGTTGTCATTACATTTGATATGTTTTTTGGCCGTACATTATGACAAACATCCCTTTCACCTTTGGTCCCTCCATTTACAGCGGCTAGGGACAGAATCTCCAGGTTTGGTCCCCACCCTGCCAATCTGAGAATGGATGGTCCCTGGCTGTTGTACATGGATACCCTGTCAGTTGAGTTGACCAGTTGGAGGGCAGAATGCGGGTCCCCTGTTTGAGAGCCTCATCCCAGCTGTCACAGGGGCACGGGAGTTGGCCCTCTGAAGGGTCGATTTGGCTGCCGTCCCATCCCACCCTTTCCTTTCCTGCTATATCCTATCCTTCCGGTAACCTACGTAATATTCCCGCTTGTGGAAGATGTGCCTAGCAGCGGGTTTCCCAATCCGCAACAATGGTGAATGATGAACCTATTGCCTTTTACTGGCTCAAACATTGAGTAATAACAGGTATTAATGAGTCACAATGAAACACGAAACAAGAGACCCCTATGAAGTCAACAGTTTGTTGTCAATAGAATAACAATTTAATAACTTATATACCAAAATGTTTGTTTGGTGGTTTAGTTCTTGTCCTGGTCTCGGAAAATCCTACGTTTGCAAATGTATATTACATCTTCTTAAAATTTCTTAACTATTTTAATATTAGAGCTAAGACAACTTAGTTGTAACAATTTAGTTAGCTAAAACTAAAATATGTAGTTGTCTAAATTTGATAAACTGTTTTCCTATTGAATGTAAAAAAAAATGTAACATAGCAGATCAGCATTTAAAAAGCATAAAAAGAATAAAAGCATTGTTAGTTTGTAGCAAATTTCCCCAACAGGTAAGACTTAAGTAAGATGTAAGCAACAGGTAAGACAATTGTAAGACTTAAATCTGAGACCATGGTAAATTGTAGTTTTGAGGCCTCCATATGAAAAACAAAAAAACACCATAGTTCACATTTGTATGTATATAAAATAATAAACATGAGTGCCGAAAGGGTTTTTAGGGGTACCCAAAATATGGGATTTTGAGTTTTACAATGAGATTTTGTATGACATGTTAGTTTGTACAATTGAATCCACGTGTGAAATTCTGTTTTCCTCAATCCATAGATATAATAAACTAGTCGTTTATAATGAATATTACTTTATTAGCATGATACGTGTTGTTACAAATAAACAGGATAAATAAAATACGTCTTACAACACTATAAAGTATATTTACACTTTCTCTGATCGGGCCTGATGATGACCGGTGTAACTGTTTGAAATCGATCCCCTTGTACCATCTTTTGTGTATATTTTACCGCCTCTTATACCGTATCGTACAGTATAAGTGTGAATATAATTTATAGTGTTGTAAGACTATTTTATTTATCCTGTTTGAACATTAAAGAGTTTACAATTTAAAAATCAGTTGGAAGCACAAATAAGTAGGTATATTTAACAGAAGTTGGACGAAAACCAAACATACTATTTCTAAAACAACAAATCTACTTATGGAATATGATTAACACCTTTATATTTTACAGAGACAAATATAAAGGAAGTGTCAAACCCGCAGTTACTTCCAAATCAATGAAAAGAGAGGTGCAACAACAATCGGTGGGAATTTTATTGATTTACCGCTCTGGTATCGGCAGACCCGTCCCTTCTCCCTGCAATTTATATTACAACAAGATCCTTGAATCACTGTAGAGTTTCACTAATTTTTGGAACCACTTGTATAATATCGGTTTCTTATGTTGATTCGCATTACAAAACCTGAGTCTTTTCGTCTCCACGCCTCCTAAAAAAACATGAAATAATAATAAGTTTATGGGATACATAAAATATCTTTGATAATGCAAATGCATCTAAATGGAATATCGGATAACATTTCTTTTTGTGGAATTTTCTTTAAGGCATTATTTTTTCCTGACAATTTTTCTCACCCACGAAAACTAATCAAATACCACCCAGCATGGCTCCGACCTCGGTACTGTTTTATTTAAGCTAGAAAACAAAAGTGTTAGGAAGTAAAATTAATCCATTTGAACGAGAGTGGAGCTGCCACATTATCAAGGCAGAGTTTTAACAAGTTCCAACTCGCCTGCTAGATTGTCTTGTTAAAAATGCACCCGATATATTTATTGCTTCAGCAAAATACTGCTCCATAATCCTCAGTCGGCTTCTATTTTTAGTTCCAAAATCAGACGAAAATATTAATAAACCAACCGATTACTTAAAAAATTGCTAAACCACTTCCAGAACTAACACTACTGAATTTTTAACAACTTTTTTTATCAAATTTTGCATCTAATAATTAAACCACTAAAGCAATAATACGTTAATGCAGTCTCTGTTAATCCTAAAATGTTACCTTTAACTATCAAATTCATTGACAAAATTGCTTCTATTTGAATGACTACTACAATATTGTTAAGTTGTATGTTCAGCCCTGTTTTCCACTTTTTCCCATTGTATCTTGGCGTTTTTGTAACATGTAATGATAAAAATAAAATATTCATTATTATTCTGCCGTAGACATTGGATGAAAAACTTCTAACCCATATAAACACTGGATACAATAATGGGTTATAAACGCAATATTTTCTAACTAAAATATCCTACTCGCTTCCTTCTATTCTAAAGTTTCCCCTAGGGATTTTTGTTATTTATATTTAAAAACATTTTTATATACAGTATAATTGTTTACACCAACAATCAAATTTATATATATCCTTGGTAGTTGTCTTAAGATCCTTCAAAGGGAAACAAGAGAAAATTGCGTTGGATAGCATAACTAACAATTAAAATAGCCAATTAGGACTAGTCGTCATCAAGTGTAATTAATCTTTTGATTTCTCTTCATTCCAGTTGTTAAACGCACACTAAACATTTCAGCAATTTCGGCTTAAAATAGATTACTCACTTAACTTGAATCAAGTCTCCGCCATCTGGCCAGATGGTTAACTCACCAATAGGAAGTCAGCAATTTCTCCTTGAATGCGCCTCTTTGAGATTCGATTCTGAGAATTTTCTGAAATTGCTTCGTAACCTTTATCGTCTTTGTACCTTATTGATTTTAACTAGGTTCTTTAAGAAAGCAAACTTAGTTTCCTCTGACATATGGGGTTAAGTAATATTTTAGAGACATATCACCATACCACGAAAAAAAAATATAATGAGAGATACAAAATATACCAAACGTTAAACATTTAGTATACAATATTATAGGGGTGATTCAAAAATAATGGTGCAAAACGAGACATGTGGTATTTCTGTTTACATTAACTAAACCGCTGGTTATTGCAATATTAGAAAGAGTATGTTTATAAGTTTATTTTGATAATGTTATGATCTATCCTGGTTGCTAGGTTAACTAACACTTGCGATTTACTAAGAAAACATGTTATACTGTTCGCTTTGGAAATCAGGTCTTGAATACGCTGGCCCCTACGGTCGCCGGACTTAACTCCTCCAATTTTCTTCTGGGGTTTCATAAAGATTCAGTACATTACCCTCCCATGCCTCAAAACCTGGATGACCTAAGCCAGTGTACAACTGGAGCTGTGGATACCTTAGCGCGTGACAACTTGCAGTGTAAGTGGGTGGAACTGGAATGTCGCCTGGATGTAAGCTGGATCACCAACGGTGCCCATATCAAGCGTTAGTGGTGGAAATGAAGAGCTTTGAAGTGTACGCAGCAATTTGTTAAAGTAATCCATTATTTGGCACAATTTTCATCTTTTTGTGCCATTTCGTCTGAAATTAAACTAACCTTATTTTTGCACCATTATTTTTTAATCACCCGGTATTAATCGTACTATATTATATATTGTTGGTAAACTATTTTACTTTAAATCTTGATTTAGCTTTAGTAATTATTTTCTGAGAATGCCGTGGAATTTTGGGACTTTGTTTTTGTAAAATAACAAGCATAAAGAAACTGACTCAGACATTCTCCTCATAAAAATATCCACTGAAAATTCATATTTAGCAATAAATAATTAGCTTATGTAGAATAACTCCCCAACAACCGAAACATCAAAAAAGGGGTTATAATAAGGCGTTTAATTTAAGTCAGGCTTCAATATACGAAATGTTGATTCAAATACAACTAGTCCCAAACTAAATCCAAAATAACTGGCGACATATTTGTACACTTCATATCTTGCGCGATTTTTCTGGTTATACCTTTTATGACCCTGAAGCCCCCACTTAATTTAAACTCAAAGATAAACTTAAAATATGGTTTTACAATACCTGTTCTGTCCAGTTCATATGAATAATCATAAGATTACTGCAGTTTCGACATTAATATGTCATCATCAGATCTTTATGTATAAAACACAGCTCATTTTCAATAAAACCGTTGTCAAAATGTTAAATTTTTACAAATACAAAACATCTGACACATAATACATGTAAACATAAAAAACCCACAATATTTATACATGGACAAGGACACTTCTTGCATGCTGGCCAACCGGTAACAGACAAAGATAAATCTAATTGGAGATATTTAAATCTCTCGCAGTGTAAATTGTCAGGAGAATAACTGCCCTGCAAACAAACTAAAAACAATAACTTGATATATTGCTGGGGTGGACATGAATATATGTCAAACACATTATTCAAATTGTACAACTGGTACCACATATGTGCTGTATACAACGAGACTGGTAGACATACATTACCACATTCTAAATATCATAAATGGAAATATCCACTAATAATCAAAATAAAAAACTTCAAAAAAATAATAACCTACTTGTCTTACATACTTTTATGTGTATGGGGAGAAAGTACAAAAAACCGTTTATGGGATTGTGCAATCTTATTAAACATTTCATTTACCGTAAGTCGTTTATTGTGTGTTTCTTAATTCCTTTGATTACTGCAAAAAGTTGTTTATTTACAGTTATACAAACTAGTGATACAAAACCATTTATGTAGAATTACATGTACGTTTATTTACTCAATTTTCTTCAATAAGGTTTAAACTTATATCAAAATCTCGTGACAAAGAGATTGTTCACAACATGTTTCGAATAATAGCGTTCTCCAACTCCCAGAGAACACTTGCTGTCCAGTAGGGAGCGCTACATTCAAACACTCCATGATGTCAACAAACTGTGCTGTTCCAACGTGATGCTTTCACTCAAACAAACTAGACACAATCTTTTGTTGATTTCACAACTCATATACTATCTCTTTAAAACATTCTTTATATAATCTTCACCCCTTCTAATCACCATGACCTCTCTACACGACTAGTAACTACTGCAGGGATCACATGATGGCCACCTAGTTCACAAGATGGTAAGGGGAAGTCCCCCCCACCACGATCCTTCCTTACGTCTGCCATTGGAAGAAGTGATTTATTTTTTTATTGCTAGATTTTATCACAGCTGTTTGTCATACACTATTATGATTCATTGATAGTCTCATGGTTGCTGTGTTAATAACACCTCCATGAGTATGAACAGTGTAGTTGTTCCCTTCCCCTTCACTCCTCTGCTTACTGGCTGGCCATCATCTCCGTACAGTACACATTACAAGACGCACAGAATACTACTAATCACTTGCAGTGGTACAAGACGATTATCCACATTGATAGTCTCATGGTTGATGTGTTAATAACACCTCCATGAGTATGAACAGTGTAGGTGTTACCTTTCCCTTCACTTCTCTGCTTACTGGCTGGCCATCATCTCCGTACAGTACACATTACAAGACGCACAGAATACTACTAATCACTTGCAGTGGTACAAGACGATTATCCACATTGATAGTCTCATGGTTGCTGTGTTAATAACACCTCCATGAGTATGAACAGTGTAGGTGTTACCTTTCCCTTCACTTCTCTGCTTACTGGCTGGCCATCATCTCCGTACAGTACACATTACAAGACGCACAGAATACTACTAATCACTTGCAGTGGTACAAGACGATTATCCACATTGATAGTTTCATGGTTGCTGTGTTAATAACACCTCCATGAGTATGAACAGTGTAGGTCTTACCTTTCCCTTCACTTCTCTGCTTACTGGCTGGCCATAATCTCTGTACAGTACACATTACAAGACGCACAGAATACTACTGATCACTTGCAGTGGTACAAGACGATTATCCACATTGATGGTCTCATGGTTGCTGTGTTAATAACACCTCCATGAGTATGAACAGTGTAGGTCTTACCTTTCCCTTCACTTCTCTGCTTACTGGCTGGCCATCATCTCCGTACAGTACACATTACAAGACGCACAGAATACTACTGATCACTTGCAGTGGTACAAGACGATTATCCACATTGATAGTCTCATGGTTGCTGTGTTAATAACACCTCCATGAGTATGAACAGTGTAGGTGTTACCTTTCCCTTCACTTCTCTGCTTACTGGCTGGCCATCATCTCCGTACAGTACACATTACAAGACGCACAGAATACTACTAATCACTTGCAGTGGTACAAGACGATTATCCACATTGATAGTCTCATGGTTGCTGTGTTAATAACACCTCCATCAGTATGAACAGTGTAGTTGTTCCCTTTCCCTTCACTTCTCTGCTTACTGGCTGGCCATCATCTCCGTACAGTACACATTACAAGACGCACAGAATACTACTAATCACTTGCAGTGGTACAAGACGATTATCCACATTGATAGTCTCAAGGTTGCTGTGTTAATAACACCTCCATCAGTATGAACAGTGTAGGTGTTACCTTTCCCTTCACTTCTCTGCTTACTGGCTGGCCATCATCTCCGTACAGTACACATTACAAGACGCACAGAATACTACTAATCACTTGCAGTGGTACAAGACGATTATCCACATTGATAGTCTCATGGTTGATGTGTTAATAACACCTCCATGAGTATGAACAGTGTAGGTGTTACCTTTCCCTTCACTTCTCTGCTTACTGGCTGGCCATCATCTCCGTACAGTACACATTACAAGACGCACAGAATACGACTAATCACTTGCAGTGGTACAAGACGATTAGCCTCATTGATAGTCTCATGGTTGCTGTGTTAATAACACCTCCATGAGTATGAACAGTGTAGGTCTTACCTTTCCCTTCACTTCTCTGCTTACTGGCTGGCCATCATCTCCGTACAGTACACATTACAAGACGCACAGAATACTACTAATCACTTGCAGTGGTACAAGACGATTATCCACATTGATAGTCTCATGGTTGCTGTGTTAATAACACCTCCATGAGTATGAACAGTGTAGTTGTTCCCTTTCCCTTCACTTCTCTGCTTACTGGCTGGCCATCATCTCCGTACAGTACACATTACAAGACGCACAGAATACTACTAATCACTTGCAGTGGTACAAGACGATTATCCACATTGATAGTCTCATGGTTGCTGTGTTAATAACACCTCCATGAGTATGAACAGTGTAGGTCTTACCTTTCCCTTCACTTCTCTGCTTACTGGCTGGCCATAATCTCTGTACAGTACACATTACAAGACGCACAGAATACTACTGATCACTTGCAGTGGTACAAGACGATTATCCACATTGATAGTCTCATGGTTGCTGTGTTAATAACACCTCCATGAGTATGAACAGTGTAGGTGTTACCTTTCCCTTCACTTCTCTGCTTACTGGCTGGCCATCATCTCCGTACAGTACACATTACAAGACGCACAGAATACTACTGATCACTTGCAGTGGTACAAGACGATTATCCACATTGATAGTCTCATGGTTGCTGTGTTAATAACACCTCCATGAGTATGAACAGTGTAGGTGTTACCTTTCCCTTCACTTCTCTGCTTACTGGCTGGCCATCATCTCCGTACAGTACACATTACAACACGCACAGAATACTACCAATCACTTGCAGTGGTACAAGACGATTAGCCTCATTGATACGTTTGATACCAATAATATAATCTCGCGCTTTACATAAATAACTATAACACGACTACTATGTACCTCTGAAAAGTCTATGACTACGATTAAGTTAACAGCAAGGCAGATAAAAACCATCAACCGTTTGTAGCCATGAGTGATTCTTGAATGTGTGATACTTGAGTTAGCCATGATTCTGTGACTCCCAACCAGTCACCAATCACCAAACACAGCTCTTCAAAACCTGTATTCAGTGATCTAATATTTACATGTTGAACCCTACAACGCTTTGTCAGTGTGTCGGTCAGGTTTCCTGACAGTTTAGGTCTCAAAGGACAACTAACTGCATCAGCTATATGACATGACATCTGAGGCCTAGGGCAGACTGATCCACAGTCTGATTTTAATGGGGTCACTTCAGTATTTATTACAATTCGCTGCAGTTTTACAATATCAACAATCACAATAACCTACTATTTTTTCAATTGTTATTGTTTTCCTTAATTATTTATAATGTTTACTTCCGTTCGTTTTGTTTGTGCAAATTGGAATATAAAGAATGTAGGGTAGTTAGGTACATAATTCTATGTACCTCTTGTATGTTATTTAGATGGAAGTACCGTTCACTTGATAAGGGAAAGAGTTTCCTTCCGCCTGAAACGTAGTGTTGTTTTGGTAATTAGAAGTGATAGGTAAAGTCAAAATAATTTAATAACAAATATAGTCCTACTGTTCCAAATTTAAAACGTACTTTTCAGGTTTGCAAAAAACTTGCCCTCCTACATCTGTGATACGCTAAAACAATTGTAAAGAGTATCCTCCGACATTTCTGAACCGATTTTGACGATTGAGGTATGAAACTAGTGCGTAAACCGGTAGTTGTGCACCATTTTACAAACAATGAGATTTTCAGCTTCTGACCCCCCACATAGTGTCACGTGACTTGACCTGGAACGGGGAAGCATGCAGGCCCGTTATCTAAGGCCACGTTCGGGCCTCTAATGACTTTTGATGATATGAAATAGCCTAAATGTTTCTCTTCGCTCGACAGAACAACATGGATAAGGTTTAATTCTAAAATATTGTTTCCCCGTGACAAACTCTGGCCATATGATTGTAACGGATGAACAAAACCTTTGTCAACCCTGGTGTAAGAAGCGTCAAAATAACTCATCAATTCTTGATTGTGAACCATAATCAGACGAAACAGAAATTGCATTTATAAAGTTTGTGATACCTGTTTACTAATTTATTAATTATTCACGGAAGTTACAGAACAGAACTTTTATAGGTTTATTGTTCACGAAGGATTTTGTTGGCAGAGAAGTGCAAGCAAATTAACTTTCTCCTTCGTTCATTTGGCCACGCCTAATCAAGAAACTATTAACTAAACGTAATGAAGAATAACCTGATAAAATCTGCTAAGAAAAAATATAACGAAAAAAGATTGCTATTCCAATTATACAAACTAAACAAAGACTGAGATTATATATCTAGATTGTTCTCAGTTACTTTTTCTCTAAGTGGCCAAAACGTCAACTACGTACACTAGTGTTTTTTTCCTATAGCTTATCAATAACTCAATCAGTTTAATATTTCTAAAGTTATACTTATATAAAACGGAAGAATATTTAAAGCTTCTCTGTGGTGGTAAAAAATAAAAAGATACTATGACGGTAAATGATGTCGGAAACAGAGACCCTGAATGTGACAAAGTCTTGTAAAAACAGTCAAATGATAAAGTTTGCACAAAACATTTTCATCTGTTTGACATAAAACAGTAAAATCTCAAAGACCGACCTGTTATTGATCGGTAAAGCAGTATTCCGCTGTTGGTATAACTAGTAACACTGTTTTTGATGGCTTCCTTTATGAAGTGAAGTTGTTCTCTCCTTGTACTAAAATATCTCGTTAAATAACTTGATATCATCAAATTTTTAAACTTCTCTTATTGTTCAGTATTTAAGCCACAGCACTATGTGGTTCAGTATTCTGTTGTATCCGATAAGTAATTGTTTGCTAAAGTTGGAAATGCTATAATATACTTTACTAAACCCTAACTGGCTTGTTCTGCGCATGGATATAACGCAAGCCAAATTTTATTTTACTGTAGTCATAAATAAAATACATTAATTGATTTAAGATTAAATTTAATCTTATAAGGTTAATATGTTGGAACTACAAATGTTTATCAATGTAAATGTTATCTGAGTATTTTATATTATACTACCATCGTACCAAATATTAGCTGTCTAGTGTGGGATGGAGCCACTCAAAATCATACATTCACCTTTACTCCATTGGTGGGTTTGGTAAAACCCTCTTTAAACAATTACACATGAATGCATTATACGATTGTTCAATCCTGGAAATGCCAAATATTAACAACGTAAAGCAAGTCACATTAAGAGATCCTCATAAACATAGATCCAGTCCGTCAACTTTTGTATAAAAGGTTGATCAGGGATAACATTAACTAGCATGAGTAATTTGACCGAGTTTCATAAAAAAAGTGCAAACAACAATAGACAATAATAATATTCCAACATTACAATTAAATATTAATATAAACGAAAGATAAAAAAATATGAATTTTCTTTCGAGGAGGAAAATTAACAAAAAGAGTTGTAACAATTAAACTTTCGTTTTGTATTTATAACTCTCATCTATGAACAATGCAAAGTTCAGTAATTGCGGACGAATATTTTATGTAAGGCAGAATTGGATCTGAGAAGGAAAGTTACAACCTTCTGAGTAGTTCTTCAGAGTGGTTCGAATAAGTTTGTTGTTGGTTCAATTCAGTTTTATGAAAGCAACGATTGTATTTATCTGTCTCACTTATCTCCTTCCGGCTTTCACACAGTATTCTACGACTATTTTAACACCGTTTAAGACACGAGCTTTCCAAATCAGTATATTACAATAGCAGTATGTCTGAATTTATAGAGTTTAGGAGTAAAATTATTCGTAAAAAAAGCTAAGAGCACTAAAAACTTAGTAACCATAGAGTTCGGTAATAAAGCAATGAAATTATTTCAAAAATTGTATTTTAATAACAGGATAGAAAATGCATATATAGAGAGAGCTCTATCAACTGGTAATTAATATAGACGAACAAAAAGGTCAGTTATAACCTACTAAACCAAATATAAACTTTGGAAAGATAAGAATGTTATTTAGTTGTTCAAGAATATAGCAACTTTCATTGTGTGAAATTAATAGGTTCAATGAGAAGTTTGGACGAGGAGTTGTTATTTATTTTAAAATGATGTGAAGTTATTTATCAGTCGGTTCTTGCACATCTATTACGATATAGCAAAAGGAATGTAATTATTATGGAATACATGTTGAAATAATATCAATCGATTTTAAGAATAAGTCTTATTTTATTAATTTGCTATCGTCATTTACCTAGTGTTTGGCTCTTAAACTATAATTTTTGTAAACAAATACGCCACCGTATACAGTATTTAAATTAAGCATGGAAACAAATAAGTATTTTTTAAACTAAAATAGTTAGAAACATTTTGCTTGTGGCATTGACTGTTAACAAAGGTTCCGAGATTTTCAACATCAAAAAAATTGTTTTAACCCCCTATGGAAACCTGGGGGGGGGGGTAGAGGGCTCTTAATTGTTTTCCAATAGCAACCCCTATTGAGCGAACCATCATTTTATCGGTCTTGTCACGCTAAAATAAATTATATAAAGATAATTAAAATCCGTTGATTCCAAACAAAATGGCGGCCAAAAACGTCAATTATGTTACGTTATTATGCTATAAAGAATGGAGTTATTACTTAAGAAATGTTTTAGAAAGTTACCCAAGACCCACATGTTATTAAACATTTCAAATTAATATGGTCTTTTTAAGGGGAGAAATCCTTTTGTGATACTAATAAACATAAATTTAGATGATAATTTATGTATTAAAATATAAAAAAAACACTTTTTGTTTAGGCCATTTTTTAGGATAAACGGATTTTAATTATCTTTACATCATTGATTTTAACGTGACAAGACCTATAACATGATGACTCAATAGGGGTCATCATTAAATTTAAACAATTTAATTTACCCTCTACCCTCCCCCCCCTGAGGAGGTTTAAACAATTTTTTTATGTCGAAAATCCTGGAACCTTTGTTAACAGTCAATGCTACGAGCAAAATATTTCTATCTATTTTAGATTATAAAATACATATTTGTTTCCATACTTAGTTTACACACTGTATTCAAAAGTTTAATTTTAATTCCCGGCGAAGCAAGTAGAGGAACAAACAGTAACCGATTCAAGAAATGTTGTTTGATGATGTGATTTGCAGCGGTTTGTTTGGCAGTGAAACCATTGTTTGCGTGACGAAGATGTTTAAGACTGTTATGTCAGAGTTTAGGCACTAACGCTGAATGTCGAACGAAACTGCGGTTTGTTGGGAAAACCTGAAACTTATCAAAAGTTAAACTTTTAAGAGTTTATTGGAACGCTAAAACAGAAAGTATAACCGCCTTAATGTAAGACAACTTTTATAAACTACGACACACCTTTTGAGAGTAAAATTTACTAATTTCTTTGTTTAAAAACCATTCCAGGTGATGGTGAGTTTATGTTATTTAGGACTGATAGCGAAAATTTTCCATCACAAAATGGAACACTACAGGAGTAACTTGTTTTTTACTAATTATTGATGAAATATTTCCGCAATAACTTCTAAATCAATTTCATGCAATATTAAAATGAAATATTGTTGACATTTTATGTTATGGTGAGGCCGGTGGTAAACGTAACAACGTACATGTCACATATTCATGCATCAGTTCGCTTACAGGTTTCACAAGCCGTGTTTGAAGAACGAACACGACTCTTCTATAATAGCCGCCATAGTACCCGGTTTTACCCGTAGATATTACCGTATTATGTGGTTAATATTACACGCTTTTCCAAATAAGTAACTCCTGTTTATGTTATTACATGTATAAGAAATTTAATTCCCATAACAATAACATTGGAACTTTTACATCGCATGAACAGAGCCCTAAGGTACAACTGGTATCAACTCCCTTTACCTTTCCTATTTTAGACCTAAATAATCACACCAAATTTCACCTCTCTGGCGTACCGAGTCATTTTTCGATAGTTCCCCGGGGCTTTGAACTTTGTTTACATTACATTATCACTGTTGGTATGATGTTCTACCGAAATTTAGCGTGAAGTCTCAAATAATATTTGAGTAATTAACTTAAAACAGCAATCCACTGAGAAGCTTCAAGAACCATTTACTTGATAGATATGTAAAATATAATACTTTAAAGTGTTCTACAGAATCATTTGTAAATTTTATCAAGAATCAAGAATTTTTATTTGTCATGTAACTATACAAGTAGCATTGACAATGGTCTATCGTTACAAATAAAAAAGGTAAAAATACAGGATAAAATAATACATCGATTTAAGAAGTATGGAGTATTTGTAGCCTTCAAGACACAAAACACAATCAGCAAAATTCTGCATCCGAAAATAAAAGATTGTGATAAGTTTGATAAGGCCAGTTTGATATTTATCAGAAAATGGTACATCAATATTATTATCTTACTTGAAATGCCACGAACAAAAATAATACATAAAAAAATCATAAAAATGTATTTATAAGCTAAGTTTAAAACCAGAGCCAATACAAATATTAAAATACTCTTGCAGTGGTATTTAAAATAAATTAATAACTTTGAAACCATGTAATAAACTTTTGCCCGACGTATCATTTTATTATTTTTTAAGTTATATGACTGACCTTTCGTAGTACACAAAAACCCTTTGTAATCGATGTTGATCTGTTCAAAACAAGTTGCTGACTTGTCAAGTTAACTTTTGACAAGTTATTGTAATACACGCTACAAATATTAGTTTATTTTATTATGCTTTTATATTTCATCTCTATACTGAATATGACACGCCTGTTATTATGACACGTCTATTCCTGTTATGACAATCTAAAAATTAAATTTTTATTTATTTATTCGGTAATGTCATTAGTTAAAGATATGTAAAATAAATGTATGCACCGAAGTTGTCGTAAAAAAACCTTTCGGCCACGAAAACACTATTAGCCCGAAAATCACTATTATTTATATGTATAAGCTCTCTTTTTTTAATGAACCAATAACACTAAAGCTCACATGTTTACACTTGTTTTCACGATTAGACACAATGAAATACTTATACCAAGAATATGAATGGGTAATTTATACTATAAAACTATTAAAACCGGAGGGCCTTATTAACATAAAGTTAATGATTGATTCTGAAATCATCAATCCTTAATATAGAGTTTTAATGTTTTAAAATTGTAATGCAGGTTAACATTAATTATTTAAATACTAAGTTTTTTAGTAATTTTAAATTTGTTTGTAATAATTACACATTAGACAGTTTAAGGTTTAGTTTGTGGTATGCCTACTCAGCGGAGTAATGGATTCAAAACTTACCCTGTAGTTGTTTATATAAATTGTAAGTGCTTAATAAATTAATATTTCAATATAGTATAAAGCCTGCTTGATTAAAACATAAAATTTACAAGTTTTGTCACTATCCCAATACCTTATGTCATCAGTATTGATCAGTTTATTACAAATTATGAGCTTGATTACGAATAAAGGGCGTGGTAATAATGAATGTATATACTAAATCCTCAAAAGGAATAATTTATCTAGCGGCAATGTTTTATTATTGACAAATTATATACCATAATCAAAAACAAAACAAAACGAGAGATTTACATTTTACGGAATTTCACAGATTATCGGTTTCAAATAAGATATATTAGATTTGTTCAGAGATATAAAATGAGAAAAGGCAAAGGAAAAGAACAATTAGCTTTGACAATGCTTAAAAGAAAATATGATTTTCAGTTGTCAAAGAGAATGATTCTATATAATGAGAGCTTTAACAATCTCTAGCAAGGAGAATTGCGTCCTTTCGGACATTGAATGAAGAAAGTGAATTACTTAATTAAGGGTAATGTAGGCTAACAGGTGTGTATGGGTATATGATGTGAATTTGAGCCCCTGCACGGGTCATGTTAAATTTCCACAAATTATTTTGGTATGTGTGTAAGTTTATTTTTGGCATAAAATATGTTTATTCACATAATAGTTTAGTGATATAAATGTATATTCGATAGAAATAACATTTAATTAGAATACGGTTTAATTGATAATTGATCAATATAGAACATTACAAACACTTTGGAATTCTATCCAAATTCATGCGGCACATTTACTATTTCTGCGATCACGAAAAAATAATCAAAAGTTTCCAAGTAATTGGTCATAAATTTATCAATTTTCTAACTAAACCGAATCCAATAGAAATGTTTGTCAAGTTAGAGATTAACAAAAAATATAATTGTAGCAAAACCAGTTTTTAGTCAAGAATGGAACACACTCCACTAAAATGTCTACAACTAAGAACAGTGCGGATGTTATTAGTGACGAGTCAATTAATAGCTCGTGGAATTTTGGGAGTAGAACATAAGAAGCTTTAGCTGCAAAGACAGATCAAATATTGAAGAGGTGAACTAAACCTAGTTATAGTCTATGTACTAAATGAAAAATGAAATATAAGAAAACTATTCTTGGCTATTTACATCTTAACGGATCTTTTTGGAGGTGAAAAACGAAACGAATACATAATTTTAAAATTAAAGTTTATTGCCCATTCTTATTATCTTTAAATTTTAGGTTTGCATTTTTTAAATCATGCAATAATTAAATTTATTAGAAAATGATACAAAGATAAAACTAAAACAAATAACGATACTATAGTGATGTTGTTTTAATAAAGACATGGTCGTCAAACATTTAGATACCTGTTGATGTATTAACATTTTTTTATAAGGTTTGTTGATATTGTATATCGAATATCAGATTTAAGACTTGTAAAGTGTTTTTTAATCACTTCAACGCAAAAGCTGATGTTTTCTATCCTTTTGAATTAAACACCATAATCTTAGAACTTAGACATTCATTCCATTCAATTCCTAAACCGGACAATAAATTAGATAGACACTCTGATCCTAGTAAAATTGTATCAGATAGAATATTACTCTCTAAAATTTGCCAAAATCGTTTTATTTTCAGAATAATTGTCCACAGGATATTTTCTTGAAGCATGTGAAATCGTACATCCACAATAAGACCAATTCAGGCAACACCCCCAATACACATAATGCGACAATGGTATGTTGAGGTAGTGAAGTGTTACAGATGGCTGCAAGCTCAACTTGCACAATGCACCCCTTATGAGCAGCATTGTCATGCCAGACAACTACACTCGCATCACTGGTGTCTGCTGTGACATCACTATGTTCTTCTGCCTCCTCTCCAACCCCCAATACACGTCATGTGGCGCTGGTATGTTGAGGTAGTGAAATGTTACAGAAGGCTGCAAGCTCAACTTGCAAAATGCACCCCTTATGAGCAGCATTGTCATGCCAGACAACTACACTCGCATCACTGGTGTCTGCTGTGACATCACTATGTTCTTCCGCCTCCTTTCCAACCCCCCATACACATAATGTGACGCTGGTATGTTGAGGTAGTGAAATGTTACAGATGGCTGCAAGATCAACTTGTACAATGCACACCTTATGAGCAGCATTGTCATGCCAGACAACTACACTCGCATCACTGGTGTCTGCTGTGACATCGCTATGTTCTTCCGTCTCCTCTCCAACCCCCCAATACACGTCATGTGACGCTGGTATGTTGAGGTAGTGAAGTGTTACAGATGGCTGCAAGCTCAACTTGCATAATGCACCCCATATGAGCAGCATTGTCATGCCAGACAACTACACTCGCATCACTGGTGTCTGCTGTTACATCACTATGTTCTTCCGTCTCCTCTCCAACTCCCAATACACATAATGTGACGCTGGTATGTTGAGGTAGTGAAATGTTACAGATGGCTGCAAGCTCAACTTGTACAATGCACACCTTATGAGCAGCATTGTCATGCCAGACAACTACACTCGCATCACTGGTGACTGCTGTGACATCACTATGTTCTTCCGTCTCCTCTCCAACCCTCAATACACGTCATGTGACGCTGGTATGTTGAGGTAGTGAAGTGTTACAGATGGCTGCAAGCTCAACTTGCACAATGCACACCTTATGAGCAGTATTGTTATGCCAGACAACTACACTCGCATCACTGGTGTCTGCTGTGACATCGCTATGTTCTTCCGTCTCCTCTCAAACCCCCCAATACACGTCATGTGACGCTGGTATGTTGAGGTAGTGAAATGTTACAGATGGCTTCAAGCTCAACTTGCACAATGCACCCCTTATGAGCAGCATTGTCATGCCAGACAACTACACTCGCATCACTGGTGTCTGCTGTGACATCGCTATGTTCTTCCGTCTCCTCTCCAACCCCCCAATACACGTCATGTGACGCTGGTATTTTGAGGTAGTGAAGTGTTACAGATGGCTGCAAGCTCAACTTGTACAGTGCACACCTTATGAGTAGCATTGTCATGCCAGACAACTACAGTCGCATCACTGGTGTCTGCTGTGACATCACTATGTTCTTCCGCCTCCTTTCCAACCCCCCATACACATAATGTGACGCTGGTATGTTGAGGTAGTGAAATGTTACAGATGGCTGCAAGATCAACTTTTACAATGCACACCTTATGAGCAGCATTGTCATGCCAGACAACTACACTCGCATCACTGGTGTCTGCTGTGACATCGCTATGTTCTTCCGTCTCCTCTCCAACCCCCCAAAACACGTCATGTGACGCTGGTATGTTGAGGTAGTGAAGTGTTACAGATGGCTGCAAGCTCAACTTGCATAATGCACCCCATATGAGCAGCATTGTCATGCCAGACAACTACACTCGCATCACTGGTGTCTGCTGTTACATCACTATGTTCTTCCGTCTCCTCTCCAACCCCCCAATACACGTCATGTGACGATGGTATGTTGAGGTAGTGAAGTGTTACAGATGGCTGCAAGCTCAACTTGCACAATGCACACCTTATGAGCAGCATTGTCATGCCAGACAACTACACTCGCATCACTGGTGTCTGCTGTGACATCGCTATGTTCTTCCGTCTCCTCTCCAACCCCCCAATACACGTCATGTGACGCTGGTATGTTGAGGTAGTGAAGTGTTACAGATGGCTGCAAGCTCAACTTGCACAATGCACACCTTATGAGCAGTATTGTTATGCCAGACAACTACACTCGCATCACTGGTGTCTGCTGTGACATCGCTATGTTCTTCCGTCTCCTCTCAAACCCCCCAATACACGTCATGTGACGCTGGTATGTTGAGGTAGTGAAATGTTACAGATGGCTTCAAGCTCAACTTGCACAATGCACCCCTTATGAGCAGCATTGTCATGCCAGATAACTACACTCGCATCACTGGTGTCTGCTGTGACATCGCTATGTTCTTCCGTCTCCTCTCCAACCCCCCAATACACGTCATGTGACGCTGGTATGTTGAGGTAGTGAAGTGTTACAGATGGCTGCAAGCTCAACTTGCACAATGCACACCTTATGAGCAGTATTGTTATGCCAGACAACTACACTCGCATCACTGGTGTCTGCTGTGACATCGCTATGTTCTTCCGTCTCCTCTCAAACCCCCCAATACACGTCATGTGACGCTGGTATGTTGAGGTAGTGAAATGTTACAGATGGCTTCAAGCTCAACTTGCACAATGCACCCCTTATGAGCAGCATTGTCGTGCCAGACAACTACACTCGCATCACTGGTGTCTGCTGTGACATCGCTATGTTCTTCCGTCTCCTCTCCAACCCCCCAATACACGTCATGCGACGCTGGTATTTTGGGGTAGTGAAGTGTTACAGATGGCTGCAAGCTCAACTTGTACAGTGCACACCTTATGAGTAGCATTGTCATGCCAGACAACTACACTCGCATCACTGGTGTCTGCTGTGACATCGCTATGTTCTTCCGTCTCCTCTCCAACCCCCCAATACACGTCATGTGACGCTGGTATTTTGAGGTAGTGAAGTGTTACAGATGGCTGCAAGCTCAACTTGTACAGTGCACACCTTATGAGTAGCATTGTCATGCCAGACAACTACAGTCGCATCACTGGTGTCTGCTGTGACATCACTATGTTCTTCCGCCTCCTTTCCAACCCCCCATACACATAATGTGACGCTGGTATGTTGAGGTAGTGAAATGTTACAGATGGCTGCAAGATCAACTTTTACAATGCACACCTTATGAGCAGCATTGTCATGCCAGACAACTACACTCGCATCACTGGTGTCTGCTGTGACATCGCTATGTTCTTCCGTCTCCCCTCCAACCCCCCAATACACGTCATGTGACGCTGGTATGTTGAGGTAGTGAAGTGTTACAGATGGCTGCAAGCTCAACTTGCATAATGCACCCCATATGAGCAGCATTGTCATGCCAGACAACTACACTCGCATCACTGGTGTCTGCTGTTACATCACTATGTTCTTCCGTCTCCTCTCCAACCCCACAATACACGTCATGTGACGCTGGTATGTTGAGGTAGTGAAGTGTTACAGATGGCTGCAAGCTCAACTTGCACAATGCACACCTTATGAGCAGCATTGTCATGCCAGACAGCTAAACTCGCATCACTGGTGTCTGCTGTGACATCGCTATGTTCTTCCGTCTCCTCTCCAACCCCCCAATACACGTCATGTGACGCTGGTATGTTGAGGTAGTGAAGTGTTACAGATGGCTGCAAGCTCAACTTGCACAATGCACACCTTATGAGCAGTATTGTTATGCCAGACAACTACACTCGCATCACTGGTGTCTGCTGTGACATCGCTATGTTCTTCCGTCTCCTCTCAAACCCCCCAATACACGTCATGTGACGCTGGTATGTTGAGGTAGTGAAATGTTACAGATGGCTTCAAGCTCAACTTGCACAATGCACCCCTTATGAGCAGCATTGTCATGCCAGACAACTACACTCGCATCACTGGTGTCTGCTGTGACATCGCTATGTTCTTCCGTCTCCTCTCCAACCCCCCAATACACGTCATGTGACGCTGGTATGTTGAGGTAGTGAAGTGTTACAGATGGCTGCAAGCTCAACTTGTACAGTGCACACCTTATGAGTAGCATTGTCATGCCAGACAACTACAGTCGCATCACTGGTGTTTGCTGTGACATCACTATGTTCTTCCGTCTCCCCTCCAACCCCCCAATACACGTCATGTGACACTGGAATGTTGAGGTAGTGAAGTGTTACAGATGGCTGCAAGCTCAACTTGCATAATGCACCCCATATGAGCAGCATTGTCATGCCAGACAACTACACTCGCATCACTGGTGTCTGCTGTTACATCACTATGTTCTTCCGTCTCCTCTCCAACCCCACAATACACGTCATGTGACGCTGGTATGTTGAGGTAGTGAAGTGTTACAGATGGCTGCAAGCTCAACTTGCACAATGCACACCTTATGAGCAGCATTGTCATGCCAGACAGCTAAACTCGCATCACTGGTGTCTGCTGTGACATCGCTATGTTCTTCCGTCTCCTCTCCAACCCCCCAATACACGTCATGTGACGCTGGTATGTTGAGGTAGTGAAGTGTTACAGATGGCTGCAAGCTCAACTTGCACAATGCACACCTTATGAGCAGTATTGTTATGCCAGACAACTACACTCGCATCACTGGTGTCTGCTGTGACATCGCTATGTTCTTCCGTCTCCTCTCAAACCCCCCAATACACGTCATGTGACGCTGGTATGTTGAGGTAGTGAAATGTTACAGATGGCTTCAAGCTCAACTTGCACAATGCACCCCTTATGAGCAGCATTGTCATGCCAGACAACTACACTCGCATCACTGGTGTCTGCTGTGACATCGCTATGTTCTTCCGTCTCCTCTCCAACCCCCCAATACACGTCATGTGACGCTGGTATGTTGAGGTAGTGAAGTGTTACAGATGGCTGCAAGCTCAACTTGTACAGTGCACACCTTATGAGTAGCATTGTCATGCCAGACAACTACAGTCGCATCACTGGTGTTTGCTGTGACATCACTATGTTCTTCCGTCTCCTCTCCAACCCCCAATACACGTAATGTGACACTGGAATGTTGAGGTAGTGAAGTGTTACAGATGGCTGCAACCTCAACTTGCACAATGCACTCCTTATGAGCAGCATTGTCATGCCAGACAACTACACTCGCATCACTGGTGTTTGCTGTGACATCGCTATGTTCTTCCGTCCCCTCTCCAACCCCCAATACACGTAATGTGACACTGGAATGTTGAGGTAGTGAAGTGTTACAGATGGCTGCAACCTCAACTTGCACAATGCACTCCTTATGAGCAGCATTGTCATGCCAGACAACTACACTCGCATCACTGGTGTTTGCTGTGACATCACTATGTTCTTCCGTCTCCTCTCCAACCCCCAATACACGTAATGTGACACTGGAATGTTGAGGTAGTGAAGTGTTACAGATGGCTGCAACCTCAACTTGCACAATGCACTCCTTATGAGCAGCATTGTCATGCCAGACAACTACACTCGCATCACTGGTGTTTGCTGTGACATCACTATGTTCTTCCGTCTCCTCTCCAACCCCCAATACACGTAATGTGACACTGGAATGTTGAGGTAGTGAAGTGTTACAGATGGCTGCAACCTCAACTTGCACAATGCACTCCTTATGAGCAGCATTGTCATGCCAGACAACTACACTCGCATCACTGGTGTTTGCTGTGACACCACTATGTTCTTCAGGACTGTCACCACTTCACCACTATATCTTACTCAGGACTGTCAAGTACCTCTCTGAAAAATTTCAACTCAATCGGTCCAGTAGTTTTCTCGTGATGGAACTTCAGAGCTACGCAAAAACATCCATACTTTAACCTTTATAATATTAAGAATGATTATATTTAATGACATGAACAAGAGTTGACAAAGATATAGGCAAATAGGTTATCAAACTCTGACCAAACTCTTTATGGTGCATTTTATTACTAATCCTATGGAAGCTATGGTAGTTATTGGTCATAGGTATTGAAGATTAAATACTTTAGAATAATAAACTTAGTATTTAATATAAAATCACATGAAATACTGTGGTTTTGATATTTGGAGACCCTTGGGGCCAGAATATGGACATGTTTGTGTTTTGTGGCACCTGATTTGTTCAAAAGACATCAATCAAACTTAAGAGTTTTAGTATCATAAGACCAGCTTTGAAATTATTAAAATTTTCAGAAAAGGTTAGGCTATAATTATTTTATTGATCATATAAGTTGTCAGAATTTTATTGAACTTATTGAGTTTTTTTGTTTGGACAACAGTATATTGGTTTTACGAATAATTTAAATTGTCCGATAAAAAATCTATAACGCAATAAGTAACAACATAAATATTAAAGGAATATTACATTTTATACAATATTATGCTTGATACGATATTATGTTTTGGTGGTAAGTCAAACATTAATTTAGAAACACATTTCACAAAATAATGTTTACAGGTATATTTATCTGTCCCCCATTAATAAAAAATTACCATTTCAAGCACCATTTCTTTATTTACATTCATTTATATTAATAATGGAAATAGTTAACCCACGTTATCTACTTCATCCTTTAGTTTTCTTAAAGCTATTTTTATAATTGGTTTGTGTTCGTGCAAATATGTTTTAAAATGTTGCTATGATTAATCAATTACATACATATGATAATTTTATATTGATGCACTTTAATAAGTTGTTTTACGGTGATGAGTGATGCCCTTACGAGGTACTACTACAATAAACTGCGAACATAGTTTCGTGGAATTCTCACTTGGTGAGGATATTTTAATTTTATTCATTTATAGTTTTCTCTAATTGTGCCAAATTACTGTAGTCAAATTCATACTAATATAATGGACCTTATAAACCATATAGTGGACCTCAACCGTCAACATATGTTCTATTGAAGTCCTAACTCCAGACCTCTTTTTACTGATGCATCATTATTAGTTATCAATTAAAATATACGTTAATACATTAACTGAATGCAATAATAAAAGGCGTATGTTTTTACTATATAGGAAATTATAATGGACATTTTCCATCACTGATTTCCTTCCTCCAAAGTATACAGTAAAATGTCCGCAGTCATTTCTTAAATAATATAAACTCACCATTACCAACAATGAATTTTAAATTGTAAATTTTTGTTCAATAAATTTGTAAGCTTGTAAGATATTACAGTGATATAAAAGACTTGGTCATTGAGGATTAAAGGCAATGATTCGTAGCCAGAGTCAAACTAATGTCAACAACAATCATCTCCACCACAACGGGATCTGTGTTCGGGCCACATCATATGACTTTCCACATTCACTCAGAACAGTTCAACAGAACAACTGATCCTTAACTTTCACAGATTTTACACACGATGATAAATTTGCTAAAATAATGTTAGACAATGTATCGTCAAATAAACTGTACACAAAAATAAAAAAGTACACAAAAATAAAATATTTTTGCGAAAATATTGATTTAGTTGCGAGTTCGTGTGTAGTTGGTAGCCAACCAAAATAATTTTACATGATCAGTATGAGTTTGTTGTATTTTATAAATTTGAATAATTGATTGTCCTATATAATACATAACAAGAAACTTTAATTTTTAATACCATTTCTTTCAAAATAAAGTGAGCGTTGGATACAGATCATCTGATTCGGTGATCAAACACCATGTTTCCGTTTTCCGGTTGATTCTGACGCTTTCCGCTCTTCTGAACTAAAAGCCCCGTCACACAGCACGTTGCATGATAGTAGAGAATTTTCACATATATTTTTTTCAAATAGATTACTGTAAAAAACAGATTTTTTGGTTGAAAGAATGAAACAATTATTTTAATTATTTTTATCATCTGTTGTTCCTCAAACTAAATTCAAACAAAACGAAACATATTATAACAGACAATTTGAAATAACCAGATATTGAAAATTTAGTTATTAGATTTCGTTTTATTTACAGGTAAGACTATAATATTAAACAAAGATTAGCCTCACTCAATATTGGTTTTTCTACTATTTAGATTTGTAGAGTTAATTTACATATTTATTTGTGTGTTGGAATTAAAAAAAATAAATAAATATAAATTTATTAACAACTAATTAATCCCCTTCAAGCAGCTTGTAATAGGCCAAATTAAAATAAATGTTAAAATAAGATGAAATAAATTAGTTATTAGTTAAGTAAAGAACACTCGACATAATTTTTTCCGATTTCATAAGTAACGTCAGAACTGTTGGTCGTCACAATCAAAGTTTGCCAATTTTAAATTTCCAACGCTAAACCAAAAATTGGGATCTTTTACGGAACAGCCAATTAAGTACGAAAATACGTTACTCTTTGCTTCTGAATTTCTTGTTAGTGAAATCATTAACTAATGTTTCATATTTATTTTATCTGAGAATACTAGACATAGTATCAATTAAGACGTGAGTGTGTGATAATTGATTAATTATTTTTAAATAGATTACAAATTACTTACATAGAAATAGAAAAAAAGGTTACTTTACCTCCGCCGTCAGCTTTAAAACAATGTAAATGGACGACCGCGGTTTAGGAAATAAAAAAATACTTCCATCATCAGGTTGAATTCAATCAAAAAGTTTCCCAGTTGACGTCAGACAAGAAAGATAAAAACAAAGATAAAAGTTAAAGTGTACACAAAACACACACTATAATACGAACGAAAAAACATTTAAACAAAGTGCACTGACGTGTACCAGCAATCTCCTCCCGGACGATACGCGTCAGTGCACTTTGTATACTTCCGACACTGCGGCCGTCAATTTGGATTGTTTTAAAGCTGAAGACGGAGGTAACGTAACCTCTTTTTATTGTTTAACAGCTTTGGAAGCTATTCAACCATAAATAATATAATTAGATGCGGAATTAGAGGGAGGTTGAGTTAGGGGGAGGTTGAATTATCATTTCGCTAAGGAGAACATAGTAAAGCTTTGTCTGGCATGACAATATTGCATGAGATGTGCATGTTGCACTTGCAGTTGAGCGGTGCATCTGTCACCGTTCCAACTTATCAGTCAAATCTATAGTCTAGGATTGATTTTGTCACCATCGCATCTGTTCCAGATAGAGTCAATATTGAGACGTGGAAAAGTATTATGGAACAGTTGTAGTGACGATAAAATTATATTTTTAGGAAGCGCTTACATTATATATATATATATGTGTTTTTCATACATATTACATTCATTCTAGTGTGTTAACCTTAAAGCTAAAAATATTTACTTCCCACAAAAATACATTGTGAGGTAAATTTTTAACTATTGCAAATATTGTTCCGACATGAAGAAATGAATACACTTTTCAGCAAATATTACAGACTGAAGATGAAAGGAGATACTGTATTGACTTTATTTTAAATATGCTTATCGTGGTGCAAGGGAAGGCGAATTAACTTCACACGTTACAAATGTAAACTAATGTATACTAAGTATAAAATCAGACATATAAACTATGCTAACTTGTATGTAAGCTCGTGGGTCAGGTGAATTCGTTCACCGTAATAAAGAGGGGTGACCTAAGCGAATCCTTCATATGGAATAAGGAGAAATACGAATTTTTTACCCAAGAGATAAAAATTCCGGTTTTTGATAAGTAGAAGGAACGATAAATTGAACTGTAAAATTTGTACATGAAACATTATCAAAATATGAACGAAGATTATTTGGCTTTGTGTAAAAAAACACCAATAAGCGAAGTGAACCAGCCCGTCCCAGTAAGAATAGCGAAGGGTTTTAGCAAACGTGTCAAGCGAGACGAATTCACCTTTAACACAAGTCAGTGATGTAGAGGTGGTGGGTCGGGGAGGTCTTTTAGCCAAAACCTACTGTTTTCCTGCCTACTATAGAAACAGAATAACTTTCTCAAAGCTAATTTTTTGTGTGATTAAATAAAAAAAGTTTCACTTATCTTGCTAAGGGTTTAAAAAACAAAACCTAATTGATAGTGGAAATAAAAAAAGATTATACATTAATGCAAATTATACAATTTTAAAGCATACTGAGATTTTGATTTGGTACTAGGCATATAATCGTAAATGAGTGTATATATTATACATGCTTGCTTGAAAAAACTAAAACAATTTCTTTCAATTGGTATACAAATATATCAAAACTATGACGGCTTATTTAACCTTTTGAGCCTCATTCAAAAGAAAATGTTAGTGGCAAATAACATTGAACTGGGGAATCGATGAGAGGCAAAAATAGACACAAAGCACCTCCTTAAATATTAATGGTAAAAGCTATATAATGCTGGCGTTCCTTTGAAAGGGGGTTGTTACTGCTTTAATCTTGTTTGTTCATCAATTATTATTTTCTTATTTGATATTCTTATCAAATTGCAATGCTTGCTTAAAAGATTGAAGCACAAATTAAATGAAGTAAATCTAATGTAGCAGGAAATAAGGACAGATGTTTATAAAGAATGCGGGTACGATTTGTAGAAAAATCTGATTTTATCCCTGTTTTGAGTGTTAAGTGCATTTCGCTAGCCTGACGGTTAGCCTCTAGGACTTCGGTGCAAGGGTTCACGGGTTTGAATCCCGGGATCCACAAAACTTGAGGTGTTTGGACCGCTTTCCATTAAAGTGTTTTTATACTCTATTAACAAAAATGCCTTTGTCGTTGAAATACCAAAAAAAAAAAAAAAAAATACATAGTCGGGAAGAACCCGAGCCTCTAAAAGCCACCAAGGCCGTAATAAGCATGTGTGTCACAGCTACCAACGAGCTTGAACAAAATTAAAATCCATTTAACTTGCTTTAAACATTAATCGTCCTAATTTCATTATATACGTCTTACTTCCACTTTTATACATAGGTTGGCAGGACAAAAACTAGTTTTCAAAATATATTTTACATCGAAAAAGTTAAATATCTGAGAGAATTATGTATAAATATATATTTTTTGTATATATTACTCAATTACTAGAGATACAAAGTTTGTTTATTTACTTATTTTCTGAGAAAAACATTTTGATGTCAAAGTCAAGATTTGTGAGTGTGATCATCAATGACTAGTTGCAATTACTAGTTGCAACTTTCTCGATTTCTTCTACCGTAGGGATTTGAATAATCCTGAAATAATACTAATGCCAGAGCTTATTTATCATGTGACTTTTATTAATTGTCATAGCCTTACATAATTACACTACATTATAGAATTATGTATATTTAAAAGAACGAATATCTAATACAAAAATTAAAGATACGATTCTTATACATTCGATGAGTAATTTAAAAATCTATCTGCACGGATTTGTACAAGTAAAGGTAGGACAAGACAAAGATTTAAAGTAATAATAATAAATAAAATATTTATAACTGGTTGGACTTGGACATCGATCTTTTCATAAAAACCAGTAATGTAGTAAAGTGATGACTCCCGACATATTCATGGTTCAAAGTCATGTGCCACAAGTGCGTGTGACGTAACAGATGATGTGGCTACTCTTGTGTGAATAACATTCAGTGTCTGCTGCAGAGTATTGTGCACCAGATGTTGGGGTTTGTCGTTTTGACAATAGATCTCATGGTGATTTCAGACGATATGTTTATAATATTTTCAAGGCTTGGATTTCAAAATATTTGAAAACGATCCGTCAAAATCTTACTCAAAGACACAAGCAGGTCAATTTTAAATACTTATCCAGTTTCGTTTGTAATCATAACTTCAAACACATTAACTTAATCTGGTTACATTTTTACGTAGATTATAAAGTAAGGGAAGAATTACCAAGTTATGGATTTACAAATATGTTCTTAAATCCAGCGAACTGATATCAAGCTAAAACAGTTAATTTAATTTTCTGTTTATTATTTTAGTGACTAGATTTAGTAGAACGGTGGAGATAACACAGTATGAAGTAATACAAATATTTTGTTTGGTCTGTTATTTGTTTATGGTACAGAAAAGTTGTTATTTTTTGGTCATGCATTTTGTACACAATGAAGTAAAATGAATATATCCTATACTAGTATTCATATAGTTTTCGGTCAATTGAATTTAAGACATAAATTCAGTTTTATATAATCGAAGGCAAAAGTGGGTCGCTTTTTACATGTAAGCGCACAGAAAGATTATAATGCAATATTCGTTATTACATCACATTATTTTAATCAGGATTCAAACTAATTATATAAAATAAAAGCGAATTGAATTTCACAATCCCTCATACATAATTGGGTCATACAATTATACATCATGTGATCTGTCACACGATTGACAAACCGTTTGTGGACTGATGGTTGTCACTTATATGTTGGATGTCAAGTATTATAAGTAATTGTTTTGTCTGTAATTTATTGAATATTTAAAACCAAATATAAAAATAATATAAGATAAGGATAAGGACTCAGCTAAAGTTTCACCATGCTGCCAAGCTGGTTAAAACCAACATTGAAACGGTCATGTTCATTCCGTGTAGAGTTACGAGCTCTTGCGAGGATAGTATATCATTGGCTGTTCTTATCCCCATAAATATTTTATTAAATAAAATAATCCTAAAAAAATAATCCGAAATAATCTCTTGACAAAGGGATAAAGCAAATAGAGGATAATTTGGCTTTCGATCTTGGGGTACCTTAATGATCCTTTGGTTCGTACATGATCTATACTATCATCAATAGGGTGATGAAAGTGTTCTGGGGCCTTAAACGATGTATTTTTGTTTTAAATTATGGTACAGAATATGTTGTGTTTAACACAGTACACTGCCTATTAATGAACTGAATAGTTAACCCAGTTTTGCTGACAGCTATAGAGCACTGCTTACTTAATTTCTTAAAAATAAGGTGATATACAAATTAATATATGAATTCAGATATAATTAGAGTTTTCTGATACAATTACTCGTATGTAAAACTGTATTATTCCCTCATACCAAATAAATTATCACTCCCCGTTTTATAATACGACGGAAGATATTTACCTCTGCCAACATGCAAGAGAGCTCTTGAGTTAGCTGAAAAGCTGCTGCGGGTTTGAAGTTATTTACCAAGTCCGCTAAAGTATTCTGTCAGGAGTATCAGTATAGACTAGTAACAAGAACATTATTTGGGGATTAGTTTGATTTGCAGCATGAGTGAAACATGTCTTGAAACTTGAAATATGTGGAGAGTTGGTTCGGAGAAATATAATTAAAGCAAATTGGTTAAAGGAAACTATGAACAATTTATAAAAGACCTAAATTCGAGTTTCCCTATTTACTCCTGCTACGTGTAAGGAAATTTAAAGAAAAACAGAAGGCCTATTTTATTATTGTATTTATTTCAATAGTGAGGTGAATAATTTTCACTATATAACCCACGCCCTAACCATTGCAGTTTTTTGGTAAAACATTTTACTAGGTTTAAAACAGAGAAGTTATGAACAACTCGCCACTAAAATTATTGCATTTTTAATCAATATTAATTTTTATATAAAATTAAATTTTTTACCCCATAAAACAAATTGTTACTTATAAATATGACCCTGTTTCCATGAATAAATCCGGAAGGATTGCTTATTCAATATTACTCTTACAAAACAACCCGAACCTACGTTCTGAATGGAGAAGCCAAATGAAAGAGTTCATGTTAGGATTGAATAGCGGAGGGTATTAGGGTGTTCATCATGTTTCGTCTATAATTAACCCCTCTTTTATTACATCACAATGTTATAGTGGTAATCAGCCATTAAAATTTAAATCGCATTCAATAATTTAGCAAGTGCAACAAACAAGTACCAGGTGGGCCCATTAGGTTTATTTTGCATTAAGTGCAGATTTGCTTTGCTAAATTGCCTCTTTTCCGCACATTAGAGTCACTCCAGTTGTTATTGTTTTTTATGTATACACATTGTACTACTTTGTATGCGTCCACTCCATATGCAATCCTTATTCAATAGTTCTAGTCTCTGTTTTCAAGGAATCACTTTTTGATATTTAACCAAGAGTATATGCTACTTTGTCAGTTTACTGGTTAATTTATTCACAACTGTTGTGATTTTTTTGTTTTTATTTGAACTCCATAAGCCCAATTTTTAAAATTCCCAATTTTAAAATGAGATTTTTTAAATACGAGGTTTTCCGGTGTTGAGGTTTTACCAACCGATACTGTAAGTCCAAAAGCACCTGATTCCAAATTTGTAGCTAATTATATTGCAATTTCATTTATTTTCAATGCTATAACACTTACCAACTTGCGATTTTAAAAAATAAGGTCACATACTTTGTGTAGTCAATTTAGTTTACAATAATACTAGTTTTTGGACTAGTATTGACCCATTATGATTTCTATACATCACAAAAGCTAAAATACTGTCATTAGTATTCTCAAAATGTTAAACATTTTCAACCTTAAACATAAACTTGTACGTGACACACAGAAACAATAAAGATTAACACATTTATATGTGTCACGTTTATGTTTAGTATTGAACACGATTTAAACCTCAATACGATGACAGTATTTTAGCTTCTGGGTTAAATATATTTGATAATGGGACAATACTAGACTTTTTCACCAAACAGCGATTCACAAAAGGATTTTGACTACCCCATGTGAAGGAGTGGGGGACGAAGGGACGAGAGGGATGGTAAAATTGTCTCTTTCAGGGTAATCGACAAGCCTCGGTTCATTTATTTATAATTATGTTGCACAACGACCAGCCACCATACAGCGCTCTGTAGAGTTAGGTTAGGTTACTATATTTTGTCGTGAGCTGTAACCTAGTTCACAAAGGCCCAGCTCAGACTCGCTTCCAGTCGCTTGACGATCTACCATCCCTCTCGTCCCTTCGTCCCCCACTCCTTGACTTGGGGTAGTAGGAATACTTTTGTGAATCGCTGTTTTAGGAACTAGTCAATACTAATCCCAAAAGTAGTAATATTGTTAATTAGTGAATTGAAGACACGGTATGTAACCTTATTTTTTAAGTGATAAAATCAATCCAGGAGGCAAATAGCTTGAATAAACTCGGGAGTCTCTTATCTGTAGCTTAAACATATAAAAGCCACCTGAAAAATCCCCGGTTTGAAAAGAAAATTTGTTAACGAAAAATTATTAATGAAATAAAGAGGGCAAAAACAAATAGACTTTTGGGTTTTAATATAGATCCTATTCAATAGAAGATCTAATGGCCTCAAACCCAAATACTCAGGAAGACCCATCAGTACAAACGGTGTTTTAATAAAAAATAAAATTAGTTAACTGACTACACGACCGTTTACTAAACTTATAATCACAGAACAGAATACAGTATTTGTTCAAACATATTAATAACTGAATAGTGTACGGGTATTACACAAGGTTTTGATTCTAAATACGCAACTGTTATAAAAGTCTCAATTCTATATTATAGTTGTAAACAACGGTCTCAGTTCACAGCTTCACTGACAGATAATTTTAGATGTTCAATACAGAACGACAAGTGCATTCAATAACATAAATGCCATTACCTCAGCCAATGAACACAAATGTACCAGTTCCCCTTATTGCCCTTGTTTATTTACTGTTTAGGAAAGCGCGATGTACAGTTACTGTATATTGCTTCCATCAGAAAATACCATACAAAGCAGTTGTATAGGGCTGCAGTTTATAGTTTATGAAGTATTTTCTCACCTATAGATGCACGCGTATTCCTTAAATAGTAAAGTTGAATTATCATTTCGCCAAGTAGAGGCAGGCACACGTGGTGTCGCTATGTATGGAATGGCAATACTGCTCGTAAGACAGCGGTGCATGTTGCACTTGCAGTTGAGCAGTGCTTCTGTCACATTTCAACCAAACTTAGAACATTGTTGCCACACGACATATAGTGAGGGTGACTGCTATTGTTGACATCGAAACTTATAGCCAAGGCCTGTGTTAATGTTTGTCTCGTTTATTATAAATTAAAAGTATTTAATCATTCTGTAGGTTTTGTTTGGCTCTAGGGATTCTGGTAATCTCTAATACTAAATAATGCCAGAGTTTTGTTTATAATATGAATGTATTAATTGTTATAGCCTAACATAATGGTCACTACATCATTTAATGACGTATATTTAAAAGAACGATTTTATAATGTGCTAATACAAAAATTAAGGTTATGATTTTTTACATTCAATTAGTCATTTCAAAAATCTATTTGAACGTGTTTTACAAGTAAAAATAGGAAATGTTAAAAACTTACAATGTATAATAAATAAACTATATAATACAAGCGAATCCAGTTACTCTAATTCCAGCAAATAATTTTCCTTTAGGGATTACCAAACTTTCATTAGTTTATACTATGGTGCCACTCCCGAAGTTTTGTTTTTGTGTATACGCCTTCGCCAGTGGAACTTTTTAACGTTTTGATAGGGAACGGTCCAAATCCTGGTCTTGTTACTATCCAAGGTTTACCTGTTTTTTTTAGAAAGCATCATTAACTAATAGCCCAATAAAAAATGAGAGTCAGGTTCAGTTTCGAACCTTCTAAATATTTTGAGAGTTTTATCAGGATCGATCTAACAAATCAGTTGAAACGGCTTTTATTGATTCTGTATGTATTTTGTTAGGATCAATATCTGAAGTGTTCAATAAATTGATTTATATTCTCCCATAGGATTAAAAGTGGAACTTTCAAAGCTCAGGGGGCAAAGCCCTGGAGGTGGATATTTTTCAAACCCCCAAAAGACACATCTAGACGTCAAGGGCTTTCAAATAACACCTAAACCTTAATGTAAGTCATAATTGTTTCACCGGTAGTCTGCTCACTTAATATGATGATTAGTTTGACATAGAAAATATAAGTAATGTTTGCAATATTGTCGTAATTCCTACCACGCGTATTCATAGCTTGATGTCACAGGCTGTAGTGCGTGTGATGTAACAGATGATGTGGCTACTGTCGTGTAAATAGCATTCAGTGTCTGCTGCAGACAGTGGTATTGTGCACCAGATGTTGGGGTTTGTCGTTTTTACAATAGACCGTATGATGAATACTTGGTAAATAACTGAATGTACAATTGCTTTTTGTTTTGTTTTGGGTTTCAAAATGTTGATAGCTTGTTAAAATAATGTTTCGTTTAAACCGTCATTTATGGTCAAATGCTGGTGTATAAAAGAATTTTACTAGTTATATATCTAACTATATTTGACGATCAATTGTACCAGTAACCTTGTAGAAGTCAGTCAGTTGGACAGCCATAAAGTACATGCTCAATTGTAAATTCTAGGTGAAAAATCTAAGACATTTGTATAAACTGGTATTAGCATAAAATAAACTTGCCTGCTGATACTGAAGAATTGTTCCTGTTCATAAAACTATTACAACTGTACATACAAATGATTTAAATGATAAGATTAGAGAATACACTGGGAATATTGAAAATTTTTTTTGACTACAAAACCAAGAAATATAAAAATATGTAAATCATAGTTTGTGCCACTTGTATCAACTGTCCTTCAAAATAATTGTTTTTAAGTTTGAAACCATAACTCAACAACATAACATTAATTATAAGAAAGTTCAATATCAAAACTGAAGTTTCGTTTGGTTTGTTTTGGCATAGTTGATTCTGTACATATAATTTTAAAACTGCTTATCAAATCCGACGAAGTTATTTACCTTCCACAGCTCGCTAGAGTAGGCCTAAACACCTCTGAGGAATTTGAGACATTTAATCAACACGCCTCAATATCGCAGTAGTACCGCGATAGTTACTGGGCTTTGGATGAATCATTTAATCACCCTGAAACTCTCAGATTGTTAAGTCAAATTGTTGTAATTGAAGGGTTTGAAATATAGAGCTTCATTTCACTAATTTTTTTTCTTACTATTGCTCTTACTTATAAGAAATAATTAAACTCAGCAAATATTCCTCATTATTGGTTTATCGTGGCAAGATAAACAACTAACTATCACATAAATAACTGTTTTTCAAGACCCAAGTTGAACAAATATACACTGCTAAAACACTCCTGAGGAAAGATATTTGTAAGTTTTTTAACGATAATTACTTGCACTAAGTTTCATAAATAAATAAATATATAACCCTTAGAAAAAAAACTGTCTGTTTAAATTCTGAATGTTGAAATAATATGCCTTAGAAAAATATCATGTTATACAAATTTACAAAATTAGGCTAGATATATTGTATGTAATTGTACCATGGTGAAAACCTTGCAACATAAAACAAGATTGAAAATAGTTTAACATACGTTTAAATTGATCTTTATGATATGAGATTTTGTCACAAAATATTCTTCTATTTATGCAAATAAAGTCTGAAGGAGTATCTATACAAAACTGCTGGGGCTTTATAATACAAACCTTCATTCTGATTAGAGCAGCCAAATGAGAGAGAGCATATTAGAAAATTGGGATTGAATAGTGGACCGTATTAGTTCTTCTTGCCATGTCTTCTTTCATTTATTCAAATATTAAAATAATTTGCGTACATATAAATCGAAAAATAATCTGTAAAGTAGCTATTGTGAATACAAATAAATAGAATACTGATAATAAAATAATAAAGGTATCAATAAAAACATCAGGTTGTGCAATTTCAAAACTTGGGGTTTGAAACTATACATCCAAAAATAGGAAGTGTCATATACTATTCATTATGAGAATGGCAGTCTCTACATCAACAATATTTAAATCTGCTGGTTGTTTGTCTCAACTTTATAAACTGACTAGCTGGGTAGCGTAGGGGTTAGAGGGCTCACTTCTTAATCAGAGGGTCACCAGTTCGTTCCTGACCAAACCCGAAATATTGGGAATCTTCAGAAGTGGATATAGGTACTATTAGATAATTTTAGCTGATTTTTTTGGTTGATATAACTTTTATGGATGCCTTTTACGAGACCTACGTCCTTGGATGATAACCAACTTGGATTGTTTAACCGTTATCTATGGTATGGTGGTACATCTGGACTAGGTAACCCAGCTAAGCTGCTAGGCACGTCTTCCACGAACGGGAGTTTTAAAGCTACTTATCATTATGGAGGTAAAGGAAGTAATAGAGACGAAGGAACAGTTAAAAAAATATTTGTTCTTAGCATAATAAACACCCTTTTATGTACACCTTACTAAAAGTTCAGTATTTTATTAATCATGTAATCGATCAAACAAGTAATACTAATGTTGCATATTCAACAACAAAATTCATCACACAACCACAAATATTAATGAGATAATAGCAGATAATAGTTCATATAACAAATTATTGAAATTCTTTTAACTCGCTTAATTGTGTTGGCGATTTATTATAGATTCTCAGCACAGAGACAATACAAGTCTTGGAGAAGTAATACATGTATAACATTAATCGCCAAGTAATAGTCTTGTTTATACATTATAAACATAATTATTCATGTCTTACTCTGTTATATACATATCTGTGACGTATACAATCATCGTGTCCCGAACCTAATCGCAAACCAATAATAACGTGTAATTACCTTCATAACTAACGATGATTAATGATACTGCAGGTTAACGATTTGACATTTGTAATTTAATGCTTATTGCAATTACCATAACTGACACGTTTCAATTACTCTGGTTTGACGTGTTTGAATAAAATTTAAATACATTAACATGTTGTTCTGCCTCATAATGTAAAAAAAATAAAGAATAGTATTCAAGTTTACGTTATAAATATAGGCTTCTTCAACAAAATCCAAAACAAATCATTTTCAAAAATGGAGGTGTACATTATATGTGAGTCTTAATAAAAGCAATACTTACTATAAAATACTACCTGTGGAATTTAAATAAGTTATAATTTCCATGTTTAAAACTTGGTGAAACTGGAATCCTCAGGCATAGTAACCACTAAGTCATTCCTTTTCCGTGAATCTTTTTATAACTATAAAATAAATCCTCTATCAAGCTTTTACTAACTGATATTATTAGAAAATCTGTCATTGCAGGTGTAAGGTGTATACACAACTTTATTAACGACGTAAAAACTGGAACACTGAACCCTAAAATAATTTATGATTAGAAAACCTCCAACTAATTTAATAGCGTTTAATCTTGTTCAGGAGAAACCTGGGTTTTAATGTTTAACTACAGCGACCCTCATTTATTACGTAAACCAACTTAAGTCACCTTCAGATTAATATATTTTCTTCATAAATGGAGATTCCTACAATTAGATTCTTAAAGGTCTAGATTGACTACCCAGATATGTTGCTATTGTACTTAAAAACAAATACCCCCTAAGCAGCAAACCTGCATACTCAGCGAATTTCCAATGCATATTAATTTATATTAATACCACATAAAGCCACATACCAAGTTTCATCAATATACATTCATAAATAAACGATTTATGGCATTTTAATTATCCTCCATAAGAATAACATGGCGGCTGAGTATGCAGGTTTGCTGAAATAAGGAACACTAAAAATGGCCTTTTGTACAAATGTAAATATAACTCAACTAGGTAAAGCCACATACTAAGTTCTATTAATTTATGTTCATAATTAAAGGAGATAACACGTTAATTATTCTCCATAAGAATAACATGGGGCTGAGTATGCAGGTTTGCTGCTACGGGAACTATCGGCCAAAAAATGGGTTATTGTGCAAATATCAATAGACCACAATAAAATGATGCAATATACCAAGTTTCGTCAGGATAAGTTGATAAATAAGCGAGATATACAATTTTTCTTATCCTCCATAAGAATAACATTGGACAACGTACTGTGTTTAGCACTTTCAATATCTCAGTAACCAAATGACGTAGAGCAATGATTAAAACATCAAATTGTGCGTACTTTTAAGCTGATTCCAATGGGAAAAAGTAAAGTTTTACTTTTTCTAAAATTGTATGTAAAAAACTTTAAAAACCCATTTTTGGGGTACAAAACCCCCCCCAAAATACCCCTTCGGATAGGTCGATGTGTCTGGTTTTCGAACTTAAAGTCATAAATGCTGCTTTACACGTTTGTACCAAATTTCATCAAAATCGGACGTTTTTTACGAGAGTTATTGCACCCACGGACATATATATATATACAGTTTCGAACGAATGGAGTTTGTGGGGTCTGGGGACCTCAAAACGAAAAGTTACCATGGTCCCGGGCCTAGGTCTTACCATGCCGACTACGGTAATAGCTTCTTCCCTATAGGGGGAATTCGCTAATATTTCTCCTGTGTTGTTATGAATAACTTGCCACTGGTAAAAATGATTAGGATTTTTTCAACTTTGGAATAATATCCAGCTGACTGTCTGAAATTGTGTGTATTTTTATCGACTTTTGATGATTATTTAATCAATAAATTATTACTTGGGTCTAAGAAAATGTTAAATAAATTCAAATATAATTTTGAAATTTCATTCACTATTTGAAAATAATTTTAGAACAAATACTTAAATTAATAATATTAAGGAATCAAACAGTATAGAAACCAATAATCTAAAAAATATGTACGTTATTACCTACCAAAAATATATAATATACTGTGTAATTAATCAGATCTAATTAATTTAATATAATAATATCATATCAAAATGTATAGTTGCAAAACCACATGTTTTGCTATCTCAAAGCCACAAATGTGGTGGGTGTGATTAATATCACACAATAACGCATTACATTGTAACTCGATGCTTCTAGGGACACTTTATCAAAAAGCTTCTCGTATCAAAGGATCGCTAATGTCATCGTACATAAACCAGCAATGAAATAGTTAGCTAATTGATAACCTAATAAATTATACAGATCATTTGATAGAGCTATATGTAGTAGGAATGCGGTCTGTTGTGGAGTTGTAGGAGTTTTAGGCCGTTATTGAAATCTCAAAGCCTAAAACAGAGGGGTGAAGGGGAAATTGGATTCTTGTTTAGCCTCAGGCTGGTTTATAATTCGTGAAGCCGTAGCTTGAATGTCAGTTATTCTCTGAAATATCTTTGGTATTTTATTCTGTAAATATAGTTTGTTATGTAGGGGTTGTTATCTAATGAAACACACACACACACACACACACACACACACACACACACACACACACACACACACACACAGACACACACAGACACACACACACACACACACACACACACACACACACACACACACACACACACACACACACACACACACACACACACACGCACACACACGAGTCAACTTGAAAATTGATTTTGTCGTAGTATGGGTGGGGGCATATTTTGAGACACTCTAAACAAATTTTGTATGGTTAATCTTTTCTCTCTTATAATTATTGCGATTTCATTTGTTAACAGCTAATAATATTTAAATAATCTATGGTAAATAGAAGCTGGTTATTAAAAAAAATATTCTTCAAAACAATCGAATATATTTACTGCACAAAACTTACATAATAATGACTAACTGACATTTTGAGACAATGTCAAACATTGTTTAAATCTTTATGCAATGACAAAACTTAGCAGTTGCAACAGTTATTATAAACTATTTTTAAACTAAACAAGTTTATAAATAACAAAACATTTTTGTTTTATCAACACATGATAAGTTAATTGCATTCGCATTATGTGTTGAACACTCTAAATTGAACAGAAACAGAGACAAAACGTTTGCAGTTAACATGTTATCTTAACAACAATCACGATTGAGAGCAAACTCTAACAGTCAACGTATGATTCTGTGAACTGAGGCACTAGAACAATGTTTCTCAAAGCATGATAGTATAGCAGTAAGTATGAAGACTATGTTCATAACACTCATAGTGGTTCTTCTCGTTGATGTTGAACTTATACTATTTCATATATATTTGATGGTTAAAGAATTACAGTAATTTAATCAAGAAGAATGAAAAACTTAAGGTGTAAATGGATCAGGAAATCTTGGCTTGACCCAGCTTGAGTTTTGCGGGGTAAATGTTTGCCAGATTAGGAAAGGGTGGGACCGGACCGAAAAGGTGAGGTTTGAAAATTATTGATAGAAATAATTTGTGAATATTTTTTACATCCACCTAGGACAGATTGATTTAATAAATTATAAGCAATGCATTGGAGGATGGATTCCTCAATAACTGAAACATGTTGATAGTTTCAACCTTTAACCGTAAAAATAAAATAAATGCGGTCCAATTGAGGAAATTATAGATAGACTGATGTACCACCTGCACACTTTACTCCCGTTTTTATTGTACAAGAACATTTCAGTATTGAGTTAAAATGCTTAAAATACCTGTTATATCGGAAATTTTAAGTGCAAAAAGAGAAAAATTGGACGCGCAAAAACGCATCCTAAAAATAGTATATTTCGTCACTAGGATCAAAAGTGGATCTTTTTAATACGAGCTCCAGTTTAACTGCCGAGGCTGGGAAATGAGCGAGTATTAAAAAGACACTTTTGATCCGAGTGACGAACTATGTTTTTCGTCATACTGCCAAAAAACTTAAGGTTAAATAAAAACAAAAGTAAAATTTACGTACTGTGTCTTCATAACCTCAAATGTTTCTTTCAGCTTGTCTCTTGAAACAATCAGCTGTTGCACATGCATAACTTCGGTTCATTCATATCTATCGGTTGTCGAGTCGATCACTTCAAACCAATCATTGTGGTTCGAATCAATCGGTTGTTCTTCAAAACAAACATTCGATTTGGGCACGGTTGTCATGGAAATATGATAACCCTAAATTTACCTTGAATTCCTTTTATTTATAACCTTTATTTATACGCTACTAAACTTCGTCCATCGTGTCACTCACAGTTGTCACTCACCAGTGGTGTACGGGAAACGAACGCAAAAATAATAACAATACAACAATGAATGTTTCGATTATTTATAATCGAATGAATTTTAATCGATTTATGACGACCTCGAATCAAAAGTATCATCAACAATGATCTTTTTAGTACTAGTACGATAATGATCATCAAAACATATGTTATTATCCAAAGACTAAAAAGAAGAACTTTTGAATCTCAACGCATCTGTCAAAAACAGTTGTTTTTGAAGCAGTATGACGAAAAACTATTTTTTTTGCAGTGTCCGCTGTTTACAGTTTCATAATTGTTTTACCTCTGGCTATACTGCATCTCTGGTAGATAAAACAGTTGATTTTACTAAAATTTCTTGGAGCTAAATATTCGTAAAACAGCTATTTTTTCTTTCATGACTTAGTGATTTTTCTTGTTCTGTGTATAAATTGTATCTTTCAACTATCTGAACCAACTTTAATAGTTTATTCATCAAGACAATAAAATTAAATAATACAATGAAGTAAATAAGCCACGTTTCGTTTTCTGACTGCAAGAATCATAATATTTTATGTTTTTCTTCTTTTTAAAACCTTAGAAACGGGTAAATTTCAGGTATAAAAATTGGTATAAATATGTATCTAAATACAATACGAATTTCTTTACAACTCATTTTATTACAACAGTCAGTTAGTTTCAGAATTGTGGCATTTTAACATTTGTGATGGAAATATATATACAACAAATATACAAAACTACTATGGGAAAATATATTTTATGATAATCACAAGTCAAATTCCTTGGAGTTTCTTGTTTTTACATCTCATAACTAATAAAACTCAAATTTAGTAATTAAATGTAGGGAGTACTACCACCTTGCAAAGCCAAATAAAATATTCTTAAGACCGAACAATTTGCTTCCTTCTTCATCAATTATTTAAATAATTAAAATTATAAGGTTTTGGATTTGTCTTAATTTTTTAATTTTATTCTATGATTATAAATTTGTTATTTTTCGTTCTTAGATTCTTAAAGTTCTCAATTTTAAATCCCAGTTACTTTAAAATAAATTTTATAGGGAAACAAAACAGTAAAATAATTTATTATTGATTTAGTTCGTTATTTATACCTCCATTGTATTATTGTTAACTAATACTCGTTTGGAATATTAAGGTGTATATAAAACTCATGTAGATTCTGAACAAGATAAAACTGAAGGTAGAACACACGCTGTGCTTTATTATTTCCAATTTCTGACCTCCTGGTAACTTTAATGGTTGCGAGATTACTTTTACATCCCTACCACTTCGAAGAAATGCTATTTATTAGTGAATTTCCTATGGAAAGTGAACTATTAGCATAACCCGCACGGTGAAACTTAAGCCCGGGACCACCATAGAAGTTCCTAACGTGACCCCCTGAACACGTTTTGGGGGGTCGTTCAAAATTAAATTTATATGTATATATATATAATATATACACATATATAAAAATTTGAACGAATGGTGTTTTTGGCATCTGGGGACCTCAAAATTAAATGCTATCATGATGTTGGGCTTAAGTCTTACCACCTACGGTAATAGCTTCTTCCCTATAGGGGAAATTCGCTAAAACGAGAGCTTTATATTTTACGTAATGTCACAGATAATCGGTTTAAAATAAGATATATTAGATTTGTTCATAGATATAAAATGAGAAAAGGGAAAGGTTAAGAACAATCAGCTTTGACAATGCTTAAAAGAAAATATAGTTTTCAATTGTCAAAACAGAAGGATTCTATATAATCAGAGCTTTAACGACGAGCAAGGAAAATTACGTCTTTGGTTTCATCATCTTAAGATTACACTGTCATAAAATCGACTCCGACATGTTTTTGTAATGAACAAATAATAGCGTTGTAGACTAAAATGATTTCTAACAAAAATCCATGGACAACGTTTTGACGTCTCAGACGTTATGGCGTATAACCGATATGTTGGGACCTTCATCTGAGCAGTGTTTAACTATATATCTCATAGATATCTCTAGATATCATCATATATCTAGTGTTTTACATATATCTAGTGTTATAGCAAACATATATTGTTATAACAACATAGAATTTGATTTAGTTTAAAAGTTTGTTATTACATGTTTATCAAAAAAGTCTGAAGGTTATAAAGGGCATTGGATGAACGAAGTGAATTACTTGATTAAGAGTACTTGGTTACTTGGTTAAAAGGTGAGTATGGGTATACGATGTGTATATGAACCCCTGCACGGGTCATGTTAAAGTTCCACAAATTATTATAGTACGTGGGTAAGTTTATTTTTACCTTATAATATGTTTATTCACGTAATTTTTTAGTGATAGAAATGTATTTTCGACTGAAATAAAATTTAATTAAAATACGGTTTAATTGATAATTTATCAATATAGAACATTTCAAAAACTTTGGAATTCTACCCAAATTCATGCGGCACACTTACTTTTTCTGCGATCACGAAAAAATAAACAAAGATTGCCAAGTAATTGGTCCTAAATTTATAAATTTTCTAATTAAACGAAATCCGATAAAAATGTTTGTCAAGTTAGAGATTAACACACAAATATAATCTTAATAAAACCAGTTTTTAGTCAACAATGGAAAACAGTCCACTAAAATGTCTACAACTGAGAACAGTGAGGATTTTATTAGTGACGAGCCATTAAATAGCTCGTGGAATTTTGGGAGTAGAACATAAGAAGCTTAAGCTGCAAAGACAGATCAAATATTGAAGAGGTGAACTAAACCTAGTTTATAGTCTATGTACTAAATGAAAAATGAAATATAAGAAAACTATTCTTGGCTATTTACATCTTAACGGATCTTTTTGGAGGTGAAAAACGAAACGAATACATAATTTTAAAATTAGAGTTTACTGCCCATTCTTATTATCTTTAACTTTAAGGTTTGCATTTTTTAAAATCATGCAATAATTAAATTTACTAGAAAATGATACCAATATAAAAACTAAAACAAACAACGATACTATAGTGATGTTGTTTTAATAAAGACATGGTCGTCAAACATTTAGATACCTGTTGATGTATTACATTTATTTTTAAGGTTTGTTGATATTGTATATCGAATATCAGATTTAAGACGTGTAAAGTGTTTTTTATCACTTCAACGCAAAAGCTGATGTTTTCTATCCTTTTGAATTAGACATCTCTGCCTAATAAATATTAGCTTTGTATAGCTAACAAATTACTAGATTTATTTTCTTTGTACAATACTTATCGTGTTTATATTTAAAAAAATTTGTGTCGATATAAATAAAAAAGTTTAACAATGTTATTTACATGGCTTCTATGTTAATTATTTTGTTACTGTATCTGAATCAAACTGAAATTTTGTCAGAACTTTACAATCGTGTAAAAAAAGGAAGTATAATGTTCATACAATATTTTACTTATTATAAAAAATTCATATTTGATACTTCTGTGCTATAAAAACATTAGGTTTGCCTCGTATCGCAGCTAGGCTAAGCTATTTTACGTTTTTATCTGGTTCCTGCAGAGGCTGAGAGCGATACGCATCACATATCAGTGTGCGGGTTGCATCAAGCTTTTTTAAGGCGTAGAATAATTCAATCTGCATTATAAATCCGAAATGAAGATTTACAATAAATATCTTCTTTTCATGATAGGTTTTGCTAATAGTTATTATTTTGTGTGCAATTTGAGACAGAAAGTTGAACAATACATATTAATTTACATGGTTATTTTAATAGCCCTGTTAGAGGTTTAATTTCTAATTTTGACATTTCCTAATTGGCTGTAATGATAATCACCATTGCCAATACAAAGCGAAGGGCTGTGTTTTAACCAACACTAATTAGGCCCTATGCAGGTAAAAACTGTATAAACTTATATAATAGCCTACATATAAGTGTAAATGTCATAGTTCTAAAGTAAATTTATAAACTGCAATAGATAAATAACAAATATATCTAAGAATTATTAGCTAAGAATATTATGAAATAATATTAACAGTTTGTGTAGTATAATTATGGTAAAGCTGACTTTAAAATTTGTTAAATTAGTTAATGCTTAGTTAAAATAAACACACTTAATTACTATCTTAATTAGATGAATGCAACTATTGTCCTTAAAGTTTGCGTCTTGAGCTTTGCAAGGTCAAATATTATAAGTCGGTTTGAGAAGACACAATAAAATAAACTACGTCTCACAACACTACAAAATATATTTACACTTACACTGTACTTGAATGCTAGACGGTAAATGTACAACAAAGATGGTACAAGGCGATCGATCAACCAGTCACACCGGTTATCATCAATGAGAGAATGACAGGATCATGGTTTTAGTAGGAATACGGTGATGATGTCTGTAATTTAAAATTTTCTACACACACCGTTTAGTAAAGTAAATTTTACTTACCATTTGCTTAGAGTTGTTCTGAATAATAAATAATATATTAATAAAAACTCTTGTAATATTTAGTATTTAATTTATTTTTGTAAAACCAATGTACAGTTAATTTTAGTTAAAAACATTAAACACTACCTAAAAGTATTTTTTCCTTATACAATTAGCATTTAGCATTAGGTTCATGGTTCTGATTGAGTACTGTTATGGTGTGATATAATATATTTATAACAGTCTGTTGGAACGCCATAACGGTTTAAGTCCTAAATGAGTCTATGAAAGACTTAATAGTGACTTTAAATGGAGTGTTTCTTCATTGTTTTTCCAATCGTCAATTATCAGTTTAGAAAGACATCAGAAATAAATGACCGGTATTTTTCTCTTTATCAAGCTGACAACTTGAATGGACAATTTTAGTTTATAAGGGTTATGAAGGTTAACAGCTATTATCTGGGCACGAATTGTAAATTGTATTATATTGTTAAAACATTGTTAAATCATGCAAAATATTAAATTTTCAACTTAAGAAAACCTGTATCCAATATATACCGTGTGACTGTCCTGAGGTACACAAGAAATATAAGAAGTAAAATCGATTTAGAATTATTTGTGACAAAACCAATTATTTAATAAGGAACTGACATTTAAATCTGAACTCCAATTAATAAATGACTAATAACGTACTATAAGAGCCGTACATACCTTTTCCCAACAATTATAGTCCATGTATACACATTTTCCACGAAACAAAAGATATTATTGTTCGGCTAGATATGCAACACCAATCACACTTGACTGTACACGCTTGCAATTTGTTGTGCTTTGTTTGAAAATTGTATCGGAAACATATGTTTCACACTAAAACAGGGTTACCAATAGCAACAGCTGTTGCATGGAATATCAGTGCTGCCACCTCATTTCACAATTTACAGGCCATTTGAGGCTATAAGTTTAAATCTATTATACCGAATAATTCTTAAATAAAAGAACGTTTTGTTGGTCATTTTTTGTTCTGAATTACGAAAAAGCGAATGGACTATTTAAACTGAAATTTAGAGGTAAGTAGTTAGTAAGTGGAGGAAAAAGGTCTGTCCCCACTTCGACCCCTTTAGGACCTTGCCTCATTAGAATTTGAAGTTTTTAAGGAAATTTTATGGAAGTTTATTTATTTTGATAACTGCCATTGAATCGATATTTACAATTTAAACTGTTTAAAACGTCTGACTTTAATTACTGTTAAATTCTTTATGTATAACGAGCAAATCATTTTCAAAGTACTAAAGGATATAAGGTTTACTCAGCACTCGGAAGTTTTCAGCCCCACATGAATTGAAGAAAGACGTAAATCTCTGCATCCACCCTCTTACGGTTCCTTGGTTACAAGCGTTAACAGGATAACAGCTGTTTAAGGAACTCGGCACAAACTTAGTATCTATCAGTTACTGATTTTTGTTTTAGTTTTATTCGGTTGTAACAGTATGTATCGTCTCAAAGATTCTATTAACAAACTTACTAAATTAAATTATAATTATAATAAATTAACAACGTTGTCAGTTATTCATGTAATAGTTAAGTTAATGTTGTTAACATAACACCAGTGAGTGTTACCAAAGCACCTAAACAATAAAAGATTAAAAATTTGATTAAACATAGACAAATTACATTTGTTGGGGGGGAGGAGGGGTTTCGTACTCCAAAAATGGGTTTTTCTTTTTTTTCTTATAATTTTTTTTGAAATTAGATATCAATTTTTATCATTTCATTTAGTAGAAAAAATAACTTAATAAATAATTTGGTGTTTTGATCTTTGCTCTACGTCAATTGGTTACCGAGATATTAAAAGTGCTAAACACAGTACTTTGTCCCATGTTATTCTTATGGGGAATAAATTAAATCCTAAACCTCCCTGATTTATCAATATATTTTCATAGAACTAGGTAAGATGGTTAATGTGTTTGTGGGATATGTATTTTAATTTGAAATCCGCTAAATATGCAGGTTTGCTGCTTATGGGGTTTTGTCTCTTAGAAAACCGTGGACCAAGTTTAGCGCAGTATACAACTTATTTCAAATCTATTTAAAACCAATATTTTAACGTTTACTTAAAATGACATATAAACACTATGATTATAATATTACCTTTAGTACTCCCAAAACATAATATATAATAACAATGTATGCATTACAACCCTGAAACTCGTTAGTGCATTGTAAAACACGTTTGAATAGCAAGTACATAAATCACTATTTGAATGCAGTCCCAACCCCTATGTTCAGACCGCTTCACTGCCTTAGCGGACCAAAACAATTTATCATGTGATAGAACAGATTTTCACTGAAAAGTCTAAAGCGCTATACAGATGATCACTTGTTTCGTACAGGAGTATTTTATACCACAAGCAAAGCAAATCTTCTATCTCTCTCTATTTTTTGTTCATCTACTACTCTACCTATTGTGTAATACATATAGACATTTCTCACGGTGTTTTTAAAGGCTAAATTTAGTAATCACTTCAATAAGAAAAAAAATTTCTATTGCAACGCAATCACAAGACATTATATATAATTACTATATCTTTCTAAAATGTTTTACCTGATGACATTTTGTTAAATTGTACAATTTTACAGCTTTAATAAAACTTGGTTTACACTCCAATTAGCTTACTAAATATTGTAGGTTATGATTAAAAAATAGGGTTTTTTGCTAAGTACGTGTTTAACCTAGACTAGACGATGCTTGCAACGTAAAGCACTTGTAACGTACACGTAAAGCCGGAAAGGTTTGTTTTCAATATGTTGAAACAAGTACAAGAGGTAGCTATAAACGTGATGCTCCTGGTTTAATACAAGATCTCGACACCTCACGCCCCCCTCCCCTCTGATATTGCAAACAAGTGTTAAGCAAGTGACAATCTGTTTCCTCAGTATTGTATTCCTCTTCCCTTGTAAATATAATTTAAAATTATTCACCTGAAGTTGAAATGTAACGGTTTTTTTATAAATAAATCAGATGATAAATCTAGCGTTTTAGATGAGCACTATTTTAAAAATATCGGTTTTTACAATTTGAAATTAAAAAATTAACGGAATATTAAATAATTCTTTATGCATTAAAGTACAGGCACTTATAAATCAAGTTGATAGTATATGCAAATTATTATGAGTTACTCATATTTATTTTAACTTAATTTTAATCTGAACACCTTAATAATAAACGCACAGCCACAATTTTAAATTAGAACGTACTTTGTACAAAATTATAACCAAGTGGGAGAAAATGTTGAATTTATTCACCATTGCAATATTCCATAAGCACCTTAAATGTAAAATGATTCTTTGAACTGATTACAGTATCGAGTTTTTGCAAAACTAATTTAAACACAATTTTCATCAATAAACTTTTCACTCGAAAACATGCTCGAATCGTAATAGGTTTGTTTGTTAATAATAAATCAGCTTTTAACTCGACGTATTTCCTGTGTTTTTTAACATTCATAAAAAATATACAGTTTAACAGTTTCAAGCATAGTTTTTCTTCGAAAAGAAAAACTATTTCCACTTAAAAGGATTTTAATGATCATTTTATACAACACTCTCTGAAAATTTGTTTTATATCAACAAATGAAAAAAATACTTGTATCAATAACCTAATGCTGTGGAGGCAATTTGAAACTAAGCTGTAGTTAAAATATCTAAGCTGCTTTGAATATTAAAATGGACTAAAGATTAACTCAAACTCCTGAACCGACCCTAAGACAGGGTCAGTATGATTTAGTTTTACTATTACAGAGCCTAAACCTAAGTTCATACGTTGGCCCTTACTTTTATGCGTTTTTGCCTTAGTTGCAGATACAATGTCTAAGGTTCAAATTTGTAAAGAGTGATTTCACCAAGATTTAGCACTTTTTTGTGCACAATACGTTCTTTTTAGGTATCCCTTATATGTTGTGGTAACTCATTAATATAGTACACCTTATAACAATTATATATTCAAAAATCTTTTATATTCAGTAACACATCGATATCTCCCATTATTGTCCCTTCATTACTTAAGGGTTTATTGTAGTGAGATATCACTATTCAGGGAATAAGTGCAACACCTTAGTCCGCAAGGTCCCGGGTTTGAACCTAATTAATCGCTATAGCCTAACAGCTGAGATAACACCGTGACCCTGTTTGTAACCCACCAATAGGTCAATATATACAGGAAACAAAAACGCACACGCCACCTCTAAAAACGCACACGCCACCTCTAAAAACGCACACGCCACCTCTAAAAACGCACACGCCACCTCTAAAAACGTAAATCAATTATTTTTGTTACCAATTTGGGTTTTAAAACCCACGTTTTGTGGAAAACTCTGGTTTTGTCAATTTGTATATAAAACGAGATCGCACGCAGCACGCTGACGTCAGGGAAGTGAATTTCCACATTAAAACCTTGAAAATATCAAATAAAGGGTTTAAACCAACACTGGTTACATTTTTTTGGAAATTAACCAATTTTATTTTTTGGCTGTTTTGATGCTCCTGGTTATATTTAAATTCACGACTAGGATACCAATGTTGTACATTATAAAGTTATAAAGAAGTATTTTTGGGATAGCAAGTTGGTATAGGGGTAAGGGGGATATGATAAAACTATATTAAAATATGAAAAACAGCCTTTTCCAGTGTAAAATCCTCATAAGACAACGTACTGTATTTTGACAATTAACATTTTCTTTAAGTAAGTACTGGTGCTAGAATGATGAGGGAGGGCTTAAAATCTTTGTTTTTTACGTACAATAAGTGTACGTTTGGGGCTTTTCTGACCCTTTTTGGGCCCAAAAACTCAAAATTTGAAAACTTAAAATCCCCAAAAAAGGGGGTTGGAGTTTTCCGATTGTTTTGCCCAACGAACTTGTCCAACTGATTATAAAAAGAAATGTCTCTACCAAATTTGAAGTAAATCGGACAAAAATTTCGACCGCTAGAGTGCGAATACATACATGCATATATATATATATATATATATATATATATATATACAGGGTGAATCTCGTAAGTTGTCCAGTATTGATTTCAGACAAACCGTTGGTCCTACGATGATGAAATAAAATTATTTCCCACTAAACCAACCCCAAGGAATAACGTAAAAATATTTTTAACGATTTTTAAATACAGGGTGTACCAGAAACTGAGGGTCACTAGTCCGAATCTACGAAATATCAAATACAAACGTATATCATGATATACATCAAATTAAAGCTCTTTTCAATCCAAACCATTTGGCGGAATCGGATTTTGATTATTATTGATTCATTTCAAAATGGCGGCTGTTTTTGTGAAAAAATTAGTATTTTTTTGAATACCCTGTATTTTTATTAAAAATGCAGATATCTTGATTCTGATTCAAATATCGCATTCCTTATGAGCTAAGCTTTATTTTGATATGCAACACTTCAATATTATCTCAAAAACAAAAAGTTTCAAAAATATCAGTTTTTGAAAATATGTACATAGCCAAAACTCAAAAATTTCAAATAGCATCATATGTCAAATAGCATATCATTTTAAAGGTATTGCAATTCTAAGAAACCTTCAAATTTAAACCTTATGCGTATCTATTTTGGTTTTCGAGTTATCAACAAAAAACATGTTTTTCCACATTAAAACGCATGTTATTTGTTAAACATGGTGGTAAGAACTATGGTCCAGCCTTTACCACCATGTTTAACAAATAACATGCGTTTTAATGTGGAAAAACATGTTTTTTGTTGATAACTCGAAAACCAAAATAGATACGCATAAGGTTTAAATTTGAAAGTTTCTTAGAATTGTAATACCTTTAAAATGATATGCTATTTGACATATGGTGCTATTTGAAATTTTTGAGTTTTGGCTATGTACATATTTTCAAAAACTGATATTTTTGAAACTTGTTGTTTTTGAGATAATATTGAAGTGTTGCATATCAAAATAAATCTTAGCTCATAAGGAATGCGATATTTGAATCAGAATCAAGATATCTGCATTTTTAAGAAAAATACAGGGTATTCAAAAAAATACTAATTTTTTCACAAAAACAGCCGCCATTTTGAAATGAATCAATAATAATCAAAATCCGATTCCGCCAAATGGTTTGGATTGAAAAGAGCTTTAATTTGATGTATAACATGATATACGTTTGTATTTGATATTTCGTAGATTCGGACTAGTGACCCTCAGTTTCTGGTACACCCTGTATTTAAAAATCGGTAAAAATATTTTTACGTTATTCCTTGGGGTTGGTTTAGTGGGAAATAATTTTATTTCATCATCGTAGGACCAACGGTTTGTCTGAAATCAATACTGGACAACTTACGAGATTCACCCTGTATATATATATATATATATAGCATTATAGACTGCAGGATAACACTCCCTACACGACTTACTCCAGGATATTACTCCCTGCTGGGGAGTAAAGTTTGGGAGTGCTAAACCTGCAATTTGTACTTACTGAAAGCAGGATAGCACTCCCTAATACACAGAATCGAGGATATCACTCCCTGAATTGTTTATTTACTCTTTTTTACAGTTTACTCCCTGGTAGGCTTAGCACTCCCCAGTAATACCAACATAAAATGATCACAAGTTAAAAATAATTTTGTGAATCATCAGTTTATCACAGCTTAATTTCATAACTGTGTTTTAAACGTACCGTTTGGCAAAGAATAGTTTATTTTGTAGACATTAAATTTACTCAACCTTTTAAAGTAATACTAGCTGTGTACCCGTCCTCCGTACACAGCTTTGAAAAGAATAAAAACCGAATTAATTTCACAATATTTAAATTACATTTTACATTTTTTAATTATAATTAAATAAAAATTAATGAAACATACTGGCAGATAATTCAGGTACTGTGTTCAGGGACACTGTCAGGTAGTGAATGGCGTGCTATTGGTTAAAAGGACGGTGTTAAGAAATTGACACACCTGTTCCTCGCTTTTGAAGGGATACGCTCTAGAATTAAAATCATTTTAAAATAATTTTTAATATCTAAATAGGACTACAGTGTCCAGGAGTTTTTAACTGACAAAAGTAATGTTTAGTTGTTAACTGTTTTATTTCTTTTTATGTAATAGTTTATCCTGTATTTTTACCTTATTTATTTGTAACAAAAAACCATTGTCAATGCTACTTGTATAGTTACATGACAAATAAAAATTCTCGATTCTTGATTCTACATCACCTTTGTGTTATCTCTTATGCTTGTTCATTGGTGGACGTGAGGATGGCACAAGGCACTTTCGAAATTAATCTGTTTATGAACCTCAGGGAAAAAAACTGTCAATCAGTAGTTCCTTTTATTCGTTGATTGAACAGAGTGAAGGAGGGATGTTTATGAGATAACATGTTTTCCAATGTCCTGTTCCCAACTTAAAAAAAACCTAATAAAACTCCTTAACCCCTTAATCTTATCCCAAATAACTTTCAAATTTACTTTTAAGTTGAGACACTCAGTAGTTGGCTACATAAAAGATCTATTTAGAGAGGTAAAGATCTCGTCACCCCCATTACCCAAGCACACAAAGTATCTGTATGAAATCTCTAGAGAACAACACCATGACTCCCCATTATGGGCCGTGTTTTTATTTCTGATGTCCTTTAAAGTACAGTAAAACCCCGCTTAACCGGACCTTGTTAAACCGAAACCCGGGTTAACCGGAATAGTCTACAAGAAATGGATAGTCAATAATGAGAGAATAAGTCCAGCATATTCCACCGGCACGTATAATAAGTTCACCGCTGAAGAGGGCCCAAGCGCCCTAACACAGCCACAGTGGGCCAGGGACTTTCCTGCTCACTGGAACCTCACGAAACAACAACAAAAGCGCACCAAGAGACCACCCGTCGCGGCAGTCACTGAACTTAGGGGTTGTTTTGACGGGTGATACCTGATCCGCCCGCGAGGGGGTGGGGGGTTGACCCATACTGCATTTTCCGCATTTCATTATCACTCTAAAGGATCAGTCTGCATGTGGTGACAACGCAGTTACTGTTGTAGTTATGTTGTGTAATTTGCCAGAATTATAAGTTTGTTCAGTAGATATTCATAAAACGATTTCCATGATGTCTACGAAGAGAAAACTTGTAGTAATGAGCATTAGTGATAAGTTGAAAGCTATCAGACGTATAGAAACACACGAATTTGATACACTCGCTGATTTGAAAAGATGGCGAGATAAGACTGCCCGCAACTGCTTTAAAAATGTGCAGCAAAAGATTGTTGATTATTTCAAGAAATAGCCTATTTAATGTACATTTGTTATTATTTAATATTTATTTAAACTTACATTGGGAAAACTCCAAGATGTATGAGTACTAATCCGAAATTAACCTTAAAATAATAACAGTTGATTATCCGGAAAAATGGGGTATCCGGATCGGTCTCGCCCCTATTATTTCTACTAAGCGGGGTTTTACTGTACCACCTTTCAGCTCTATTGGTTGAGTAGTTTGTGATGATTATATTAAAGGTCAGTGGGGCAGAGACCTTAAGTATTTTTTATCTGCTTTTTTGCTACCGAATTTCATCTCCATCAGTCCAGTACCAGGTGCAAGATTAATTATAAATCAAATCAAATCAACCTTCAGAACCTTCAGAATAATTATTCTGAAGTTTCGGGGGTGGGGAACTAAAACACGTTCTTAACGGGAATAGGCTTGTGTTTGTTGTGATATATTCGGTATGTTCCTACCGAATTCAACTTAAATGGTCCGAACTAATGCTCATAAGATTGCCAGCAATAAAAGTAAATTAGGGCAGAGGCGGGTATGATTTTATTTCAAAAATAGCCTTATTGTACATCTGCAGAATAAGGGGAACCGCTATGCAAAATTTCACCTTCTTAGACATTGTCGTTTTTTAGTTACAGTGATCACAATGTGAGCGAGTGAATGTGTCTGAAAAATATAGATTTAGATAATATGTCCACTCTTTATACTTCTGTTATTTATTATCAATCTTCACTCAACATTTTAAATTAAAACTACAACAGCTGATTATGGAATAAATATCCTTAAGTCATCAACTGGTTCAGTATAAATAAATACTTTGGCTATAACCATAAGATGGTATCTTAAAAATCCCGTGGGGTGTAGCCATGAGGTGAATAAAAATGTTGAAGTAGCTTATAATCTTCTAACGTACGTCTAGAACATAAAAACAAAGTTTCATCTAAATCAGTTCACCCGTTTCTCTGGGAAAAGCGATCAAACACGATCAAAACCACACGAAAACGTTTTTGAGCGGCAGCCATTATTTAAAAAAAAGGGTATGACAGTTTAAAGTAGCCTAAATCCTTCTCACGAATGTATAAAACAAAGAAACAAAGATTCATCAAAATCAGTGCATCCGTTTTCCTGTGAAAAGCGAACAAAAACACGTTCTTGAACGTTATCGGAAGGACAGAAATTGAGATAAGACTTGTTTTAGCTCCCCTAGGGAGTAAAACACTAAAAGTTGCAAAAACTTCATAATTCCAAGCAATTTACAGACAAAACTTAAATATATGATATAGATATCCTTTCTGTATACTTATGTCATTTATTGCTAATTGTTGACGCCGATTGCGGGGGTGTTGGAGGGGGTAATTGTTTAGGCCCTCGCCCTCAACCCTTCAGTCACTTCAGTCGTCCGTCTAGCGTCAACAGAGTGACAACGAGATTCGATCCATTTTTAGACTATATAGATCCATTGCTTTTGACAAGATACATTCCATTAAGATTAGATTAAACTATTTACATCCAGTTTATCCATTTATCCAGTTTTATATATTGTTTCACATTTGACTATACCAAGTAACAATAAATTCAGTATTAAACAAACGAGTGTTTATTTTACAGAACCCTAATTTGCGTAAAGCGGTATGTAGCGTGGCCGCCACACCAATCTTCACTCAACTTGTTAAATAAGAACTACAACATCTGTTTATAAAATAACTATTCTTAGGTAATCACCTGGTTCAATATAAATAAATACTTTGTCCATTAGAATAACATAGGATCTTTAAAACCCCGTGGGGCAGAATCCTAAAGTGATTTACAAAAATCCAATTAACCTAAAACCTTCTAACGCACATATAGAACATAGAAAAAAAGTTTCACCGAAATCAGTACAACCGTTTGCTTGTGAAACGCGAACAAAACACTACCAAAACCACACGAAATCACGTTTTTGAGCGGCCGCCAAAAACACCGGTGGTCTTTCCCCAAATGGCGTATGCTGGTTTAAAGTACCTTGAATCCTTTTCACGTATGTATAGAACAAAGAAACAACGTATCATCAAAGTCGGTGCACCCGTTTTCCCGTGAAAAGCGAACAAAAACCCGTCCTTGAGCGTTACCGATAGACAGATAGACAGATAAAAATTCAGGTAAAACTTGTTTTGGCTTCCCTTAGGTATAAAACGTGAAAACATGCAAGCATTCCATAATTCCAAGCAATGTACAGACAAAACTCAATTTTATTTATATATATAACCCTTTTTATATTTTATGAGATATTTATTTGTATAGAAGACTGATTTTAACCTTTGTTTTTGTGGCTTATCATTATATTTAAAATACAAAATCAAAGATTTTCCTGAAGAATGTGTGATACTTCCATAGGACCAATTTACACAAAGGTGGTGTCAAATGAAAGGGGGAAATCCATATACTGTATTTGCAATATGGACCTTAAATTTTGGTATATGGTCAATAACTATTTAAAAAACGGCATTGAAAGTGTTCTTAAGGCATTTTAACAAGGGGTAACATTTTAGCTTTGCACGTCTTTGAACAGTTCATTTGAGGTCTTTCCTGAACCGTTTTACACACGGTTTGAAAAAAGAAAGATCATTCTCTTTATACTTGCACAATCTATTACATTTATAATACAATTTCATTTAGTTTGTTAAAAAGAACATTTTAAAACCCATGTTATCACAATTTCAAGCTTTCTTAATCAGCTGAATATTGAAACACGTATAAATTGTGTATCTAAAACAGTAAAAATATATATTTATATATATATTGGATATAATGGATATCGGTTCACAACCGATGGGTGGATCATTTGGGTAAATGTCGACTATCGTATTATGAACTATCGATTCTAGCTTTGTGTTTTTGTAACATAATGAAAACTGAGGGGACAAGCCATTGGGGCAATTCGGCGTTGTGGCAACGGTAGTCTCTCGCTGGGTCCCGTTTAGCGGAGCCAATCAAACGCGAGCTCGCCGCAACGATCAGAGCCAATCAGCTTGTAGCTCGCCGAAGCACCTGACAGTCGAGGTTTTACTATATTATAATTTATAATTGTTAAACTCTGTTCTATGAGTACTAACATAAGTACTGGAGAAAAAAATATCCGAATGCATTGTTAAAAAAATAACAACCATTTTTGCTGCAGTTATCTGATTAGTGGACCAGCTGGTCCATTTTCCTGGCTTCAAAAATTAACCAGTCTTGGGTTATTATCTATTCAGTATTCAAAATCAATGGTATAACTACATGCAAATGTGCAACTGTAGCAAATTTGCATATAGTTGTTGAAAAGACTTTTTTGGTTATTATTGATCCGATCTTAATAATCTTTATACCATATTTTTGGGGATCTTTAAAAACAAAAACAAAATGCCGCCATTTTGAGATGGTAAAAATGAGAAACCCCTACCCCTTGATACTCCCTACCTAAGTTGGTTTTGTTAGTCGTTATACGTAAACCAAGTTTTAATTTAACACCTTAAAAAAGAATTTTGAGATCTAATTTATTATACTAAAAACACATACAGACAGACGGACAAAAAAGTAAGCGTTTTAGGACATACCTTCATAAGACTTTGTTAGTGTTTGTGTTAGCAAACATATATATGTATATACATTTTCAGACACTTCTAAATGATTGTAAAGTGTCTACTTTAAGCTACCTTTACACTCCTAAATGAGTGTACGTACGGACACATATCCTTGCGCAGGGGTTTGTGTCCAGCAGTACACACCATAGTAAATATTGATAAACACATAACCCTAAACGTCGATTCTTTCTGTCACTTACCCCTACATCGGTTCAGACTTGCTAACTATGATATAAATGTTGAAAAATGAACAAAATTATTTATCAATAAAAAACTTATAAATAATGTAGTTGATGATAGATTATTTTTAATTATTCACAAAAATAAAAAAATATGCTGAACAATATTGGTTCAGTAATATTTTCAGGTTATTCTAACCGTTATACCATTTTTGGCAGCTTACGGTGTTAATGAGACCACACAAGTAAGAAGTAAGGAACCGTTCGCCAGAATACTAAAGTTTATATGTCGACAACAAAATCCAATGGAACCATTTCCAAACTTTCGAAAATGTTTAGGCTATATTCATGAAAACTCGGAGAATTTAAAACATTGCATTTACTCGCTAAGATTTGACGATATATCAATTTATTATTATACCAAACAAATTTAAAAAATATGCTGAACAATATTGGTTCAGTACCATTTTGTGGTTATTGTAACCGTTATACAATTTTTAGCGGCTTACCGCGTCAATGAGACCGCGAAAGTAATAAAAGTATTTTTTTCTAACTTATTCAAATAAATAGTGCTTAATAACATTGTATCGAATTTCATAAAGATCGGGTCTTTTTTTGGAGGGTTATTTTGTTAACGACACATAAATACAGGGTGAGTTTAAAATGAGCCTCCCTTCCCCTAATTATTTTTAAATTTCTTAAGAAATCGACTCCGGACCACCACCAATCAATTTTGATCAACTTATACTTCATTTTGACTTAGTTCATATGTGAAGCCACAAATTTGAATCCACCATACTGTATTTGATTTAAATATTTTTTTTTCAAATGTAAAGGTGGGGTTGTGACTCATCATATTAAATTTGTTTACGGTAAACACTGTGCCAAAAATCACAGATGATTTGAAAGTCGCTATTCATTCTCATTAAATAGGTGATTTTTACTAAATTATTTTGAAGTTAATTTTAAATGCCCCAACCTTAAAATATGCCCCTACTCTCGTCATTACATATTATAATAACCATGTAGTACTACCGATCATTGTTGAGTGGCATTTGCTTCATTTAGAACAAACATAATTTTTGCTGCCACCAAATTAGAAAGAGATAATTTTTTAATGTAAAGGTGGGGTTGTGACGCTTTTTTATTTCCTCATTTCTTAATTTTGTTATTTTCCAACTGTTTCCATGCTGAAACCAATGCTGCAATCTGTTTTTAAATATCACTTTTCGTTCAATCATAAACAATGTTGTTGAAAGATTTCGAAAAATGGAAATAATTTGTTAAGTGTTTCATAATAAAGAGAAAACATAAGGCATAATATGTTTTTTTCTTTACGCTTACACAACCATACCACAATGCTAGCTATATCTGCATTCAAAACAGATCTCGAAATTGTGTGGAAGGATTTAGCTTAAACATTAAAAACGAGTGTTTTGGTCTCAAAAAATTGGTTGACCAATTCATTAATCTAGTTTTTTCTAGGATGCTCGTTAACAATTTTTTACATTGGGCTTATGGAGTTTCAAAAAAAATGAAAGAATCACAAAACTTCCTAAAAACCAACCATTGAACTGTGAAAAGAAATACTCACTTGGTAACGCATCAATGTATGTTTAGCCTTTTTTATTCAAAGCTTGGCCTCCAAATAAAATCAAGTATTATGGTAAAGCTTTAGTTGAATGCAATAAAGTGTAGAAACATATATTTTAGTTATACTTTAGGTTTTCATTTTTATGTATAAATCAAAAGCAGTATATCATTTTATTTTCTTGCTTCGCTGGCTGATTAATCTCCTATGTCTTTTTTACCTGTCTTCAACATTTCTTGAATGATTGAAAGGTTTATTTTCTTCTTCATTCTCATATTCTAAGGACCTCAAAATTTACCAAAGGACCACTATTTCTCTCTATAAATGTCTGTTGTAATTACTGAAATCGAACAATTATAAAGTGTTAACCATAAATATAAATACCAAATTTTTAGTAATTTTGTAATTAGTCTCCTATTACACTTATTTTGTCTTACATCATTGACACTACAAAATGTGGGATTCGATAAAGATGGGTTGTTTTCTCTCAGAACACTACATAAGAGTAGAAATTGGGTATTGTTAAACATTGTTTATCATATGTATCATAAGATATACTGGTGTTTTTTTCTCGATAATAATGTAAGAACCACTCGATACATTTTATAGATATTTTAAAGAAAAGGTAATTTTGAGTAGAACGTAATGTTGAAGATATAATTTAAATTTACGTTTTAAATATTTTACAAACTTGATTTTAGTTTTAAAAAGTCTACCATTCAACGCTAATATGTTAAGTTTATTTTGAATAAGCTTTCAAATCATTATGAGTGAGCATATGTGAAAGATTAAACCCATGACATGTGGATTAGTTAAAATGGTTCCTAAACGTAAGGGTATAGAGTGAAAATCACACGTTAATATTCCATACCAAATAAATCAAAGAAGGTACCGATAAAAAAATATTCTTTTAATGAAATGCCCATAAGAAACAATGTCATATGGTTGACTAGTAAATTTAAATATGACCGCCAATTGTGGCTTTGCAGACGTATAAACCCATGCAAATGGCAGTATGTCCCTTGTTACTGAGGATACTGCCTCAAATTCTTTTCTTTCTCTTAACTGAACTCCAATACGAAATTTTGTTAGTCTTTTAAACAAAGTTTTTCACACATTCCCAAAAAGAAATCGGATGGAGTAAAGTGTGGGCTTCTAGGAGGCCAGGATATTGGACCACCTTGAAATATGACTTGAAGCCTAATCATAAATGGTTTGTTACAAAACACGATGTTAATAATGAAAGAGATGGTTTTACAGTTAGTTTAAACAAAACCATGTGAGCTATATAGAATCCAGTGCTACCTGGATTTTCTAATTTGCCTGGTGTTTGTTTTATAAGCAGTCTAAACAGCACAATTCTTTTATGATAACCCTGTATATTAAAAGAGACTGATTTTGCAAGGTTGTTACCACAACTACTTTGACGGATATAAATTATTATCCATAAGTTGTTTGTAATTTAGCTGTAGGTAGCAACCTATCAGTTATTAGGGGTTCAAATTTTGTAATTTTTATTTTACTTAAAAAAATTCTAAAAGTTAAAATTAGGCTACCTTAACATATATGTGTGTTTTATTGTAGATTATGACTGGGATTTAATTAATGCAGCTACAAGATGGTTTAACTTAATTTCAGGTTGTTGTTATTATTACAGTTTATTGTTGAGCGAACAATGTGAAGGGAATATCAAAAATGTAAATATAGTATAGATTGAATTCACTTTCCTAATTCTGTGTTTCCGTACGATAACTTAAAAATTACTCAGCTTATTATAGTAAAAGTATGTTCTTTAGGATGATAAAGAGACTGTAATTGAAAATGAAGGTCCTACGTAACACTGTTTACACAATAATGCGTTTTATAATCCCAACTTAATTCCCATAAGAAAAGCATTGGGTACGAACCTTTGGTGATAGGAGCGTGCTAGATAATAATGAAACGTGTATTAATTTTTTCCTATTAGAGGTAAGTTTATGTACGCATTTATTGATTCCCGTTGATCTCGTAGAAGTGTTAAGATTATGTAATATTACGAAATCAGGCTCACCAAAAACCTAATAAAACTGAATTAGGCAACATAGATATGCATTCACGGCCTACGTTGATGAGTTTACTCACAGGTTGATGTGTATTTAAACGAAGCATGTGTTAAAAAAAAGCTTAAAAATGTATTAAATTAATTAAAACAACCTTATATCGTTTGTTTTTTTACGTAATACCCTTCTCAAGGAAAATGTGTTATAACCCCCACTTAAACCCAATACGAAAAACATAGGATAGCATTGGTGGTCGTAGGGGCTTGTTTGATAATAGTGAAGTGTTAATTAATGGCTTTGCATGTTTGAGTAGGTTCATGTACGCATATATACATTATCGATGATCATTTAGAGGTGGTCAGATAATGAAATGTTACGAAAACATGCATACCAAAATCCTGTTAAGATTAACATACCACGGCATCATTCACGGTATATGATGCTGGGTGATTTGGGCGCCTCGGGCGACAAAAGTGTATGCGGTCTGGTATACCACAGATTTATGTGGTTTAAAAAAATGTATGTTAAAATATAGAGTTACACGACGTCTTAGGGCCCACAGGCCCAGAGAGGCAGGCATTCTCCATTCTCCCCACTGGTGCTCGGATTTCGGATTTTGAATAAGTGGAAAATATATCACTACGAGAACTAATACAATATTGATTCCCAAACTCTCGTGTAACTCAAACCTTTTCATATTTTATGTTTCTTTAAGTGATATTTTTACACACACAGTGTACTTGACCTTTTTTGGAATCACTTATTTTCATACGTGCGATACGAACGATAGATGTTGATATGCAGTTTTAGGTTTACTATAAACCTATAAAAATAAAATAAATAATAATAAAATTAATAATAACTCCTCCAACTGAATACAATATAATTAACCCTATAACTAGGGACACGCTTATGAAAAAAAACGATTTATAGTGATAGCTCCGCCCCACACCCCCCCCCCCCCCACCCACCACAACACAGAGTAACAATCGCATATTTGACTATTCGGACCGGATTTATGTGTTTACGGATAAAGTTAATTGTTCAAAGTGTAGCAGCTGGCTGAAACATATTTACAGGGATCTGTTGTTATTAATTTGTTTACAAACAAACGTACTCATTTTGACGTTTTAAAGGTAAACAGTAGCGTGCGTGACGGGACCAAGTTGAATTACCAGGGACACCTCAGCACCATATTCTCCTCTGAACTAAGGGAGCAAAACTAAAATAAAATAACATGGTGTGCCGCTACTTATAGGCTTTATGTTGTTGTTTGTTTTTGGGGTGATTAGGAGGCCCCGGCATAGCCGGCTAGGCACGTCTCCCTTGGGATAGTGTGCAGCAACCGGAAAGAGGGAAAAAGGGATGGGAAATATGGTAGGACGAGGTCAGTCTGCCTCGCTCCGGAAAGGGAGAGAGAACCGTACCTAGCTCCCGAGCTCTGTGGGTGACAATACCCCAGGACGATTCGCCCTCTAACCCGACGTTTCTCTAAGTCCACCAGACAGGGACCACCATCGCACAGAGCCTCCAGCCTCTCAGGGGTCGGGTGGCCCCAGGACGGTTCGTCCCCCACCCCGGCAGACCGGAGACCGTCGGGTAGGCTTATGTATACATTGATAATCATGACCGTCATTAATATCTATAACTAAAAATTAATATTTGTTTCTTTGTAAAGATCGCAAAATCGTGTTCCGTCTGATGCCCGCATCAATATCTACAAATGTTGGTTTTTAACTATGTACCGTATTAAGTAATACCATGCTCATTTCTCAATCCTTATTTAGCTCATTCCTCCAGTAAAAGGACGAACGAACATAAATGTCGTTACCACAGCCCCTTGATAAGTCGGTCTTTAATACCTTTTGTTCTGAAAAAACTTTATTATTTCTTAGTTGACAGTAATAAAAATAATTTTAAGTTGCAAAAGATGCACGTTCAAACTAAGTTTCAAACCCAAAGTCCTTCACTAATTTGTATTATTATGATTAATGATTGCGGATTTAATAACTTGTCCTAGCCCAGTAATAGGAATAGGCTAGGTAATATTTAAAATAAACTTACTGACGGTATTGTAGAGCACCTTATTTTACTGAGTTTACATTGTAGATATTGTATATTTGCAATACATTGCCTTGATATTGAGCTACAATTGTTGAGCCTGTCCCCTAACCCCGTAAATTGTTTAATATCCGCCATGCTTTGCCGTACTTAAAATTTGCAGATTCCATTCAAGCCGATTTAACTTAAATATGTTGTTCTTGTTGCACAAAACTCAATATGATATAATATAAAATAATAGGAATGAACAGCCAAAAACAAATTGATTAAAGAATAGTATCAGCATTACTAACGTAGTCATCAGTTAACGTAGGACACTGAGGAGTCTTATGTGTTTGAGGTTATACTAGATAAACAATTAATAGTAAAAATAATAATAATAATGATAGAATTGATTTTAGCCTCTTTTTGTATTATTTTTTCGTGTTATATATCTGGATTTGAGAATATTTTTAAGGTAAAGGTATTTTTTTTGAACCAATTTACTCAAAACGATCAGCACTGCCCTTGTCTCGATGAGGGTTACGGGACGTATGCTTGTCATTGTTGACAACGATGAATCATCAGATTGCCCCCACACCCAATTTAAAATAACGTAGGAAGATACGAAAGCGAATGATAATATTTCATAGTGTCATCATCAAGTAAACTTAGCAACAAAATAATGTACAAACATATACATTATAACTTACTTTTGTATACATTTCCAAATATTTAAACCTTTAAGAATATTTTTGCGTTTTTTATTATCAAATGCATCTCCAAAAAGAAAATTTAAAAAAGTTTAAGGTAAATCAAATCAAATCCAATCAAAATCATTTTACTGCCATTAGACTATACAGGGTGTCTCAAAAGTGTCTTAAAAACATCAATAGCTCGTAAATTATGAAGGATATGATAAAAAATACATTAATTTTTTTGTTGGAAATAGCATATAACAAGCCTGTGAAGTATGGTCGTCGACTTTTGAGACACTCTGTATACATAGCATAGAAAACAAGTCACAATTTGTTACATTGTGTAAATGCTTAAAATAAAATCAATAACTAAACAGAAATAATAACTAAACAAATCTGAAATTAAGTTACAAACTTCTCTTTGAAAAAATCATGGACACTGTAATATTCTTTTTTTATGAGAAAAATCTTTGTCTGACGTCTAAATTTAGAAACATCTTATTCCTGTTTCAGGTGTATGGGCAAAGAGTTGAACAGTTTTATAGATGTTATTATATACAGTATGTTTTATTTTCAAAATGTGCGTGGAATGGAAAGGGAAAGATTATTTCTGAAGCTATAACGTGTATTTATTTTGATTGCGAGAGTGAAATAACTTATTGTTTTTTTACCAAAAATGTTAAACATTCCAAGATATACAAGCTAGAGAATGTCAGCATATTGTTACGAGAAAAAAGTCCCCAGCATGATTCAGACCTTTTCAATCAAAAAATCAACCAAAGTGCTTTCTTTTGACAACGATACACTTACTTATGCTTCTCCGTTTCGAATCCCCAAATAGCTACCCCGTAGGCCATATGGGGAAAAAACAACCATAATAAAGTGACAACAGAACTTCTCTGTTTGAAAAAGGACAAACGACAAAGGATAAACAAACAACTGCTCAGCGTAACCTTAGCAAAGTGAAAAGAAAAATTAAGACGGGAGTCAATAACAAGCATCTAAAAGTTTGGTTGCTGACTAGATTCAATTTCAGTATCACCAATCGTCTCAGTGGATTTAGTAAATATTCCACGAAGGTCTTTAAATTTAAAAACGATAAACTGTGTTTTATCAGTATTTTCAAGAAGGTTACTTTTGCTGAACCACTGTAACAGTTGACTGCACTTAGTGAAAGAATCTATATCAAGAAAGCTTCTACATTTGTTAGAAAGACTAAGGGAAGTGACGTCAGCGAAAAAACATAAATAAACGCTAGGGACACTGCTGGCAATATAACTAATTAAATATAAAAAAAGATTGGTCCAAGGACCGATCCTTGCGGAACCTCGGAGCTGACGATAATTTCCTCTGAATGATGTTTATTAAGAAAACCACCCTTATCAATGTAAGAGATCTCCACAGTCTGTGATCTTCCAATGAGAAACGAAGACACCCAACCAATTGTTCTTCCTCTAATGCCAAGATGGTTAAGTTTCTCTATGAGCAGTTTATCGTTCACCATATCAAACGCTTTAAGGAAAATGTTATCTTTGAATTAGGATTTAACCAGAGCGATTAAAACCATTATGCATCCTGAGTATGGATATGATACTCTGCAATGCCCAGACTTTGAACATATAGTTATTGATTTTATAGCCAAGATATGCAGAAAGAAGGAGTTTTTACCCTCTATACTGCGTGAAATACGATTTAATAACGTATATCCAGCAGTATGTTGATAAAAAAAGTTAAATAATTCCCAATCAATGTATATCGAATTCAAACATTTTTACATGCATGCTCGTATTTATGTTAGGGGGTCCCATTTTTGAATACGCCCGGGGCCCCGTTGGCCCTAAAATCGGCCCTCGTCATCTAACCAGTTGGCCATGCTCAGAGCGCGCTAAAATTGGGGTGTTTGTTATGTAACAGAAGATTAGGACGGAGGGGGAGAGTGTCAATTCAATTTTTGAGCCTGTCGTTTTAATCTTAATGCAAGGAGTTATAAACATATAGTTTGACAACGGAATCAATACAATTAGACAAGCCGTTTTGCAGTTAGAGTTATTTAATCTCCGTATTTCCGCAGAGAAGTTTAACGGCTCATAACGGCCCTGGGATTGAACATACGGGTAAATGTTACGCACCGATATTTTTTGCGCAATTTTTATGATTTTTTGGTACTTTCAAAATACCCTTAGCGTTAATAATGTTTGCGTGGTTATTATTTTTATATTCATTGAGTTTTCATGCGTGGAGCTTAATAGCTACGGAATACTGTCTCTAAAGTGGTAAAATCGTATTGCTAGGAGTCATAAACATATACTTTGACACTGAAATTAGTACATTTGGAGAAGCCATTCTGCTTTTAGAGTTATTTAATCTCCGGATTATGGCGGAGAAGTTTAAAGGCTCAAAACTGGCCCTGGGATTGAACATACGGGAAATTGTTACTGCAACAATATTTTTAAGCGCAATTTGTATGATTTTTTGGTACTTTCAAAATATCTGTAGCGTTAATTAGGATTGCGTGGTTATTAAATTAATATTCAGCGAGTTTTCATGCGTGGAGCTTAATCACTACGGAATATTGTCTTTAAAGTGGTAAAATCGTATTGCTAGGATTCATAAACATATACTTTGACACTGAAATTAGTACATTAGGACAAGCCGTTCTGCTGTTAGAGCTATTTAATCTTCGTATTAGCGCGCAGAAGTCTAAAGGCTCAAAACTGGCCCTGGGATTGAACATACGGGAAATTGTTACTGGACCAATATTTTTAAGCGCAATTTTTATAATTTGTTGGTACTTTTAAAATATCTGTAGCGTTAATTATGATTGCGTGGTTATTAAATTAATATTCAGCGAGTTTTCATGCGTGGAGCTTAATCGCTACGGAATATTGTCTTTAAAGTGGTAAAATCGTATTGCTAGGATTCATAAACATATAGTTTGACACTGAAATTAATACATTTGGACAAGCCGTTCTGCTGTTAGAGCTATTTAATCGTCGTAGTAGTGCGCAGAAGTTTAAAGGCTCAAAACTGGCCCTGGGATTGAACATACGGGAAATTGTTACAGGACCAATATTTTTAAGCGCAATTTTTATGATTTTTTGGTACTTTTAAAATATCTGTAGCGTTAATTATGATTGCGTGGTTATTAAATTAATATTCAGCGAGTTTTCATGCGTGGAGCTTAATCGCTACGGAATATTGTCTTTAAAGTGGTAAAATCGTATTGCTAGGATTCATAAACATATAGTTTGACACTGAAATTAATACATTAGGACAAGCCGTTCTGCTGTTAGAGCTATTTAATCTTCGTATTAGCGAGCAGAAGTCTAAAGGCTCAAAACTGGCCCTGGGATTGAACATACGGGAAATTGTTACAGGACCAATATTTTTAAGCGCAATTTTTATGATTTTTTGGTACTTTTAAAATATCTGTAGCGTTAATTATGATTGCGTGGTTATTAAATTAATATTCAGCGAGTTTTCATGCGTGGAGCTTAATCGCTACGGAATATTGTCTTTAAAGTGGTAAAATCGTATTGCTAGGATTCATAAACATATACTTTGACACTGAAATTAATACATTAGGACAAGCCGTTCTGCTGTTAGAGCTATTTAATCTTCGTATTAGCGCGCAGAAGTTTAAAGGCTCAAAACTGGCCCTGGGATTGAACATACGGGAAATTGTTACTGGACCAATATTTTTAAGCGCAATTTTTATAATTTGTTGGTACTTTTAAAATATCTGTAGCGTTAATTATGATTGCGTGGTTATTAAATTAATATTCAGCGAGTTTTCATGCGTGGAGCTTAATCGCTACGGAATATTGTCTTTAAAGTGGTAAAATCGTATTGCTAGGATTCATAAACATATAGTTTGACACTGAAATTAATACATTAGGACAAGCCTTTCTGCTGTTAGAGCTATTTAATCTTCGTATTAGCGAGCAGAAGTCTAAAGGCTTAAAACTGGCCCTGGGATTGAACATACGGGAAATTGTTACTGGACCAATATTTTTAAGCGCAATTTGTATGATTTTTTGGTACTTTCAAAATATCTGTAGCGTTAATTATGATTGCGTGGTTATTAAATTAATATTCAGCGAGTTTTCCTGCGTGGAGCTTAATCGCTACGGAATATTGTCTTTAAAGTGGTAAAATCGTATTGCTAGGATTCATAAACATATAGTTTGACACTGAAATTAATACATTAGGACAAGCCGTTCTGCTGTTAGAGCTATTTAATCTTCGTATTAGCGAGCAGAAGTCTAAAGGCTTAAAACTGGCCCTGGGATTGAACATACGGGAAATTGTTACTGGGCCAATATTTTTAAGCGCAATTTGTATGATTTTTTGGTACTTTCAAAATATCTGTAGCGTTAATTAGGATTGCGTGGTTATTAAATTAATATTCAGCGAGTTTTCATGCGTGTAGCTTAATCGCTACGGAATATTGTCTTTAAAGTGGTAAAATCGTATTGCTAGGATTCATAAACATATAGTTTGACACTGAAATTAATACATTTGGACAAGCTGTTCTGCTGTTAGAGCTATTTAATCTTCGTATTAGCGCGCAGAAGTCTAAAGGCTCAAAACTGGCCCTGGGATTGAACATACGGGAAATTGTTACTGGACCAATATTTTTAAGCGCAATTTTTATGATTTTTTTGGTACTTTCAAAATACCCTTAGCGTTAATAATGTTTGCGTGGTTATTATTTTTATATTCATTGAGTTTTCATGCGTGGAGCTTAATAGCTACGGAATATTGTCTTTAAAGTGGTAAAATCGTGTTGCTAGGATTCATAAACATATACTTTGACACTGAAATTAATACATTAGGACAAGCCGTTCTGCTGTTAGAGCTATTTAATCTCCGGATTATGGCGGAGAAGTCTAAAGGCTCAAAACTGGCCCTGGGATTGAACATACGGGAAATTGTTACAGGACCAATATTTTTAATGCGCGATTTTTATGATTTGTTGGTACTTTTAAAATATATGTATCGTTAATTAGGATTGCGTGGTTATTAAATTAATATTCAGCGAGTTTTCATGCGTGGAGCTTAATCGCTACTCAATACTGTCTTTAAAGTGGTAAAATCGTATTGCTAGGATTCATAAACATATACTTTGACACTGAAATTAATACATTAGGACAAGCCGTTCTTCAGGTATACTTATTAAACTCCGTATTAGCGCGCACAAATTTAACGGCTCAAAACCGGCCTTGGGATTGAACATAAAGGTAAATGTTACTACAGAATTAAAGTACTACTGTATATTCCAAAATATATTCCCTCAAGGTTTACCAACCGATTGATTATGATTAAATCCTTCGGTTACCGGTTGTCAGTTTTTAAAGTATGACTATTGATCCGATTCCAACGTAAGGAATAGAATTATTACTTTCATTAATTATTTCTACTAGACCGCAAATTGCTTGGAGTTGATTATTTTTGTTTCACTCTAGACATGGGTATATATTAACACAATAGGTCCTCCACAATGAAAAACTGAAGCAAAGCAAGGGATCGCTATATTCGACGGTAAATGTTGACTTAGGTGTATCCACTAAAGCAAAGTACTAGAATTATGTGGCTTTAGGGCCGCTACCGTATTCCCCCTACTCTTTCCCATTTGTTATTTTGTTTTTGATATTTTTTTTTTAAAGCTATATTTAAATGGAGATTACATTGCATATGTGACATATCTTGATTATTATTTGAATATGCAGAGATCAGGTAGTAAACTGTTCAGAATTCTTTCAGAATATTAATTTTACCTTACACAATATGTGAATGTATGTATTATGTTTATTTTATGTCGTCCCTGGATATCTAACTGTCAATTACACAAGGGAATTAACATCCAACAACACAACATATTTTTTAATGTAAATTTGCTTTAAAATATAAATCTTTGTAATTTTGCAACAATTGCAAGTGTAGTACGAAACTGTAAACAAGGTTATAAATATACCGTGTCATTTATGATACCACCAAGGTCGATGGCGGCCAATGTGTCTCTTGAAAGAATATTTTGAGAAACCGTATCGGGCTTTCTTATCCAACAAATAAGACGTATTCTATATTATGTAAAACTTAAAAAAAACTATAATAATTATAATTCATATCCAGCAATAACATTATACACATATCGGTACGGCATTAACTTTATTGATCTTATAGACGTGTTAATATAAAAAATGAATGGTGGTAGTGTGGTAAAATCCTCGGGGGTCTGGGGAATTTAAGTGATTAACTTAAATCAGAAGGAACTGCTGCAAGTCCAGTGGAACGTTGTTTAATCGTTGTTTTAAAATGACGGCTGTAAGTCATTAAAAAGATTTTATAGCCCTTCATTATCAACCAGCGAAATAGCTGAAAAGGTTATAGAAAATTGACATGTAGTAGTTATGAAATTAAATGGTATTATCGGTTATTAATAGATAGGGTCAATACAAAAGGGTATTAAAATGAAAGTTAAAGGGCAAAACATTAATGAAAAACATGTATGAGTTTTAATACAGGTTTTAAGTAAGATAGCGGTGAAACTATTAAGGAATTGAGCCACAGCGAAAAATTGTACTGATCGGACTGTTTCGATAAGAATAGGTTTAGGATTAGTTGTGAACTATCTTTGTAATCATTCTTCTAATGTACTTAACTAAAATGTGCCTACTGAAATGTATTTCTCTAATAAATAGAAAAATGAAAACATATTTTCATTAAATCAAATCCCGTAAATAAACAACGGATATTGAGAACATATTACATAGAATTATATAGTTTTAAGTTTCCCACGTAGAGAAACGACCGTCATGACGGATCATTGGTTTACGTACATTTTGTAAGATCGAATGAATCATGTTTAAACTAAAGTGTATGTGTTACAAGATAATATTACTAGGCGCTTCTGATAACACAAATGTTTTAACTTATGCCTTATCAGTACGTTATGATTTCCCAAAAGCTTCGCCATCACACCGCCGTCGTCGGATGTTTGAGGCTCTCAATTCTAGGTCAAGCGAGCGTGATTGTTATGAATAGTGGCTCGCGCTCAAACAACAAACACCCCCATCCAGTTCCCGCGCTACTTCAGTTGCCGTACTACGCGCTCCACTCATTTGCCGGGAAGGGAAATACCATTTGCTTTCGAAGCGCAATCACAAGCCCCCGGGCCTAACACCGTATCTCCCAATTTCATTTTGGGCCACCCAAAACTATGTTGGCTCAAGAACAGGTACGGATACTTTAAAAAAAAGAAGTGAATTGTTTGATTTCACATTAAATATTTTTCAACATATATATCAGTTTTATATAACTTTTAAAAATATTATTGGACATGAAACCACTTAATAAATATCCAGACTCCAGCATTCATATCCAATTTAAAAATACTATGAGGCAAATTAACGCATCGAAGGATCTAACTTAACAGTGGTGAGAGGAGCGATCGAGCCCAACGGAAAACTAGTATGCAAAGCCCATAGAAACGATTTGATTCACTCTACTTCGCAAAAGTACAGGCATTATAGGAAGGTGGTCATAGCCTAAGAGAATAATTGTATTGATTATTGAAGTTGTTGTAAAATAGCTTATATTAATAAATAGGTGACATTTGGAAAATAAGTAAAACTAATGGGCGAGTTGTTACTTTCTCTATACTTAAAATGACGTTCAAGTTAATACATTTTGTTTTAAATTGTTTACAATTGTCTTGTTCATAATAATTCTTAGTATCCTAATAGGATTGTATTTTGAAATATCAAGTAATTGCATGTGGTTTTTCATTCATCCAGATATCAGTGTTTTTTCCACATTAAAGTTAATTGTCTCATAATAATAAGCAGTAGATGACATCTTGTAGTAGTATATCATTTATTTTATTACGAAGATTTTTACTAAATTTGATAATATTTAAAAATAATACGTAAATACAGGAGTATTAAAGTTTTGCTGGTGTGTATATGCTAAAATCACTTTTTAATTTACAGCGTGTTTTTAAGATAATTAGGAATAATTAATCTTCATTAAAGTGGTTTTACCTCACAGGAAATTTAAATAACCTACTATCAAAAAATATGGTTGGATAAAACATTAAACATTAATATTATTGTTAAAAACAGTGTTTATTGAATAACAACGCCGTTTCTTATAAAATCCTAAACTATTTTTCCTGGCTACAGTGATTTGGTTAGAAATGTCTAATATGCATATTCATATAATAATTGACTATATTTTTACCTAAACAAGTTTTTCACCCTCTTTAAATATATAATTTACCGTCTTGTATGTGAGTCCATTATAAGTGTATATATTTGTTGTATGAAGTGAGACGTAATTTAATGTATATTGTTTAATTGTAATAACATATATCATGCTACTCAAGAAATAGTTTATTTTATAAATAGCCAGATGAGGAACTTATAACTCATAACTCTAAAGACTCATACGCAACTAACTGAGTAAGACATGAGACAGTAAGACACAGTACAACTACATAGAACAAAAAATTATAGAGACGAAAAGTGGCGGGCTTTAGCATATGTTGGTTTTGATAACGTAGCAAGCCGTGCCCAGCTGTTAGAGGCTCATTCAAGGGACAAATTCCGTTCCTCACTACTCCCCGACGTTGGAACGTCCTCCCAACTAACCTTAGGACACCGCCCCCTAACAAAATTTCCATGTTATTATTTACGTTTTTCGTGTGATTTTAACCAGTTGCCATCGATCCATAACATTAGGATAGGGTTTTATAACCCCAATATTGGGGCTCCGCCTCACTAGCTAAACATTGCTATGTTAAGCTTATGGAGAAAAGAGTACTCCAGGTGATTGCGGGAAAGGCTCTTCAAATCTACTCCCGAACAATACCAGGTTGTTATGGGATTAAAGACTTCGGATACATTTTCCCCCAACCTTAGGGCTCCGCCCCTCTTTGTTTTTTTGTTGTTTACAAATCCGCATCTCTTGAATGATGCCCCACATCGTTGGATACGTGCCCCCACAAACCTTGGAACTAGGCCCCCTGGCAAAATTTCCATTGTATTCCTTTTTGTTGCGTGATTTTAGCCAGTTGATTGATCTTTAACATTTGAATACGTTTGTTTTTGTAACCCCGAACTTAGGGCTTCGCCCCACTGGCTAAAAGTTGCCATGTTAATCTTATGGTGAAAATAGTACCCCAAGATATTGGGAAAGGCTCTTCAAACCTGCTCCGGACCATACCACGTTTTAGGTGAACAAACAATTTTAGATAACTTTTTTCCCCAGACCTGATGGCTTCTTCCCACTGGCATCAAAAGTTGCTATACTAATCTTACGGAGAAACATTTATTTATAAATGGCTCGAAAACGACGCCTCAGGGCTTGACCCAACAGGTTTCTTCTATCACTTCCCGACATCCAATTGTGATGTGTCATAGTTCTTTAGAATATCGTTTGCCAGAGCTAACGAGTATTATCAATGCTACATTAATCTTTTCAACATTAAAAATGTACGTTAGTTAGGTTGAACAGTGACCTGCATGTTACGCGAAGTCAGTAGACAAACGAGGACGGCTGCTCGACAAAGCATTTGGTGGTGTACAAATTATCGCCCGTGACGAACGTGATAGTGTCCGGACTCCTGTAGTGGTGGGGTGTATTCCCTTTCTATCACTTCTTAAGGGACGAATAATTTGTAAACAACTATAAGAAACAAAACAAACAAAATCCTCACAGTTTGTTTTTATTGTTCACTCTCAAATCACACTAAATAACAGAGGTTTGATAGCTTTTAATTTATAGCCTTTACGGACAAATGAACTCAAAAATCAAAGTTATAAAAATGAAAGAAAATTTACAGAGGAGATTTTTTTCTAAAATTTCACCATTGTATTGGTTCTAGATAACCTCACAAAGCAATTATTAAAAATGTTAAAATAGATCGTGGCTGGCATTAGAGGGCGCTCCTGTCACGAAACCTTTCGCGTTTCTACCTGCTTCGCCCATAAGGCCAATGTTAACTTTTAAAGCCCGTTCCTCCTCAACGGATTATTCGATATCGTTGATTTATGGCCCATTTTATAGAGCAAAAATATAGAGCAAATATATACGTAAGCAGAATTTCAATATCGCAAACAATAATCGATCAGTAAAATTCCAAAATATTCAATATTTACGATTTGTTTATGTGCAAAATATTTATGATAACGAAATTCTGCTTACTGAACGCTAGATATGTTTTTGATCTTTAAAACGAACCATAAATAATCAATTTCGGACAACCCCTTGAGGAGGGACGGACTTTGAAAGTTAACATTGGTCTTATGGGAGAAGCAGAGGACTGGAGCCCCCTCTTAATTTAATTAAATGCTAAACCAATTTAGAAGACTATTTTCAAATAATTATAATCTTTGTTTAAAATTTCGTTCAGCTCTACATCCTCTGTATCGTAGTTAGGGTTTGTAAATATTGTTGTCTATCTAAAGGGGCAGTAGCTTAGAAGTTGATAACCGAAGCACTTAACATATCAGATCTTTCAAATATTTGTTTGAGACAGATAATAGCCCATAAACCATTCCTCATGTAGAAGTGAATGTTTAAAAACCTAGCACTACTGCTTAGTTGGTTCTGACCTGATCTCTTACTTCATGATTGCCACTTAATCATTCTGTCACAAAATTATGGTGATGTCACCTTTACTAAACTGTGGACACCACATTGTGCATAGTGCAAACTGTTTGAAGCCATTAGTATTCATTTAAAATATATAGCTTAAGTTTAATTACTATTTAATTAACTATTTGAATTTTTCCGTTTTTTAAAAAGTCCGGAAACGCCTGAAGATTTTAGATTATGTACATGATTATAACATTCTAGTGGTCGACCCTTAAGGGAATTATTTGCTTAATGTCTTTTCGGGTTATGTTGTACATCACAGGAAAGGAATTGCATACAGAACTATGAATCGGACACATATATGACAAATCTGTTTAGAATAAACACATATACAAATGTTATAATATTGTTAAATGTTGATGCAGTCGTTTGTTTAAGGCCAGAGTTACAGCAATGTGCTGATGTACAAGATATCCTTAAAATGGGGTATGAATTCATCTATACTGAGAATATATTTAGGATTTTCAAAAGTCACAGGATAAATCCCCGAGACGTATCCAATTGAGGAAAATATAGATTAAATGTATCAAATAGTTGGTACTTTGAGAAAATTACCCTAGTGTTTAACTACATAACCACATATAAAGATATTTTCCTAATTATCAAAATTATACAAAATTCTGTGTCTTAACTGTCTGACTATCTCAATAATATAATATATAATACCTACGTTTACTAAATACTAGTGTTCTTCAATATTAATAAACGTGGAAAAAACCTTTTAAATTAGAAAACAGAATACGTTAAAACCTGAATTGCTTGGTAAGTATAACAAAAATGATCGTTCAGCATTTTTAATCGTAAGCATATTTCAAAATACTCAAATCAGAGGCCCAATTACATCAAACTTACAACCCCTTGTTAAAGGCTGTTTAAGTAAAATTTAACATTCATTCAGTTATAAGTGGAAAATTTGGATTTCACCATGCACGGTTAGCGGTAACAACTCGTTTATGCTTAATCGCGTATTAACTGAATGATTTGTACCATAAACCAGTTTTAATGCAGCGTGGTAGCTGTGGGAAATTATTGAACTACAGTTGATATAATGTGTTGTTTTTTTACGAGCAAAAAACAACCTGCTTTACGTTTCACGACATTCCAAATCAGTTGAATTAAAAATACCCGAGCTTTATATTGTTTACATCTCGTTGCCTACAGATAAACATAAAACATAATACTTAAACTGTCAACATGAGAGGGGCGGTATTAAAATGAATATATATTTCATCCCCTCCTTACCTATGCTTAAATAATAATTAGATTTTTAAAATAGAGACAAAGCTTTATCATTTTTAGCATTTGGAATTATTAAACTTGCCCCGGCTGTACGGGTTCCCATTTAGTTATGTATCAAAGTAATAGTATTCTCTATATTGATTTCAAAGTTTTGTGCTCTATATATTTTAGTTATACATTTACAAACAATAAGCTTTTATCAGAAAACTGGATTATTGGATATAGATGCAACTGGAACTTGCAGGAATGCAAGCATTTTTACTGTGTGGTATTTGAATTCAGTAATTCAAAACGAACAAGTTATCGTTTACGCGCCAAAGAATTACCAACGGACAGGATAGGGTCGGGGCCGAACGCCAAAAACCTTACTCTACATTATAACTGCCTGCAGTCTTAGATATGCATCAAAATTACTTCTAAGAGCCAATTAAAAAAAATAAAACTCGACGTTAAAATCATATTACCATTACCATTACTAATAAAATAAGGAAAGCGAAAACACATTTTAAAAAACACGTGTTTCAATCAAACAAATGTATCAACATTTTTTTACTAAATAATGAAATTTGAATCAACAGTTGGCAACACGAGATTTAGGGAGTATTATCCTGGTTCCAGTATAAACTGGCGGGAAACAGTCGCCTCTTCGTTAATACAGATGTACGCTAAAGTAGAGACAGAGTCGAGGTTAGCACTCCCTGACCTTGACGCCGGGAGTCGGGCGCGGCCGGGAGTGTTATCCGCGTTTCAATATCTCAGGGAGTATTATCCCTTTATACATCATTATATATATATATATATATATATATATATATATATACAGGATAAATAAAATATGTCTTACAACACTATAAAGTATATTTACACTCATACTGTACTTACATACAAGACGGTAAAATATACACAAAAGATGGTACAAGGCGAATTTCCACATTTAAAACCTTGAAAATAGAGTGCGATTTAAATTATCATATCTATAAAGCTTTTAGAGACACCTCAAAACGTGTTCAGGGGGTCACGTTAGGAACTTCTATGGTGGTCCCGGGCTTAAGTCTCACCGTGCAGGTCATGCTAATAGTTCACTTTTCCATAAGAAATTTACTAATAATGTTTTGGATTTATGCTACGTTTATTGTGTTTGGCCCCACTGTGCGCCGTGGCAGTTGCAGACGCAGACCGCATTGCAAGTGTGTTGCTCTTGGAGGGGTGGAGGAGTGGGGAGCGCGGTGACCTTGAGACCGACCTTCCCCCCTTCCACCCTGGCGCCTGAGCTGGCGTTATCTTATCGCTCATTCATTCTAATTTCCTGGTATTTAACAATTTATCAATCCTCTGGAATGTCATTCATTTGGTTTGTTTAAATGTTTTCCTTTATTAGCGAATATCCCCTATAGGGATGAAGCTATTACCGTAGATCTCATGGTAAGGCTTAAGCCCGAGACCATGATAACATTTTGTTTTGAGGCCCCAGATACCAAAAACATTATTCGTTCAAATTCATATAAACAGTATGTATTTATCTGTATATGTGTCTGTTAACTCGATAACTTTTGAAAAACATCCGATTTCAATGAAATTTGGCACAAACGTGTAAATTGACATTCATGACTTTAAGTTTGAAAACCCGAAACATCGGACCATGGGAAGGGGGTTTTATGGGGGTTTTAAATTTTCCAAAAAACAGTTTTTTGAATTTATTACCCTAAAATTTTCAAAACACTCAATTTTGTATAGCTTGTATAGCATTTTATATAGCTTAAAAAAACAAATAATATGATATTTTGAATTATTAATCAAGGTTTAGTGGTTACGGAGAAAATCCAAAAAACGTTTTCATAAAATCTTCCATGTTAATATTATGGGAAAAAGGTTTTTGGAATTTTCACAGTTAATTTTACTGTAAACTTGACATTTGCTAATACCAATCGGTTCAGCTCTACAAAACAATCATTTTGGTGTTTAAATTGTGATTCTACGTCCAACCATTGCAGAGATATCCAAAGTGCTGAACACAGTATGTTGTCCAATGTTATCCTTATGGAGAATAATTAAATTTTGATATCCTGATTATTTGTAAATGTATATTAATGAAACTTGGTATGTGGCTTCAACTAGGACTGGTTCATTGATAATTGCACAACAAATTAATTTTTTGTTGATTGTCCCCATAGCAGCAAACCTGCATGCTCAGCCCTAATGTTATTCTTATGGACAACAAGTTTTATATCCCCCTTGATTATGAACATAAATGATTAAAACTTGGTACGTAGCTTCACCTGGTTGAGTTATATTGATAATTGCATAAAAACACTTTTCTTATATTTCTTGTTGCAGCAAATCTGCATACTCAGCCCTAATGTTATTCTTATGGTGAATAGATAAACTGCTGTGTATCATTTATTTACAAACGATTTTATGAAACCTGGTAGATGGCTTTATATGGTAGTAAGAAACATATACATACATTGTAAATTTGCTTAGTATGCAGGTTTGCTGCGACGGGGGTATTGTATCTATATCAATTTATAGCGAGTTCGCACGCAGCACGCTGACGTGAGGGAAGTGAAATTCCACATAACAACTTTTAAAACTCAAATTCAGTTTAAAAACATATTTTTGTCCAATTCTTATTGAAATCTGAAAACATTGATTTTTTGGCTGTTCTGATACTCCTGGTTTCATTTACTTGCAAAGCTGGGAATACAATTTTGCGCATTATAAGGTTAGGAGAAGATCCATACAGACTTAAAAGTAGGCGTGAGGTTGCTGGGGATGATAAAAGTACTCTAACAAAGGAATAACAGGCTTTTCTAGTATAAAACCCCCGTAAGACAACGTACTGTGTATAGTCGATAGACATTTTCTTTAATAACTCGGTAAATATCTAAGCTAGAATGACGAGAGAGGGCTTAAAACTTTTGCCTTTTTAATTCCCATCTTTTAACATGCATTGATTTGAATGTTGGGCTTTTATGACCCTTTTTGGGCCCAAAAACTCGAAATTTGAATGATTAATCCCCCAAAAAAGGGGTTTAGAGTTTTCCGATTGTTTTGCCCAACGTCTCTATATATATATACAATTTTGAACGACCCCCTAAAACGTTTTCAGGGGGTCACGTTAGGAACTTCTATGGTGGTCCCGGGCTTAAGTTTCACCGTGCGGGTCATGCTAATAGTTCACTTTCCAAAGGAAATTCACTAATAAGCAGCTAGAATGTACAGAATGCATAACCCCGTGTATTCAACAGACTACTAAGATATCAATATAAAGTTGCATCTACAAATCAGCCAGAAGAGGAGTAAAGTTGTGTTTCGACCAGCTAATCTGGCTGCTTACGCACGCGATTGAGCAGCAACAAGAACTTTGAGAGTAACGGTAGTGATAAAGCTCATGAAAGGGCTAACTTCACAGTGTAGTCGCGTCCCTTTACTGCAATTGTCCTTTAAAGTCCGCACAATACAGAGAACTCGCCGGGAGCAACACAAGTTGTGGCAAACAATGACCGCTGCAGCCAGTTGATCTCTCTACATCGCAATAGCCCCTGGAGCTCAAACAACTTTGGTTAAACAATAAAATATGTCTTACTATACAGAGTGTCCCGCGAGAGTATGGCATACTGGCTGGATTTTGTATAGCTCATTTGATGGAGAAAAACAATTCTTTATGTAACTGTTTGTATTGTTTCCTTTTCCGCATGTCTGACTGTATGTGATTTGTATTCATTTCACTCGCAAACAAATGGGTAGAAAATTAGAAACTCGCAAATTATTGGGTATTTTGCTATCAGAACATTAAAAAATACGAAATTTTAAGCCAAAAAGGTTAGTGTAAAGTTCACTCCGTTCATTGCTGTGCAATTACAGTTTTTATGAGGAAAATGTTGGTGATTCTGTAGGCTAAATTAAATAGTTCTTAATACATGCTGTATTGATTGCAAAAATCGTATAGCAAGACAGACGGAGAACGGAGCGATTTAGAAAACAGTTACTAAGAAGTTTTTTGCTCCTTTTTGATGAGTTCTACCATATTCTGCATTTGTGTTGTACTCTCGTGAGACACCCAGTATATATGGACATTTAATTTTGGTCTACTGGAATTATTATCTGAGAAATTCTGAAAGTTGGGATGTATTTTCGTTTAAGCTGATTATTTTGAAGAATTTTTGTTGTACATTATTTGTAATATAAAGATGACGGAATTTATTCAAAATTCCTATTTAAGAACGTTTTAAAAATTTTTAGCGTACTTTTTAAAGTATGCTCGTACTTATTTAAAAATTTATATTTTGTATATCAACGTTGGCAGCCAAAGTTTTTTTCATACAAAATCAAGGAAAATGTAAAATTATCGAAAATAAATAAACTGTTTATAGAATATAAGTAAGCAATAGGTAAAATACCTTACTTAAAAAAATTATTAAAGTGGTCGAGATTAAGATTTTTTACGTATAAGTAACTGCCTGGATTAATGTTAACTATATGTCATAGTTGACTTTCAGGATGCAGTGTTACAGAAACTGGATTGTGGTTATGATAGTTACTTTACGTCTTTTTAAAGTGAGTAAATAATAGAATTGGATTAAAGAGGATATGTTGACTTCTTAAACAACACCTTCAAGGATTTATATACAATCATTAAACATTTTATCAATTTAACTTTCCAGATACAAATCATATTAACTAAAAGAGCCTTATTTTGTTTCAAAAATGTTCTAAAACAACTACTTGATAATGACTCTGGTTTTGGTAATGACTCTGGTTTTGGTAATGACTCTGGTTTTGGTAATGACTCTGGTTTTGGTAATGACTCTGGTTTTGGTAATGACTCTGGTTTTGGTAATGACTCTGGTTTTGGTAATGACTCTGGTTTTGGTAATGACTCTGGTTTTGGTAATGACTCTTGTTTTGGTAATGACTCTGGTTTTGGTAATGACTCTGGTTTTGGTAATGACTCTGGTTTGGTAATGACTCTGGTTTTGGTAATGACTCTGATATAGAAAGGTGGCTTTAAGTAGGAGGCTATATCGAAGGCGGAAATAATATTAAAATACCTTTTTACTTAATTGTCGGTCACTGAATTTAAGTATAAGAAAATCCGTTGAATTTTATGTTGTACCTACTCATAGAAATAATTAAAAATCTGAAACCTTATTTTTTCCGTACGACGTACAAAGTTTCTCCTAAATCACAAAGATACTCTTAAACGTGCTTCTTTCCCCAACGGAAATTAATTCTCAGTTGTTGTGGTTACTCATTTATCAAAGTTAAAGAGTAAAGTTATTTTATTTTATGGTATCAAGTTTTAACGTTGAACAAATAGGCTTGTCATTTAAATTTTAATGATTCTGTGAAGTACTAACAATGAAGTAACACGACCCATTTTTAGACAAAATAATAGGTTTTACGTAATATTTATTGAAGAAACTCAACCGTTTATATTACTTTAAGGGTTCATGAAAAATTACTTAAGAATTATTACATTGGAGTTCTAGAGAAGTATTTGGGAGAAATACATCTAAAACCACCCTAAAACAATCAGAGAATGCACTCAGTGATGAAATTGAGTCAGTATCTCAATATGGGCGACTTTTATTATAATTTTACTCTCTTTCTTGCTGAAAACCAATTTTTTGCTATTTTCAGAATATTTCAGTATCAAAGATGTTTCTAAAACTTAAAGTTGCCTTAAGCGGAATGAAATGCGATAATTATACTTTGTTGAAAATCAAAGGTATTCTTCTTCAAATTTGTATAAATATCTGTAGAAAAAATATTTTCTTAAACAAATATTAAGAATTTTATAAATATGTTATTCTTCAGTGAACATGAATTTCAGAAAAATCACATAAATACTGTAAACTCTAATACATATAATACACCGGTTTTCATTATTAATTTACTATGTTTCTATTCCCCAATTTTATATAATAAATCATTTAAATAACTACTCGATCAAAATAGTAAAATCACGTTTAAGTTAAAAAATATCAAACCGTACAGTCATAAAAGTAGAAACCGACACGTGAATCATAAAAGTTTAATTATAGTTCCAACCGTATCGTTATGTCATGGTTTTACGAGGTATTAATAACTCGGCACCTTTTAATGACCGGTGCGATTGGTTGATATCGATAGCCTTGTACCATATTCCATATATATTTGCTGAACTGTACTTATAACTGTTTAGGTGCTGTTAGCGAATTTCCCCTATAGGGAAGAAGCTATTACCGTAGTCGGCATGGTAAGACCTAGGCCCGGGACCATGATAACTTTTCGTTTTGAGGTCCCCAGACCCCAAAAACACCATTCGTTCGAAACTGTATATATATATATATATATATATATATATATATATATATATATATATGTGTCCGTGAGCACGATAACTCTCGTAAAAATTATCCGATTTTGATGAAATTTGGTATAAACGTGTAAAGCAACATTTATGACTTTAAGTTCGAAAACCAGCCAGATCGCTCTATCCGAAGGGGTATTTTGGGGGGGTTTTGTACCCCAAAAATGGGTTTTTCGAATTTTTTACATATAATTTTGGAAATAGTCAAATTTTATTTTTTCCCATTTGATTCAGCTTAAAAAAACAAACAATTTGGTATTTTGATCATTTCTCTACGTCAATTGGTTACCGAGATATTGAAAGTGCTAAACACAGTACGTTGTCTAATGTTATTCTTATGGAGGAAAATAAAAAATTTATATCTCGCTTATTTATGAACGTATACTGACGAAACTTGGTATACGGCTTCATCTAGTTGTGGACCATTGATATTTGCTCAAAAAAACAATTTTTTACCCAAGGCTCCCGTAGCAGCAAACCTGCATACTCAGCCCCATGTTATTCTTATGGAGAATAAGTAACGTGTTATCTGCCTTCATTATGAAAATAAATTAATTAAATTTGGTATGTGGCTTTACCTACATGAGTTATATTGATATTTGTATAAAACCCAATTTGTTGTCTTCCTTGCTTCAGCAAACCTGCATACTCAGCTGCCATGTTATTCTTATGGAGAATAATTAAAATGTCATAAATCGTTTATTTATGAATGTATACTGATGAAACTTGGTATGTGCCTTTATGTGGTATTAAGATACATATATATCCATTGGAAATTCGCTGAGTACGCAGGTTTGCTGCTACGGGGGTATTCTATATTTTTAAGTGTTTTAAAATTAGTATCCGTATTAATTAATATTTTCCAAGATTGAGTTTCATATTCTATTTGTTAACATATGGTAACATTAGCAAAGTAATATTTTACATTATCCCAATGTGAAACTGGAGATAAACATTATTGGATCATTGTAGGTACATATTTAGCTAAGGAAACCATCCAGTATTACATGCGTACTGGCAAGTTTGTATGTGCCAAAGTGAGTAATATTCCCTTACAAATCTATTCCCGATCAGGTATTGTTTTTAATTCTTTGTATTGGGTCTTATCAAAAACCTTAATGTAAATGAAAATATTGTGATTTACTCAGTATGAGTTTGTAAATGTATATTTCTAAGATATTAAATTGTTGTAGTTTCCACATTACTCAAAAAAATTATCGAAGGTCCACAAAAATAATATACAGGTTTAAGCTTAAAATATCTAGCAACCTTTGCCCCATCATGTATTGATTGCTTAAACTGAAAATACGAGGATTTATAAATACAGAAGAAAAAAAAGAAAGTAAAATTAGAAGCCTAAGATAATTTACAGTTACGGAAAAGTAAACTTTATCTATTTATAAAGGATGGATTTGAATATAAAATAATGATCGCTTCTTCCACTCCATTAGTCAAAGTATTTTAAGTAGAGAAGTTACGCTCAGAGAACTTTGAAACAAAGTTTCGGATATCACGAAAATTCGATTATAGGGTTAATGGAGTATGTTAATTGTTGTATTAAACTGATTTTACCGTAGCATAAAAATGATTCCTATTCGAAGCTCTTAATTATTATTTACTATAGTGATGCTTTTTACTTGATCATTGCTTTTTACCTTTAGTTAATTATTACAAATACTGCAAAATAGTTATGTTTCGCACGTTGTGTTTTAAAATATTTAAAGTAATTTAGGTGAAACCACTGACTTGACAAAAATGTGCTCAAATGTCATGGTGCTCAATGCTCATTAGTTTTCATTATTTCATTATTTTTTTCTAAACCAAGTGATAAACCTGTTGTGACTAATGAAGATAATGAAAACAGGGCACGTAAAGCGTTTTGAAACAAAGACGCTAATAATGTATCGTTTAACCTTTAAATACAAAAACTTTTTACATGGTATTTTTTTAACACTTCAACACGTTTTTTGTACTTCTAAGAAACATTGTTCTTCAGTTTATTTAAGTAAACATTAAATGTATTAAGTAAATTGAGAATATTACATACGTAAGTACAAATTAACGTATGAACATAATGAAATATAAGATAGTTATTTACTGTATTTATTGATATGCAACACATCGCTATATCACACTTGGTCAGAACATTTTTCAATATTAAGAATACATAGATCTAGTTACTAAAAATATATATCTAATAAATATTAGTTCTTCAACTTGCCCCTTTTCCGTTAAAATATTCAGCCACAGATTCAAACGTATTGTTAAAAATCATGTTTAAGTATCTTCATACATTTAAAACCGATTGGAATTGTATTAAATATGTTTCATCCAATACATTGGACTGAAGTGTTAATCGATGATTAACTTAACAGCTTAAAAATATTTGTATATCTAGTGGTATAATCATGATCGGTTTGGCTTTCCCTGAAGATAGAGTAAGTTAAAGCCAAACATCTATTTCCAAGAAGTACTTATCACAAAATAAACCATTTAGGATTTAAACAAATCTATGGGCATATGAATTCATGTTGAGGATGTATGCTCTCAAGCTGTCCAGCATTATGTTGCGTTACCAAGAGATGCCAACATTAAGCATATTTTACCTCACGCATCGAATGATGTACTTCAATATTTTAATTGTAAAGCTTGTTTTATAAATATGTAGTAGAATAGATTGAATAGAATAGATTTATTTTCTCCGAAATAAAACATTTCAAATTAAAATTTCACAGTAAACAAAATAAATAAACATTATTTTTCTTGATCTCAGTCCACAGTCCACAATTTAAACATAATATCACTTATTGTCCTGCCAGAACTGACCATCTTTGTTCCTGAATAATATAGTAGAACTAAAAATATATTAAAAAAAAAACAATACCAGGTACATTCTGAAAAAATAGGGCCTCTAAAGGCTAAGCCTATTTTAGAGGTTCCAACAAAAAGGTATAATAAAATAAAATACGCTCTAAGAAAAATTAACTGATACGCTATGGAATGTCTTACATCTAAATACTTGAAAAAATTATCTTAAAATCAATCTCTAAATTACATTAGAATATGTCAAAAACCAAAGTTGAACTATGACTAAATTATACTGTCTTGTGGAAAAACAAACAATAACTGAAAAAAGGTTTTATACACTGTGATTCTATGATAAATCTTCCACAAAATGTAAATGAGGTAATTATTAGGGAAACTATTTAATTTTTAGTTCATAACTTTCATTAACAAGTCTATATTATCTAATACCAAAAGCCAATTTGTTCATTTTACTATATAAATCTTTTATTTTAGCTTTTTTTATATAATCAGGAATCAAATTGAATATTCTCGGACCAACAAAAGAAAATGTTTTAGTAAAAAAGGTATAATTGGGTTTTGGAACAAGGCTGTGATGTTGAGTTCCTAATTTGCTTCGATAAGAGTCAGTATTTTGGGGGAGATTTTCACTTTTATCTTAACAACTTTTTAAAACCTTATATATCAACAGATACCTTAAGGGCAGAATTTGTAATGATAAAAAAAGGTCTTGAACTGTCTCTTTGGCTTCTCCTAGCTATTAATCTAAAAAAATATTTTTCCTGTGCATAAATTGCTTTAAAATTTGAAAGATAATTTCCACCATAGCAAATAAGCCCATATTCCACTCCACTTTAAACTAAGGAAAAGTACAGGGAACGTAATACATTTTCTGGACACATCTTTAAAAAAATAAAAATACCTCAAAACACCAATTAAAGTTGATTTAAATTTTTACATGTGAATTTTCCAGTTTACTTCCCTATAATGAAAAATTTCCAAATACTTAATAGAATCCACTTTTTGAATTTTTTCGCAATTAATTGTACAAGGAGCATGTTTTTTGAGGGAATTAACACATCTATCATTTATGGGACCTGAGTATTGGACATCTTTTCTTAGATTGAAATAAATAAATTTGGTTTTCTCAATACTTAAAAGCATGTGATTCTTGGCAGACCATAAATTGAGTCTCAGTAAAAATATATTTATGTCACTTATAATTGCCTCCAAGTTGTTGCCTATATAACAAAGGGCAGTGTCATCAGCAAATGAAGTTAATTTATCTTCAAAGGATGCACCACCAAGATCATTTATGTATATTAAAAATAAAATATCTCCTAAAACTGATCCTTGAGGAACCCCATATAAATGTCACCCATTTCACTAAGCACCCCATTAATTCTGACACATTGCTTTCGCCTTGTTAAGTAGCTTTTGAACCATTTGTGTGTGACTCCTCTTATTTCACAATTGAACATTTTAGCAAGAAGTATTCCATGATCGACAGTATCAAAAGCATTTTTAATAGGTATCTATAAATAAACCGGTGACATTCTGTCCTGAATTGAGTCCATCATATAATTTTGACGTAAAATCATTCAAAGCATGTTCTGTACTTAAACCTTCCCTAAAACCAAATTGATTCCTACTATAATATAAAATACAGTATATTTACATTTAATACAGTAGATATTACATCAACTTTAATATTTGATTTACCTTTTTTACAATAAATACTAGGCCTTATATTAAAAACAATGTTGTTGAGTTAATTTACAAAAGTAAATTGTAGTTTATGGAAAATATCAGACTTTTTTTGGATACAATTAAATTTTTAACACATGTGGTTCAAAGAATTAGTCACAATTGTGCAGTTGACTTTGGAAACAGTTTTTATCTAAAATGTCTGTAGAAGAATACAAATATTCACACCTCTACTCCATCTGTTAACAATAACACGGTTTCGAAGCTTTAAACAAATTATTGATTAACTTTTATAACTTGATGGAGTCAGATGAAACTTATTTGGATAGTTTCACAATGATCACGCATGTTGGTTTCCGAATACACATTTCTATCGAAAAAAGTGCTTTCCTGAATACAATCCAGACAAACAAATCACAAATTCATGGTATTATAAAATTTCAAATGCATACCCAAATTTAATCATCTCATGGTATAGGTTTCTGTTGTTTAGTGAAAAAGGAGAATTCTCATATGGTTTTATTTTAATGACTTAATGCTTGCTGGTTAAAAGGGAAAACCCCAAATCCCTAAGGGATTCTAAGGGGGAGGGATGTTTAAGTCAGCTTAATCAACTCTCACAATAATGTTGTGTGTTTCCTTATAACACACAGTTTATAATCATTCGAACGAATATCTTCCCAAATACATCCTCATATTTATATTCTAGATAAGCGTGCAGGCTATGTGCCAAGCCGAGGCATGGATTATCTTATCTTTCCACCAAGTCTCTCCAACGAATATTCACCCTATGGAAGTGATGAAGCAACAAATACAGGACATTTTACGTTTCACAACAGGACCCTTCCGTTCCCGTGGAAAATATTATTTACAGGCTGTAGTTAAAACCCTGCATAAATAGAGCGTTACCTTTCAAATATATGTTAAATAATCTAAAACATTTATCACGTTAAGTAAAAACTGTCATGGATTGTTGTTCTTCTACCTTTTAAAACTAGGCTACTGATTAAAACAAGGGTTCTAGTGTTTGTAAGTTCAACACTATAAGTTTTGGGAGCTTTTTAATTACAGCCAGGTATTTTATTTTTAGAAAAAAACTAAAAAAACAACACTAATATTATTACGACAATCATAGGATTTTTGTTGTAAATGAGTTTCATTGTTTATAAAAACTATGTTTCTTGACAGTATTTTCTTATTAATTTTTGTAATAGTTTCTGTTGGGCTTTTTACTCTCTTACAATATTATAGGTAGTTTCAAAAAACATTCTTTTTCATCACTAACTGTTGACGTTATATGCACGTTTACCAAGTTATAAATCAGTTAACTGTAGTTTTTTCGAATGAAATTATTTACAAGATTAGTTATGTAAATTGCAAGGAAGTTATTTAAAGTATATTTTACAAACAAAATTAAAATTATAGTTACGATTAGCATACATAGTTATCTTACATTAAATTAAACGAGTTCGCACGCAGCAGCTGACGTGAGGGAAGTGAATTTCCACATGAAAACTTTTAAAACTCAAAATCAGTGTAAAAATATACATGTATTCTAATTTTTATCGAAATCTGAAATCATTAATTTTTTGGCTGTTCTGATGCTCCTGGTTTCATTTACCTGCAAAGCTGGGAATACAGTTTTTTGCATTATAATGTTAGGAGAGGGTCTAGTCAGGCTTGAAAGTAGGCGTGAGGTTGCTAGGGATGATAAAAGTACTCCAACAGGCTTAAAAGGAATAACAGGCTTTTCTAGTGTAAAACCCCCATAAGACAACGTACTGTGTTTAGTCGAAACACATTTTCTTTAATACTTCGGAAAATATTTATGCTAGAATTACGAGAGAGGGCTTAACAATTTTGCCTCACTAATTCCCATCTTTTTACGTTAATTAATTTTACATCCGGGGCTTTTCTGACCCTTTTTGGGCCTAACAACTCGAAATTTGAAAGATTAATCCCCAAAAAAGGGGTTTAGAGTTTTCCGATTGTTTTGCCCAACGAACTTGTCCAACTGATTACAGAAAGGAACGTCCCTAACAAATTTGAAGTTAATCGGACAAAAAATGCGACCAATAGAGTGCAAACACACACACACACACATATATATATATATATATATATATATATATATATATATAAATTTTGAACGACCCCCAAAACTTGTTCAGGGGGTCACGTTAGGAACTTCTATGGTGGTCCCGGGCTTAAGTTTCACCGTGTGGGTCATGCTAATAGTTCACTTTCCAAAGGAAATTCACTAATAATGCGTTAACATTTGTTATAAATACTAAACACTTATCATCTAAAACTTAATTCTTAGAACAATGGTCTTGATGAAATGGAGTGCTATCAGAATCTGACAGTGATATCTGCTATTAACCAACAGAAGCTAGACTGAATAGAGATGATTTAATTTGACCTAATTTGATAATTTTATCAGACCTTCTCAGCTTTTTGGTAATTATAATCAATTATGTCTTTGTTCGAAGAATAAAAATCCATTGAGGTTGTCTTACATTATGGCTAGTTAGTTGTAGAAGCAAATGATAACCTTTATTCTATTTACATCTTTCATGTTGCTTTGGTTTTTAACTTCATTTTATATATTTCACAATAAAACAAATAAAACTAACCCCTCATTGGTTATTCGTATATATTACACTCGCTCCATTTTGTAATTAAATGTTAAAGATAAATTTAATTAATTTCTAAGAACATATAATTTTACATTTACAACCGGGTATTTCCTTGATACTGGTAAAGAGTTTGAAATAATATAAAACACCTGAGAATAGCATTTTGAAGAATACTAAATTTAGAGCCTTAAGGAATAAAGAATGTGGCAATGGATACATGATATAATTCCTCTTTATTTCTTAAGCATTACTTCCCTCGAATAGTGTTAACAGTTTTAAAATGGAGAGTAAGCGTTCTCATTTTCCCTGTACGCTCCTTTGCATCTATAAGGAATATTTATATTTCTTTGTAAATACCTCTGTGAATTACGAGGGAAAATTATACTTCAATGAAAATTCGGTTGTAATTCGCCATGGCAATGGAATGTTAGAATCCTTGTTATTCTTATTAGAGCTCGAATACTATTTTTAGTTTTAGAAATAACATTTATTGTCAATACTTTCAATTCAAATTTCTGAAAAATTGACCGCATACAAAAACTAAAACTTAAATAAAATTTAAACCATGTTAACGGGCATTGCAAATTAATGTTTACATTTTCAAAGACTATTTAAAATGTTACCAGGAAAGTTTTAACATTCGTCTGATTGCAGAGAACACCATATTATCACGTTGAAAATCGCTACTGAGCATGCACAGTAGTTCAAGTCAGTTTCATTCAACGGATTTGTCCTAAGGAGCGTCTAGAGTGGCCGAATCAGTCAGGGAAAAGTATCAAGCAAGTTTTGAACTTCACTTTTTTTCTTAATTTAAAATTATTGATGGTTATGTGAGTTTATGTTAGTTAATAAATTATCGCGGACATTCTCTATCACTCAGAGAAAAACATGTTTTGACATTTTTTGGGAACTGGAATTTGATACCAGGTGAGCAGAATACGTAGAATATAACAAAGTTAGTGGAGTTAGTGGAATCTATTCAAAGCTGGGAGAAAATCACAACAATGACTCCAGGCCACATGACTCGCGGGACACTAGCGCTTAGCAATGCAGTGGTGGCAATCTGAAATAGGGAACAAGGGCAGAAGCAAATAATCCCCCAAACTGTTCTCCGAGCTGGATCGCTCTCAGCACTACATAGCGCGAACATTGGACGTTTTTAAGACATCACTGTGACGCGACGTAGCTGATAAACATCTTAACCGTGGTTACTTCATGCCCGTTCACCTCAGTTGTTTCGAACGGAAACCTAAATACAAATGAATAAGGAATAATTGCTAAGCGACTTGACACGTACGAGTCACTTTCTCAAGAATCTACTCGCCAACCTAAGCGTAGGGTAGTATGGTATAAGCTTGACATACTTATGTTATAGCGCATCCCCACCTTGGACTAATATAAACGAACAAAGTCGATAGGCATCTCCTATCGTGGTATTTAGGTACATTATTATAATTTTACACTCACTGAAACTCACATGAGTTTTACGAAGTTTAAGTAAATTATTTAGAAGTATCCGTTCATTAAAGGAAGGCCTTGTAATCTCAAGTTGGACGATGACACCAACAAATTTAAATCTCAAAGCAACGCAATGCAAACTTTTACAAAAAATCGATCCATTGCAGATATTGAGAAATTTGCATTTGCCCAAGTACTTAGAGACAGCTAATAGTGAGTGGTACCCTAGATCAATAATTTATATAACACCACAATAATCATAATCGTTTGCGTGAAATATAACACAAATTTGAACGAAATATTTTGTAATTGTTCCAACATTGTGCATATAATATCTTAGTTTATAACACTGATCTCATTAAAATGGCAATAGCGCTTACAGTAAACATGAAGCATTTGGCATCTGATAAAGATATATTTTAAAATGTTTAATACAGCTTTACAGCTCAACTTTTTTAATGATTTACGTGGTAATTTTTACTTGTAATGTATCCTAATTAGTACATTCAAAACATTTATTATGATTTCACCATAGTCACCTTAATACCCACCGTGTATGTTAACGTGTAGATTAACTGGAATACAATTTAAATATCGGGGCAATTCAAAGTTCCATTCTAAATCTGCTCGCCCTAACGCCTTGCAAATAACAAAGAATATTTCATCAGAGATAAAACCAACAGTCATTTAAAAATTGAAATTAAGGATTTAAGAGCATTCCGCTCCTCCGAACCAATCACCGTTAAGCCTCTGCCGAGTGATCTCAATATTTTAGTATTAACTCTTGTTATTTACAGGCTTTCCTTTTTATAAAAACCCCCAAATCAAAATCTTTTATGTGTTTTAATGGGATTAGATCATTCTCAACAAATTAATCTATTATTTTACGAAAAATAAGACTAAATGCAAATTCAGAGCCAGTAAGGTGTATTGTAAGTTTTATAAAACTGGAGTGAAAGATAAACCAAAGAGCTGTAAACTATACTGTACGCTAAAGGCTGACACCTGATCATTATCACTCTATATAGCCATCTGTATTTAGCCACCTCTCAGGACCTCATGAAAAGTCATAGATGATGAATTATAATGAAATGGTAATGAATACACGTTTAAGGTCCCCGTGTCCTCTAAAACTCGTACCTCACCACCATTAATCACTGGTCCGTACTAATGAGGGTCGGCTGATGACACACCGCTGGTTACTGCCAACTGATCCGATCCTACTGGAACTAGTTCATTGGAAAGGATCCTGAACTGAATCACTACACTCTAAAAACAGTAGTAGTGTTTAATTAACAATATCAAGTTATTTTAGATATGTTATTTAAGAAATTATTGTGGACATTTTCCACCCCTGATTGTAAAATAAATGTCACGATGTTTCCGGATCCGGAATCTGATCCTGTATTCAGGTAAGAAAATACCTAGAACATATAAAAAATACACAAGATATTAATGGCACAATTCAGGCAAAGCTGGATTGGGCTTTAAAAAGTTAAAATGTCTCTATTTTAGATTTTTGTGTTTATTCGAGCCTTGCCTGGATTGTGCCATTGACATCTTGTGTATTATTGTTATGTTCTGGGTATTATCTGACCTGAAGACTGGATCAGATTTCAGATACGGACACATCGTGAAACTATTTTACTATTAGTGATGGAAAATGTGCACTATATTTCCTGAAATAACAAATCTAAACTAACTTAACATTTTTAATTAAACACTACTACAGGTTAGAGTGTGGTGATTCAATTCAGGATCCTGTCTGACGAACTAGTTCCAGTAGGATCGGATCAGTCAGCAGTAACAGTGGTGTCGACTCTCTTGAAGTCCAGTGATGTAGGGTGGTGCGGTACGGGTTTGAGAGGTGACCAAGGTCCCTAGTAATAAAGAGAATAAGATGAAAATATATTTCACCACACATAGTACAGGCCAAGGAGAAACAAATTAGATGTTTACTTAAATCGATTTAAAGAAAGTATTTTGGTATTTTATAACCGAATATTTTTCAAAAATACTACTTTGTTACAAAAGAAATATAATTTGGAGTATGTAAAACATATATTATTCACACGTTAAACGGTTATCACGTTTTGAACAGTAATACACTTGATTATAACAGCATGTTGTCTAATACGTAAACGAAATATTTTGGAGGAACTTGATTATAAATGACAATGATGTACTATACAACCAAACTTTAATTGTATGGGAAGGGTTGACATTTATGTACAGTAATGATGAAGTTTAAATCAAACACAAAAGCCAAAAAATCAGGTTATAATATAAATATTTATACATACGTTGTTTGTTTCAAACATTCATATTACTCAAAAAAATAAATTAATACTAACGAAATTTAAAACTCACGTCAATATTAGGCACAACCACAATATCAAAATTTCAGTTCTCAGTACATCTTTTTTCAAAAAAATTACTACATAATGGTGTTATTTTGTATAATAAACTTCCTCGTCATTATAAAGAAGAGAGAAATTTTCAAAAAAATTAAGAACATTGTGAAAAGAATTCTGCAAGATGGAGGATATTATAGAATTGGTGATTTCCTATAAGAAAAAATAAAATAAAATTCAACTAACTAGAATATGCAATTTAGGCTGGAATTAATCGTTAAAATTTATTTTTTAAGCCTATGCAAAACTACTGTATTGTTTATGGCCGATAAATTATTATTATTATTACTAGATTTGTTATCAAAACTTGAATTACAAATAATGCCTCAGGTTTTACAAAAACTTACTTTCACAATGATATGCTCTCATTGCTTATTAATTATTCATGAATAACGTTGATGAAAGTGCATTTTAGATTCCTAGCCACACCATGTTCTGAAACACACTCACCACAGATGCTTAAGAGTTATATGCGGTTGCCATCAGAGTCAGAGAATGGCTGAAGTTAAGCCAAGACAATGGCTATCGCGGTCAAGCCATTGGTTATAACTTTGGTGTTGATCACTACGGACCAGCTTCGTGTTATAGTGACATTTATTTGTTATGAAGTAAGCGGATAGAACTCCAGTGAACGGTTATATTTAAGTGCACCGAGTATCGGAACAAGAGAATTGATGACACTATTAACTTTTGATGGTTATAGTATCAGTAGGTAATTTAAACCAATATATTTAGAGTGAACTTAATTTTAAATCATTAAATGTTGACAAGTAACAGGTAATGACTGTTCTAAATCTTTCTTGGCATTATAATTCTTTATATTTGATTTACATCAATAATTAATCTGGAATATTTGCAAGTAAAATTTTGATTCTTTGGTCTAAATACTTTAATAACTTTTTCACATTTGACTTTAATTCGCTTTTTCAATATTTGTTTATTTCACAATCGATCTACATATTTGTTAAAATTTGAAATCAAATTCAGCTCGAGGTCACTGATTTAAAATAGTTTAGTTATAATTTAGGCCAGTGTCCCTTTGACACATACATACAGTCCTCCAATTTTATATAAGCTAGAGATTCTGAAAGAACTCATGATCGGACTTTTGTATATTGATGTTTAAATAAACTATCACCATTTTATCCATTTTATAACGATTTATAAAATAAACTATTACTATTCAATATCCTGTTTTGTTGCCTTAGGCTAAAATGTTTCGTGGCGACATCCCCATCTTCAGGCAGCATCTATAAGCAGATTTGTCCCATGATTTTTAAAATTAAACACAAAAACTAAGGGAGATACATTAACACATACACGTCACAATTAAAGTCAAGACCAGTCATTTATTAACTGTTTACTCCAGTAGCAGTGCGTGCATGCTAGGTCGTATTGGCGGCGACTGGATGATCATGGAAGGTCACGTGACGGGTTTGTATGTTCCTGTGATCCTGTGGTTTAACTGTGATGTTTATGTGTAATGTATCCCTTTATTGTGTTTCAATTTTAAATTCATGTCACAATTCTACTTAAAGATGTTGCCTGAAGATGACGCGACATATGCCACGACACATGTAGGCTAGCGCAACACAACAGAATATTGAAAGTTAAAAAGTTGTCTATCACTGATTTAAACGTCAATATCCATCAGTAGAAAACTAAATAATTTAATTTTTTGCACTCTCAAAACTTATGATTAACATATTTAAGCCTTTAATACGATTGTTCAAACAAAGAACCCTTTATTCGGAGACTGTATCAACTAGACTCATCCCGGGCTTTCACCGGAAGTAGCGGAATGAACCCGGATATGCCTTCCGGGATGAAACTCAGTCTCTTCAGTTATAACGATGTAGATTCTTTAGTGCTGATTGGTTATATTTTGTTCATATCATTTTTACCTCTCGTTTTAGTTATAAATATTTATGAGAGTGATCGGCAAACTGGTGTTTATAACTCTTTTACCTGAAACAATGACCTTTAGTTCCCTTTCATATGAACTGACCTTACGTGTTGTTGGATAGCAAACTTAGATCATTGATTTCATTAATATCGTCAATCATACCATAAACACAAAACCCCCACTTTCGTCTGTGATAAGTTAAAAAAGAATGTTTTACAAATGTATTTTAAATTTTACAATATATTTGCAATAACTTAACTTACACTCTAAACCTAAACATCGTTTTAATAGTAATATATTTAATATCAAAAAGTACAATTTACTTTTAATGTAAAACCACTGACTCTTGTACTTGTTTCAACATATTGAAACATACTTTTCCGACTTTACGTGTACGTTACAAGTGCTTTGCGTTGCAAGCACCGTCTAGTTTAGGTTAAACACGAACTTAGCAATAAAACCCTCTTGTTTTTAACCATAATCTAAAATATTTAGTAAACTAATTGGAATGTAAATCAAGTTTTATTAATGCTGGAAAATTGTACAATTTATCATTATTTCATCAAGGAAATAATTTCAAAATATATAGTAATTGTAAATAATGTCTTCTGATTCCGTTGCAATAGAAATTGTTTTTTTTTTTTTTTTAGTGAATTTCCCCGTGGTCGGCATGGTAAGACCTGGGACCGGTACCATGATAACTTTTCGTTTTGTGGTCCCCAGATGCGAAAATCACCATTCGATCAAAACTGCATATATATATATATATATAAATATATATATATAAATATATATATAAATATATATATATATATAAATATGTGTGTGTGTGTGAGAGCACGATAACTCTCATAAAAATAGTCCGATTTTAACCAAATTTGGTATAAATGAGTAAAGAAGCAATTCAAGTTCGAAAATCAGACAGATCGACTTATTCGAAGGGGTATTTTGGGGGGTTTTGTACCCCAAACATTCTTATTATAGTTGTTTACTTATATTTTTTGAAAAAGTCAAATTTTAGTTTTTTCCATTGGAATCAAATTAAAAATACGCACAATTTGGTGTTTTGATCATTGTTCTATGCCAAATGGCTACAGAGATATTTACGGGATGTAATAAAAGACGTCTTACAACACTTAAGATATATTTACACTTATACTGATACACATACAGACGGTAAACATATACAAAAGATGGTACTAGGTATAAGATGGTACTCATTAATCGTTTATTTCAGAATGTAAATTGATGAAACTTGGTATGTGGCTTTATGTGGTATTAAGAAACGTATATATGAATTGGAAACTCGCGGAGTTCGCAGGTTTGCTGCTACGGGGGTATTATATTAGTAACTACTAATACTCCAAAACTAATTAGTCCATTATACGAGAGTTTGACGTAAAGCTGTTTTCTATATCGTGGCACAGTTAAAACAACTTATAATGTATATATTATAAACACCTGAACTAATGTTTTGCATCCCTTGATGAAAAAGTAAAAGCCCACGGTAAATTTGTTCCGTTAAAATACAGGAGTTATAGTTTATTTATGAATATTTTCTAATTTACCACATTTTTTGACACTATTTGTTTCCAATTTTATTTCTATTGTAATGGCAGGAAAGCCAACTAGAAAAATTAAAAATTTAAAATCATACCTTAACATTACTTTTAAAAGATTGAATTGTAAAATAATTTCAAGCAGACCAATTTAGGTGAATAACGACAACCAGATCACATCGTGGTGACTGATATTAATTAACAGTTGATCTGAATGAAATGTAATTGATTGATTGATTGTGAATTGATTTGATTGAAATTAAACCGCAAGAGCTTTCCGAGAGTAGACAAAGGGATGAATGTTATCAAATAGTATAAGCAATTAAACAAAACACAGCTTGTTTAATGGTTCCCTAATAACTGTACAAGTATATATTGCTTTACTTTTATAGTTAAATAATGACATGTAACTGTATGATAAAATGAATCTAAAGCACCTATTAAGTGCACAAGTATCAAGTAAAAGTTTAGATAAACCTTTGTAGCTACTCAATTGATAGATACATACAATATTTTAAAAGTTTTACTTGCTACATTAACCTTATTATTATTAAATGCTGCCGCGCACTTGACATGAAAATGCCGAGGTTTCTCAATATATGTGATGTATCGATGAATGTTATACATTGTAGCTGGCTGGCAAAGTCAAGAATCTCTATGTGACTAAATAAATTAAAATGTAATTTCGAAAATAAAAATAGAGTAACTTTAGATTACCGTCTTTAGTGGTGTTTTTATTGACAATTGGACCAAATATATCGACTTTACTACGGATATAAACCAACCTTGGATTAGAGGTTAGTAGTAGATAGTCATAATTTAATTTGTAGCCATTTCAGTCATACTGAGTAACACGTAGACTAATAACATCAATCTTAATAAAACTTTAACATTAAGTTTGTCAACCTTTGTGTGCATATATTTTTGTTTTTATAATTTAATTTACATTTTGTTTCATTGTTGTTTGAATCTGTCATCTAGAACACTGTTAACTATAGCACGGATTGAACATGTCACAAACTGGAGCGTACGCCTTTTCCTCATCGAGCTACAAGATATTGATATCTAAGAATGCTGCAAAATATTTGAATCTTGTCGAACCCATTTTCCTTACAGTCTGTACCAGTCTCTGTACCTGGCCCCATCAAAATCTGCCATGGCAACATAAACCTGTTCTGTAAGCTAGGGTTAGAGTTCAGCTTTATAATGTTTTTTATAAATATTAACGATATCAATTAAAAAGTTTTCCTCATTGCTGCGAATAAGAAATAAAATTGCAATGAGAAAGTTCATGTATTGAGCGATTCATACTTTTAAGCATTTATTTCAATTATACATTTTTCCAAATATAAAATTATGTGTAAAAACTTGTTTGGTTTTTATTGTTGAGATTCAGGGTAAAGAAAGTATTACTGATATTTTTTCCTAGAAATCCATCTGCAAGGGGATAAAATATTTAAATTTGCTTGAAGAAGTTACATTCTTTGACTTTGAGTTTCGAACGACGCGAACTCTCCGGACATAATATCATGGGACAAATGAGATCAAACCAAAGCCGAGCTCCGCCTGTGATCAAAAATGATGAGGTCGGTGACTTCTGAGAATATCTTCTGTCAAATAATATCCTGCAGACTTCTAATCCTTTACATGTTTCATGGATACTTGGAGATACATATAAATATTAAAAAAGAATTTGTATGTTTGTATCATATTTATTTGTACAGTTTTTTTAGAAAACCTTTAATGTACTAGAAATAAAATAATAAATAAATATTATGACTTTATGTTGACTTAAAATGAAAGTATATCAAAAAGTCTTATTGATTTACTTTCACTGTAAGTTAACATAAGATCAAGTAAGATAAGCTAATTCCAAAAGTATTTATACAATTTTCGTCGCATGAAGAAATGAAAGGTTTTATAATAATTCTAGAAGCTAAAAGTATCATAGATAGAACGCTATTCAAATTGTTATATAATCTTCTATGATATTATCATAATTAAAATCTAATAATTCAAACAGAAAATAATTTTCTTAAACATGACAAAATAAATGTGAGCAATCGCACACTTACTTTAGAAAATTTATAACATTTATACTGTTTTATTTTTAGGAAAAAGGAGCTAAAGTCAACTAATTACTTGGTTAAAAAAATAAAAATAAATGTGAGAAAAAAACGATTACCACTAAACACAACTCTATCTGCGTTCGAAAAAGCCACGGAGCCAAGAAACCTCTTACCCTCCACTGCTGAAGGTGGCTTGAACTTTAAATAGAGTTGGTCAAGTCTGACTTTGACAATCTTCGTGGTGGTCAGCAATGGTCAGTAGACTTGGAGACATATTGAATGTGGTTCATTATGAAGTAATAATAGCTCTTATCCAAACTTATAATTTTTACTTTATTTTATAACTGAAGGTATATAATATTCGAAGCTAAAATTAAAAAGACTGCAACATCTACAGTGGAATGTGTTCTCCGTCAAATTATAAGATTCTTTTAAACAAAGTGGTAAACAAAATTTACAAAAAGGTTGGACGTAATAAGGTATTATTAAGATAAGTAACTATTGGAGATGGAAACAATCAAGCTTTATCTGTGTACACAACTTCATAAATTGTTTATCATACCTTAATGATTAAGCATATTAACCACCATATTCCAAATATATATGTGTGGTTAGGCTAAAGTTTTTCCGTTAAAGCAAAAGTTTGGTGTTAGGCAAAATATCTAGTCATGTTTACACCAATGACGTTTTAGCACACTTTAAATAGTTTCATAACTCCTTCAATTTATATCTAATTGTATTATTTTTTTATTTCTATCAACTAATCAAGTTAAATTTAAAATCAAATGTTGTATACATTCATATTTCAAAACTAAAATAAATATATTTAAATTAAAAATACTGATTTCTAGAGACAACTGATTTACAATGCATTAATCCTGATCTTTTAAAGGCAAATAAACATATCAAATATAATCACAAACTATAAATACTATTTTGTTTTAATAAATATTCAACAAAATTTGTGTATTATAATAGAAATATATAACATATAATTTCATGTTGTCTCAATATACATACTTTGCTGTAAAAGTTTACCATAAGGGCACTGAATAATTTTAGTTAACAATTTGAACTATACTTCATAAAATTCTCAGTAAATTTGTTGATAAAAGAGAGGAGTATTGACTTTATTTAAATAGTTATCGTTGTGGAAATGCAGTTTTATGATTATTAGTTTAATTCCTAAACTCTTAATATAATAGGCAAATAAGTAAAAAACAAAAAACTATGCATCATGGTGGACTCTCAAAATATTACTTTGTATAATATTGTTGTTGTAAACCAAATTGCAATAATCATCGTTATCCATGTTTTGTTTACCAACACCAGTAATAATAAAAATCATATTTGATTATTTGTTGTTTAAGTACGAGGATGTTTAGTTATAGAAGCTTTTTTGCTGTGGAATTGTTCTGTAGCAAAAAGTTTGAAAAACAAAACATAAGACTACCAAAATGAGTATCAAATCTATATTTTTGCCTCCCGTATTATTTTACGACTAACTGTTGAAACTTAGTACAATAGAAGTACCCCAGGGGTGTTTAGAAAGCTGCGACAAACAATGGACACTGCTAAGCCTTTATCAGTTGGCAGCTTTATATTTAAGTGAAACCATCTAGCAATAAAATGTTTTTATGTTTAAATTTCTAGAAAGTTCTCATATTATTTTGATACTTTTTAAAACAATGATTCGGTGTTAAAACTGCACACTAGTATAGTTTATTCCAAGTTTGATGAACTTTAATAATTAATTCTAGTGATAAAATATATGTAAATAATTAAATTCCCTAAAGAATAAATATATGGGAAGACTAAAAAGAAACGAGTTCGCACGCAGCACGCTGACGTGAGGGAAGTGAATTTCCACATAAAAACTTTTAAAACTCAAAATCAGTGTAAAAACATACATTTGTCCAATTTTTATTGAAATCTGAAAACATTGATTTTTTGGCTGTTCTGATACTCCTGGTTTCATTTGCTTGCAAAGCTGGGAATACAATTTTACGCATTATAAGGTTAGGAGAAGGTCCAGACAGGCTTGAAAGTAGGCGTGAGGTTGCTGGGGATAATAAAAGTACTTTAACAAAGGAATAACAGGCTTTTCTAGTGTAAAACCCCCATAAGACAACGTACTGTGTTTAGCCGATACACATTTTCTTTAATAACTCGGTAAATATTTATGCTAGAATGACGACAGAGGTCTTAAGACTTTCCCCTCTCTAATTCCCATCTTTTTACATGCATTAATTTTACATCTGGGGCTTTTCTGACCCTTTTTGGGCCCAAAAACTCGAAATTTGAAAGATTAATCCCCAACAAATGGAATTAGAGTTTTTCGATTGTTTTGCCCAACGAACTTGTCCAACAGATTATAGAAAAGAACGTCCCTACCAAATTTGAAGTAAATCGGACAAAAAATGCGACCGCTAGAGTGCATACACACACATATATATATCTATCTGTTACGTTTCTTGACGTGGATGTTTACCTATATTCTGGATACATCAAAACAAAACTACACTTGAAGGAGACCAACACAATGCAATATTTTAATTACAAGAGCTGTCATCCTACTTATATAAAAAGTCTATACCCAAGAGCCTATCATTTAGAGCAAAGAAACTGTATAGTGAAAATTCAGACTTTGTGAATTATATAAATAGGTTGACGGTTTCCCTTCAAAGGTCTGGCTATCCTGAAAAAGTTATCAAGAGACAGATTAACCAACCAAAGAACCAGCAAACTAATAGTTTTGTTGTGAATGATCCGAAATTCATCACTCAATTTTATCCAGGCTTACATAAAATAAACAATGTGATAAAAACGTCTTTTAACATTCTCCAGTCATCACAAGAGACAAAAAACATTTTCTCAAAACCACCAAGAGTAATTTTTAAGAGGCCGCCCAACTTGAGGAATATGTTGGTAAAAACTAATTTATCGGATAAATCTGTCGAGGGTAATCAAAAAAACAGGTGTAAACCATGCGAAAGACCACGGTGCGGTACTTGCAGAATAATGACAGAATCTACTAAATTTGAAAGCAGCGCCACAAAGAAAAATACAGTATAAAAGGTGAGATGGACTGCAATTCAAAAAATGTTATATACCAACTTGACTGCAAGTACTGCAAGAAACAATATATAGGTCAGACATCAAACCACTTAAGAGTACGAATGACGGGTCACCGTGCAGCTCTAGTACATGGTGAAGAAGAAAAGCCAGTTGCTAAACATGCTATTTTTCATAATAAACAAAAGATCGAAGACTGCTACAATTTAAAGGCCATAAAACAAGTTCCAGAGGACAGCAACAAGAATATTACAATGGTTAACCTTCGTAAGTCTGAACTGGCCCATCAACTAGTCTTACAAACACGGCACCCGTCTGGTTTAAATCTAAGATAATTATAAAGTCCAATATTGGTTTATGTCTTAACCTGTATATTATTTTTATCTATGACCCATCTGTTTTATATTGCATGTGATTTTTATTATCTGTTTATATTTTGTTGTTAACCTATTTTGTTTAGTTTTTTTATACAATTATGTACATATTTGTACACCTTCTTTTATATTTATCTGATGAAGTTCACCAGATGAACGAAAATTAATAAAGATTTTAAAATTTGAATCTGGAGAGAACATTTCTACTATATATATATATATATATATATATATATATGTCTATATATATATATATAAAATTTTGAACGACCCCCCAAAACGTGTTCAGGGGGTCACGTTAGGAACTTCTATGGTGGTCCCGGGCTTAAGTTTCACCGTGCGGGTCATGCTAATAGTTCACTTTCCAAAGGAAATTCACTAATTAACTGTAATCATTATTTTAATACTATCAACTTGTTTAATGTTTAGTGCAAAGGGGACAAACGTTAGACGTTGTTAACTATCATTAACAGTCAAACAAAATTAAGATAAACTAAACGAAAACTGCAATGATGAATATTATATTTTAATATCTTTCATTCGATAAATGTGTTATTTAACTGATAGATTTTACTCTTTAAAAATATTAATTAAAGTCAGCTTTATGTACGGAAGGTAAGCGATATCTATTTATTCAGTTGAAAACTTGTCATCCTTAACGTTTAAAACACATCCAAATGTATTAATTTATATTAATATTTGCATTACCAAATTTACTTCATATCTTATAGTTTTTCATCACAATTTAGTAATTTGTAATTAAACTATTCGGAAAAAATATTCAATTCAACTCAGTTTCCAAGCTTTGTGTTTCCAGTTTATAAACCCAGGTGTCAACAAAAGTAAATACTTGGTACCATAAATCCTTGAATAAAAGATAAATTCTCATATAGATTTAAAAATATAGATATAGATTTAAAAATAGGACATTTTGCTTGTCACATTTTAAATGATTTATATTCACAGCCCTTTTAAATTGTGAAATTTTGTTCAAAGCACTATAAATAAAAAGGTTCATGTTATTTTACAATAAAGAAAACTTATTTGTATTAAAGAAACGAGTAGTTGACGTAATTTTAAAACTCTGTTTAGATGTGACGTTAACATGTTGTACCCAGAAAAGCAATCCTGCAGACCTCTGCAATGGTCTTGTTTTCTAATTTCATAGTATATTTTTACGCAACGCCGTAGATTTTTGTCTTTGATAGACCAGAGACGTGTTTTGTGTTACATTTTACAAATATCAGCCCAACACATTTGGGAAAACGATAATCATTTTGTAAGTTTATAATTTTATAACATATTACTAGCTTACCGTAGGTTGAGACCTCTATATCATTATTTTTCTCGTATATTATATTAGAAGGAAAATACAATTGGAGAAAATAGTAACACGTGCACATCATTTAAAAGTTTCAACATGCAGGTTATCCCACCTTATCAGAACTGTCTTTGTAAGACACGGATGAATAAATTAAATATTCAAAAATTCTGGAATAAAGCTCCTCGTTTTTTACCAAGGGACTATCTCTGTCTCTTTCCTCTGACGGGATTTCCTCGTCATATGCTTTCAAGTATTTCCACACAAATCATTCATAGAATTTCAATGTCGTTGTCAACGTCCTGTAATCTAATTCCTCGTCTTCCCACAGTTTAAGAGAGAGACAAAACAATAGTTTATGTCTCTGTTTTTACATTCAAAAACCTGTTTAACTAAACTATTTAGGTATTAATAACAAATCAAATAAAACCGTTGTTTGCCCCCGAAAAAAGGTGATTTCTTGTTAATTGTATAACATGGCCTTAGTCTACCGTACGAGTTGTACAAAACTTCCCCTAATGGAAGACCCTCAAAGGAAGTCTTATATGGTTTATAATATGCATTGAAACTTTTAAATGTCTTGTGTGGTAAAACTTATAGTCACAAACTAGACTAGAAATTACATTTGTATCGGTATGTTTAAACATGTTTAAGTTTCACTAATAGTATCTTCAATTATACTTCAATCTCCTACCATTTGTTACCCAGGCATTCCTTTTCTGAGATAAAATGTGGGGCATTGTGTTTATACTTGTGTGATCTAGTAATGGCAAATTTTGTACATATTATAATATTATAACATTTAATATTTTATTCCGACTCCTTGTGGGCCTTCCCTCTTAGGAGTTGAACAGTCAGTAGGTACCATAAAAAATAGGACCTAAGTAACAATTGGATTTTCTGAATTTCCATTTTTGAATTCAATCCACCTAAAAGGATCTTGATCAGGTATGGAATTTAACTTACCTTGAAGGTATGGGAATAATTGAGTATTTATTTTGTTCAACCCTTAGTATAGAGTCAATAGATTCAATAAGTTTCTTCACTCGTAAATGCTCAAACTGTCCTTAATTTACAAAACCACATCAGCTACGTATTCTTATGATACACTTGGGAAAACAAATTTTAATTCCACAAATAGTTTCTTACTTATTCCCGTTTGACAAATGTTTTGAAGAGACGAAGAGACGTGTAGTCTGCTAGGAGTTGTTGTTTCATTGCCAAAGGAAACAACCATCAATGTGATTGCTCGTTAAGAAAGTGAAAATATCGGACGATGTTACAATCGTCCATATGCCAATTCTCTACATAGTAAGCAATCTCTGCATCTGTAAAGCAAAGATACGATACAAATACAGTTTTAGAATTTGTGTTACTATGTCTTAGACTTAAATCAATTGCCTTGTAACGTATTCATTTCATAACTTGTAAACGTTGTTAGCATTGACTATATCCGATCAATTACTCAGTCATTATTTCTAGGGTTTAAAAAAATATAAACGCCTGTTCTTACCTTTGGCTCTATCAAGTATTTTGGGATTGGAAACTTAAGTTTAATCCATGTAAAGTCCTTTTTTAGCAATTTTCTCTAAAATACATATTTGTGCTCCGCCAAAACCATAGATTCCCAGTTAGACAAATATTGATATAACTACCATGATCACTTTTTTAATTATTTTATTTTGCTCACTTAACTTTAACTAAACGTGTTATTTTGGTTATGATTAGCTCGTTTTGAATTTAACGGGAAGACAACTACAATTTGATGTCTATTCTTGAAAATATATCTACTTAAGACATAAAATGGTTGAATTATTAACCCCCCCCTTTAGTGTTCAATTGAATCCTATGGCTATATAAGCATCATTCAACAGTGAACCTGGAACGCAGTTGATATTTTTCAGTTCCAATTTAAACCTCACAAAGAGTCTTTTCAATCTAAATCCCATGAAACTCTCTGGTTTCAATAAAGACACCAGTTGATTAATTACTGCTACAATCATCAGCCTGTTTTGGTCCAAGTTACAGATTGAAATCAATGGATCTTTTTACCTAAATTTTTACCTAACAATATATAGGCGTTTATTCCCATGATGGTGAAGATTTATTTTTAAATAACCGTTTATTGTGTAAGGAAACGTGCGGACACTTATTAAAACATATAATTTTGTAATTAAAATCAAACAAAATGAAAGTTTTACTGGCCTGGTCTGTGGGCCAGTTGAATTTCAATTAATGAAATTAAATTAACCAATTCAATAAATATAAGAAGTATTTAATAGTTTTTAGTGTCTTTTGAGTTTTTCGGGGAAACTTATCACAATCTTCAATCTTAGGAAGCAATATTTTACTCATGGTGTTTTGCGTCTTGAAGGCTACGGATACTCCATACTTTTTAAATCATAATAAATAGTGAAAAATACTCGGATTTAAATTTTTAAATTCTTTAGAAAGGATAAAAGAGGTACAGACCAGTAGAAGAGTGATATTTCTAAATGAAAGCTTCCCGCGTCATTCTGAGTACAAGTCGCTAGAGAGGGATTATGAAATGCTCTCTCTGTCTAAAATCCATCATCGTGTTTAACAATTGTCTTTCAAAAACTACTTGTCTCTGACATTATCAATGTATTTATGTTTTTTCTTTAACATCTTCAGTAAAAGATGTTATTAGTCATAGTGTCCCCCCAAAAAACTACCAATGAAAAACCGCTACTTATAAAACATGTAGTAAACTTGATAATTAGAAATACAAATACCTATGGTTTTTAAAAAATTTATGAAATTTAGTTTTCCAAGTCATTGGAAAAAATCTTGTTTACTGTGTGATATCTGTAGTTTTATATTTTTATGTTCTACGAATTAATTTTGTATATGCTTTTAAGATGTGTTCAAATTGATGTATTTATCAAGACAACTAGTTCACCTACTTATTAATTACAAAATAAAATATATCTCAAAGTTTTGCTAACAGAACTATAAATTAGTAAAAATACGATAAATTAGTAAAAGTAAGTGTTTGCTATAATGTTCTTAATATGTAAGAACAATTTAAATAATCGTTGGATTTATTAATGAGGCGTAAAGCTGCGTTTTGTCTTTCTCAACCTTATGCATAGTAAATGGAGGAAGTATTGCCAGTCGCATTTGAGTTCTTAGTGGAAATATTCGTTTTGGTGCTCCCTGAATCCAAAAAGTGATTTTTGAGTGATGTCTGTGTGTCTGTCTGGATGTTTAGCCTACAGAGCTAGAGATGACACCAGTGGACCGACTTTGATGACATTTGGTGAGTAGGTACTAATCCACGATATCTCCAGTCGTTCTTTTTATTGTTTGGAATATTTTATTTTTAACGGTAAATATCCCCCCAAAACTGCTGTTGGAAAACATGAATAATCCAAATTTCTTAAAAACCGCTCTAATTATTTTAATTAAAGTTTAATAGTTTGTAGAACTTTAGCTTTCCAACAAAATGACACCACCCGAATTTCTGGGAAAATTCAGGTTTAGAAATTACAGGGGTTAAAATTTCCAAAATTAAGTTTTTCCTTTTTTCATAAAAAATATAGTGCTAAATACAAATTACATATCACCATTAAAAAAAGCTCAAAAAACAAACAAATGTTGTATTTTGAAGTATTATTCTACGATTACTGGTTGCGGAGAATATTGAAACTTTCATTTAGTGGTAAACACAGAACGTTGTCCAATTTTATTTTTATGGGGAATACAATAATTACAATTTCTCTCTTATTTAATGATTAACTTAATTTAAATTTGATATGCAGGTCAAGTAAGCATTAACCAACAGAGGATATTCAAAAATATGAATCCCCCTAACCCTGGAGGGGATAAGAGTGCGATTCCCCTCTTAAAACCACTGTGTGAAGCAAAGGATTTTGTAGTGACTCCAAAAATGGGATTTGGGTGAAAGTTTTCTGAAAAAAGATTTTTTAGAAGATTTTATGTTCATTATACTATACTTTATATTAAATAGTTAGTAAATAAAAACAGTTTATTCATTAAAGTTGGGAAAAAAGGAAGAAAGTAGGTGTCAGTTTCTTGATACCGTTTACTTGAATTTAAACTATTTTTTATAATTTTATTTTACCCCACACGATGTAATAGTACTACTTTCTACTACTGTCAACTTGTAATAACCAACAGTATCTTCAGCCTTTATTGACGAAATGGACATTTTGTAAACAAGTCACGATAATTGCTTATCCCAGACATCAATTTAATATTTCGTAGCAGATCTATTTCAATTTATTATATACTGTACATTGTACCCTCAGGTGGTCAATTAAGGGCAACTTTGAAAATTAATTTAGTTTACTAAAAAATGACCAACTGTGACCAACAGGCATATGGAATGAAGAAATTCGTAGTTGTTTAACTGAATAACTTTTATTATATTTTAGACTCTTTATAAACTTACATTCTTTTAGCCTTTTAAGACTTTTATAATTTTATTTAGCAACCTTCACCAACTAATTTAAATAAAGTGGGTCTTACTGCTTTGGAAGTGATTGTGTCTGATAATCTGCTTTATCCGTGAAATATTGTTTGCAATAAAAATAGTTCTAGACGAATTAATTTTAATACTTTATTTCCATTTTATATTTAAAATAATTTCAATTATTTAAAAAAATGTGCTCTCAAACAAACAATATAAAGCAAGCTCTACTTTAAATTTCATTTCGAGTTTTACAAGTTATCCGCAAAATTTAATGAAAATATTTTTTTACAAATTAACAATTACATATATACAGTTATCTCAACATAAATTCATTTAATGACAAATACATAGAGCAATTTCAATAAATACAAAACTTCCTATTTCAACGAGGAGGATTAACTTGATCAGACAGCAGTTTTCCAACGAATAATTCGAAAATTGACAGTATTGAAATGAGGTATGTGACTGCACAGCCAACATGACATCGTCTTCAACTTATCAGGTAAATTGCCATCTTATATATAACAAAACTTTGATGTACATTTTGAGTTTTTATGACACTCCATAGATCGGGTATAAGATAAACACCTTTACTACATTAAACTTTTTTCCTTTTTCCAAGGGGTGGGAATTCGTTTATGGACGAAGTGTGGGACTACCCACTAAACCCATCCCCTATGCCAAGCCTTTCTCTCCCCGGAATCGTTTATCATATTACTCCAGGGAAAGAGCCCTATGCTTCTGATCCGGCATGCTGAGGTCCGCAGTGATTGGAGAAAGAAACAATTCCTTTCCTTCGTTGGTGCTGCTTTTTGAAGTCACCTTTCTTCATTTTGTATGTTTTTTCCAGGGCACGTCTAAAAAAATGGCATGCCCCGGACCACGCTATATGGTCAGCCTTTTTCTCTGGCTGGAGCTCACTGCAGAGGAGGCAGTGAAGCTCTTTGCTGCAAGACTCGTGCTGATGGTCCGACTCACCGCATTTCTAGCAGAGAGTGGACCGATCCGCCCCAGTGCATTCGTTACGTTAGTGCTCGTTGCATTAGTGCCCAGGTACTTGAAGTACCGTAGAACTACGGTCCTCAATCGTACCGCACAGTTGACAAATCTTACGCGAAGATGGCCGAGTTTGAGAAGCTTGGCGGCCTCTCCCTCAAAAAGGTCAAGGACCGCCATCAGGTTATGTTTGTTTGGTGTGCTTACAGTGACCTTTAGTATGTCACTGCGCCCAAGAAAAATCTTGTCCAAGTCCTCCATAACTTTGAAAGTCTCAGTAAGGGTATTGAGATCTCTCATCTTGACAGAAACCCGATTATCAGGGGCGACGACGCCTCCCGACGGTCCAATAACGGCTTCAAGAACCACAGCGAAGGCTTTCCTATACGACCCTTCTCCTGTCGGTCCCCCTTCAGAGTCGGTCTCGCACAGACTACATTTGCAGCGCAGATGCCACACTCAATATCCTTACGGATCTTCCCCAGAACATCAGCGTAGGGTTGGCCACCTGCCACTCTCACAAGGACAGGCGATGGGCCATATTACATCTTCGATTTCACGGCCACGTCCCACGGATTGGTTCTGTGGCCTTTATCACCAGTGGAGTCTCCGCCATGGTTCTTTAAACTTGTCTTTTCATATTATTTTCACCCCGCCTTGGGCTGGTTACTGGAACTCTGCTCCCGCTTGCCTGAAGCACCAACCGCATGGACGGTATCCTTTAACATGCGTCCTTATTACATTGTACTGTAGCGTTTATTATTATTAGTGATTCGTAAACAAAAGTGTAATTTTACCAGTTTCTTGACATAGCCGTGTAAAGTGATGTTTTCATAAAACAAGTAGATATATCAATAACCAAATTTAAGACCACTGTTTCATTATTTTCTCTGCATCTGATAATGGAAAATAAAACTCGTAGTAATAGTTACAATTGCATACAATTTCAATATTTATATCACGGTCTGCAGTTATCTGAAGCAATTATATCCAAGGTTTCGTGGTTTGCTTCATCCATTGTGTTGAATCATCTCCTACAGTTACAGTGATCCTGGAAGGAATATAATTATTTTTCAAATCCAATTAGAGCCACACAAACAGTCTATTCAATCTAAATCCCACAAAATTATATGATTACAATAAAAACATGGTTGGTTCATATCCGATACATTCATCAACCTTTTTTGGTTCCAAGTTACAGATTATAATGAACGAATCCCTAAAAACCCCAATTGTTGAAAGTTACTTATGGAAATTTGCAATATGATCTGTTTATTGTATCTATTTCATTATAAGCTCTGTGACTTTCCTATGGCTGGGTGGGTATCTTCGACATCAATCAGCCACAAGTAGAGCACATGCCGATATCAGTTTGACGAGTACGAGTGATTAGTGTTGCTCCGTGTAACATTAGCAGCTTGGTTACACAAACCTGTGTAACAAAACAAACACCAAACACACTTTGGGTGACATTAGCGTCACACGGTGTAACAATAGTTCAACACAAGGTCTGACGACACACAGTAATGACTGGCACGAATCAGCTGTCTTGTTTTATGCACGTCTCATTACCTCAGAGATTCAATAACCTGTGATAAACTAAATTTGTAATGTTATCAAATTATTATCAGTACGGTAAATACGTAATAAAAACAATATTTACAATAACGTTATTAAATAGTAAAGATAATTTAAATAATCATTTGTTTTAGTAACGTAGCATACACTAGGTGCTTTTGTTGTGTTTCAAATAATTTTTTTTCAGTTTGATTTGACTCTAGACTATGTACTAGTAATATTTATTGTTACTGAAACAGTTATAAATAACGATATCTTTGTAATTTCCAGACGAAATGAACACTTCACACCAAGGATGAGACACGATGTCTGCTTCTCCTGCTTGTTTATTCTCATAGAAATTGGATGTTACATAACAGAGCTATTTTAAATTATTACCACTTGAAATCGCATAGGAAGAAGTCACAAAGGAGATATCATTAGTGCCCAGGTCACGTCTACATTTTAGAATGTACGTTCTTAAATTAATATATACAATTATTTTCAATATTGAAGGAAACACAAAACATATTAATTGTACTTAAACTCATAACGTATTTTGAAGAAATTTTCAAAGTACATCATTTGTCCATTATTTTTGACAAATGTGAAAATTTTAGGGACACATTTTGGGCACGTTATTCAAATCCTCATTTCCACATAGTATACTTATCTCTGACGTAGCTCTCTCAATCATAAACTGTGAACAGTAGTTGGTACTCTCATATACTGCAGACAACACCACTTCCCCGTAATGCACAATGCTGTGTAATGTTGCTCCTCCTGAGATTTAATGTGAATGATCGTTTTTAAAGAAAACTAAAAATTATATTTCGGCTCTCTTTTATTTACGTATTAAAAGATCTTACACTAGAGAAAATTTCCTTACGGTCTTATGAACAGGCTCTTTAATTAACCTTCTTATTGGTCGAAGGAAACGTAGAGCACTCTGGTTCAATGTCGTATAGCGTTAGAAAGGTGCAACCACATCTTGGTCTTTGATCCAACTCTTCCTGTAGTTACTAAACATTGTAGTACGAGAGATTGGACCGTAGGGATTTTAAAAACAATACGTGCAACTTTTGAACTTTTGGAGTAAATGTGGGGATAGGCCCTCGACCAACCCTATCGTAGGGGCCGATTAGCAGACTGTAAACCACATAGTTAATCACTGTCCTCTGCATTCTGTCTCAGAGGCTGAGGGAGGCTCTACAGTGTTAGTGGAGGGGCTCTCCATTAGCCAAGGAAGCTGGACAGTCTGCTTCAATTGGATATATATCATGATTATTTTATATATGTGACAGCAACAACTTTTATTGGAAAGCAAAATTGTTGTTGCTGACAAAAAACATACGAAATATATTCAGCTATGTTGGATGAAAAAAGATTTTACATTTAGTTCGCTGCAGTAGACTCCGTCAACAAAATCTTATAAGATTAATGAGATCAAAATCAATTCTCGTCTCCGCTTGCGATCAGATGGTGAAGTCATCATCCGCGGAGAATATCTCTAGTTACATTACCTCATCAGTCTTCTTAGAAAGTTTATCCCTTTGGTGAAAAAAAATATATATAACAAATATATACAAACTCCCTGGACTCACTTTGTGTATTTGTTCCTTAGGTCAAGAAAATCATAAACACGATATAAACATGGGTCTAAAATGCCAAGTTTTCTGTCGGTGTGTTTGTGATTTTTAACAGTTTTTAATAACTAATTTTTTTGGATGGAAAGTTTAAACTCGGCTTCAATTTTTATCTCAAGGCCCACAACGAGTGTATAAAATTTAATTAACTTAATCAGTTTCAACTTGGCGGCCATTTAAAGTCTTTGATGTCATATTTCATGAATACCGTCAGTTTTATCAAATACTGTTTCCTGTAATATTTTACGTAAAAAAACTAATAAAGTATATTGTATAATAGCTATCACTAAGAGATAGTACATTATGTTGGATTAACTTCCTTCCCAAAAACAAATTGGTTTTAAAGGACCTATTTTTACAGGCAAGATCAGGGCAATAGGGTTTCCCCATCCTAACCTGGAAGTGTCCGGAACATTTCTTAAGCTAATATTCGTATTTTGCCTATAGTGATATTAAAACCATACAATCTTAACTCAGTATTGAACTGGATTTGAACCCGGAATCTCCTAAATGTGAGCCAATGCGCTGGGCTTCCCGTTGTCTTTCTTTCTGTTTTAAAGGAAATAACATCTAATAAATTTAAAATAGGAAATTTCATAATTAAGGAATCTTAAATAAAATATATCGTAAAGAATAAGCAAACGATGACACAGATTCATCATATTCAGTTTGTAATATTTTATTCACAGTTGTTCTCCACTGAGGGCTGGAATTAAAGCTAAACAGATTAAGGTAGTTAATTAGCAGGGACCTCAACTAGACCTCCTGGCCTTGCGTCTGGTCCTTGCAAGCAGAGCTACTCATGTTTCATTTGTATTCCTTAAATATTGTTTTAAATAGTTGTAAATGAGGTATCGCTTTAATAAAAACATTCTGTATATATTTGCGTTTTTAATCACGACATGAACTAAGAACTTTAAATGTATTATAATTTAATTTAAATAGTTTTAATATGTTTGTGAATGTTTTTAAATATTGAGAAATTTTTAAAGTCGATGTCCCCAATATTACCTTTTGACTAACTTGATTTATTAGTTTTGTGTTGAACACGTTGTAAGCTCTGTATTATTCTATTAGTTAAACGTTATTATTACTCCTAGAAACAGTATAATCTATTTTTATAAAGATATTTACTAGCCTAAACTTATTTTTTAAATATATCATAGTGATTTACTTTGCCAAAATAATGAAACTGGGTTTAAAAATCAAAACAAAAGAAACAAAAATGCTTTAAAAAACACTGAAGAAGTTGTATTGTTAGTAAACCGGTTTCTTATAATAATTAAAATATCTGAATAATTACGTTGATTTCATATTCTAGTACGTAATATGTTGCTTTAAAGGGAGCTTGGATCATATTATACCAATGCGACCCACTTCCTTTCAAAACCCTACCGTAACAAGCGCTGCGACCTTACGTATCGTTTATCAACTAAAATAAAATGGAAACCAAAGCAACGCTTTGAAAATAAATATACATATTTAATTATCCTTTAATGCTTGGCATACGATTATACTTTAAGCAATTAAAATGAACGATCTTAATTAAAGGACCGGTATTATTACCTGGGGCTTTTCCCTGGGAATGTTACAAGTTGTGTTATTATTTCAAAAAAGGATTCTTAATTAAAAACTTCTATTTTTTTAGTCATGTGCTTTAATAAATACTTCCTAATTTCCAATATGAAAAATCCAGCAAGCACAATGTTAGTGTTTTGAAATCTGAATGAGACTTTATCTGTTTATTCGAAAGTTTACATGGCTTTTGTTGTAAGCCTAGGGATTTTAGACCAGAAACTCAACGCTTGAAATTTACCTTCCGTTGAAACATTTATATCAAAAAGTTTAATCATTATATACTAAATTGTGAAATATCATTAGATATAAAGTTACTCCAGTGATACAAGTATTAATCTAATTTAAAAAAGGTGTAGGCCTAGATTACGTAAACGTCAGAGTTGAATAGCTGTCAATTGAATGAAGAGGCTTCGCAAACCTTAAAAATTCAGTTTATAAATATTTAAATCCATCGGATAGTTAGATAATGCATGTATTGAAATATTATTATTTATTATTGCCATTTTAATTTAATTTATCTTATTTTTGTACTGAAAACAATAGTCAAAACTCAACGTTTTGAAGTATTAAACAAGTTTACAGTTTGAAAATACTATATACTTATTGATTGGTTTGGACATAGTATTAACCACATCCCGAGTCCAATGTTCCAACCGACCACTGCTGACCATCACGGAAATTGTCAAAGACAGTCTTAACCAATTCTGTTTCATGTTCAGCCACATACAACTCAGTAGTTGAGGGTAAAGCGGTTACTTGGCTTCGTGGTTTTAGCAAACGTAGATAGAGTTGTGTTTAGATTTAAAAAGAAATGGTAATACTTTTTCTCTCATTTGTTTTATTTTTTTAACTAAGTAATTATTTTACTTAAGCTCCTTTTCCTTAAAACAGTACTCATGTCTTATAACATTTTCTAAAGTAAGCATACGATTACTCACACTTAATTTGTCAGGACTTTCCTCATTTAAGAAAAAAATTTAAATTATTATTTTGTAATAGTTATTTAATTTTAATTAATTCGATAACTAAGAAAGTGATACAAAAATCTCCATCGCGTATTATTCCCATTGCGAACTTTCAGCTGTAACTATAGAATTGATATAACGCCCTTTATTTCTTCATACAAAGAAAATAAATACTTTTGGAATGATTTTTTCTTACTTTAACGATTTACTTTCATTGTAAGTTAAAATAAGATCAAATTTATAATATTTTAATAAATTTTGATTTTTAGTACACTTAAGGTTTTCCTAAAATTGTGCACAAATAAATAGGATACGCACAAAAATTATATAACGTACAATATACACATATAATATAAGATATAATAATATATAACACATAATACATTAACATGCATACACAAATCAAAGTTTTCAAGAAAAATGTATAGGCTTAGAAGTCTGCAGGATATTATTTGACAGAAGATATTCTCAGAAGTCACCGACCTCATCATTTGATCACAGGCGGAGCTCGGCTTTGGTTTGATCTAATTTGTCCCATGATATTATATCGAGAGAGTCCACGTCGTTCAAAACTGAAAGCCAAAAGAATGCAACTCCTTTCAGAGAATTTTAAAGATTTACTTCCTAAGCAGATGGATTCCCAGTACAAAATATAAGTAATAATATCTTTTACCTCAATCTCAACAGTAAAAAGTTTTTAAGAAATCGTTTGTAGTTTATATATATTTTATATTTGGAAACATTTATAATTAAAATAAAAGATTTAATATACGTATAGTTCAATACACATACCAAAAACCTTCTTATTAGCATTATATTTCTTGTTCTCAGCAAGTAGATTAACATTTTAATTGAGAATTTTGATATTTATTGAGAACATAATGGAGCTGGCTTTTATCCCAAGCTTTCTGAACAGGTTTCTGTTGCCATGAGAGATATTGATGGGGCCAGGTATAGAGACTCACAAACTTTAATGAGAAGAGTTCAACAAGATTTTAATCCTATGCAGCTTAGATAACACATTATTTTGTAGCTCGAGGAGGAAAAGCCAATTACAAGTTACTGCTTATCTTCTTCTCTCCACTATGCGACATATTCAATCCATGCTTTGATCAACAGTGTTTGATGTGGCAGATCAAAAACTAACATTTTAAAATTTAAATTTAAAGAAAATTATAATTACAAAAACCTCAGCAATAAAAGGGTTGACAAACTCAAAAGTTAAAGTTTTATTAAGTTTCATGTTAGGAAAATGTACTAAGTATAAAAAAAACTATAAATAATGACTATATACCATTAATCACTAATCCGTGGTTGGGTTATATAAGTAGTAAATTAAATATATTTGTATTCAAAATCCATGTTTATAGCCCCTGAACTGTAGGAACAATTATTGTAAGGCTATATTACTTACATATATTCACGTCAAAACAGCTAAAAATATTGGTAATTGATGTGCGTCAGAGCATGTTTCGATATTATTCCATCATCTTCAGCTGCTTCTGATGGCCATTATAATTAATGTGAAGTTGTCAACCAGATGGTTTCGCCAATAAAGACATAAAACACTAACACAAATGGAGGAAAAATCATAATTTTCTAAAACCAGACAGGCCTGTTACAAATATAGCACACACGATCGCACCGGCAGTAGGAGACAAGACTCAGGCCTCAGGACAGTTTGACACGGACTTAGGAGACAGTTTGTGACAAGGCCTGTCACAAATATAGCACACACGATCGCACCGGCACCGGCAATAGAAGACAGACTCAGGCCTCAGGGCAGATTGAGACGGACTCAGGAGACAGTTTGTGACAGCAGCTGAAGATGATATATTAATTTCGAAACATGTTCTGACACAGATTATTAACCAATATTTTGAGCTGTTTTAAGTGAATATATGTAAGTAATATAGTCGTACAATAAATATATTTGGCCCAATAGATAAGGTCTAATAAAAAACAACATCTAAATAAAGTGTCTGAAAATTACTCTATTTTGCTTTGTGAAATGACATTTTAAATAATTTATTTGTATAAATAATCTTGACTTCGCCAGTCAGCTACAATATAAAACATTCATTAATAAAGCCCATATAATGACAACACCTGGTGTGTTCTTTTATAAAGTGTGCGGCAGTATTTAGCAAACCGTAAGGTCAGCAAATAAAACGTTAAAAATAGGGTATTTAGGTTTATATTAATTTAGTATGACCCTGATTTTTGTAAACTAAATTTTTTAACTTTTAACAGATAGTTGTGCATTGGTTAAGTGTTTAGAGCAATTTTGTCTTACAGTTACATGTCATTATTTAACTGTAAAAATAAATGTAAAAAACATAATTGTACAATTATAAAACTATTAAACAAGCTATGTGTTGTTATAAAGGACAGTTTAATTGCTGATAACATATGATACAATTTGTCCTTTTGTCTACTCTTGGACAGCTATTGTGGTTTTTTTCAAACAAATAAATTACATTCCATTCAGATCAGCTGTTAATCAATGGAATATACCACAATGTAATCTTGTTGTCATTATTCAACTAAATCGGTTTTCTTCAAATTATTTTACAATTCAATAGTTTTAAAGTAGATAAAAGGTATGATTAAGTTCTTTACTTCTGCCTAACTGACTTTTCTGCCGGCAAAATAGTTATCAAATTAAAAACAATAATAATAAGTTGAAATAGAAAATATTAATAAATTCATTATTGCACTTCAGTGAAAGATTGGTATAATGATTTACTACTTGTTTATCAAAGGATGCACAAAATCAGTTCAGGTGTTTATAATGTACACATTACAAGTTGTTCTAACTGTGCCATGATATAGGAAACAGAAAGCAGCTTTGCGTCAAACTCTCATAATAATATAAGATTATTAAACTCCATGTATTTTATCACAGTACATTTCCATGCACCGTTACATTATTTGCTAAACTAATTGTTTAACAGTGTTTTATTCGTAATGATTTAGGAAGGAGTCAAAGTGGAGAAATGATTTCTCAAGAGGGTATGTACTGTTTACATTTAATGTATACATCAGAAGAAGATCCCCAGGCTGGAAAGGTTCGACTACTGTCTTACACACTTTGAGCATATTAACATGCTGCAAGACAAAATTAAAATTGCTATTCTACAGTTAATAATAATTTATAGTAGCTCTATTATGAAACAGCCAACTTTTGGGAGAAGCAGCTATCGCGTCTCATAATTTTTATGAAGTGTTCATTTCTGGAAATGACAATAAATAGTAATTTATGTACTGTGTCTTTAGAATGAAATTGAACTGGAAGAAACCATTTAAAAAACAACAAAAGGACCTAATTTATGTCACATTACTATATACTACGATTATTTGAATTATCTAACATAGTATCGTTAATAACATTATTGTAAATACTTTTTTATCGGAATTACCGTACTGATAATAAACTGATAACTACATAAATTTACTTTAATACAGTTAATTACTTTCTGAGCTAATAAAATGTGTTGAAGCAAGACAGCTGATTCGTGCTAGGCATTACTGTGTAACGTCAGACTTTGTGTTGAACTATTGTAACACCATGTGACGCTAATGTCACCCAAAGCGTGTTTGGTGTTGGCTTTGTTACACAGGTTTGAGTAACCAAGCTGCTAATGTTACACGGAGCAACACTAATCGTTCGTACTTGTCAAACTGATATCGGCACGTGCTCTACTTGTGGCTGATTGATATCGAAGATACCCACCCAGCCATAGGGAAGTCACAGAGCTTATAATGAAATGGGCGTAAAAAACATATCATATTGCGAATTTCTATTAGTTACTTTCAACAATTTGGGTTTATTAGTTAAGCAGTTTAATTGTAAATTATATAATTATTTAAAGAACAAAAACTGTTTAGTCTGTTGTTCTTTATCAAGTGTTGAATAAATAAATGGTTGTTGTTGGGTATTAAAAACAAATTGGCTGCAGAGCGAATATTTACTGGAAGGCTTACCTAAAAAGTGAAAGAAAAGTAGTTTTTGAAAGAAAAAGATAAAAGTCGATGAAGGATTTGAGACAGAGAAAGATCAGTTCATAATCCCTCTCTAGCGACTTGTACTCTGAGCATCGCTGGATTGTTTCATTCGGACATATCACTCCTCTACAGATCTTGAATTTTTTCTCCTACTTAAAAAAATTTAAAAAATAAAATAAGGGTATTACTGACTATTTATTTATACTCTAATTACTAATAATAAATAGCAATAGCAAAGGCAAAGGTGACCCGGAGTCCCCGTCGGCATACAGACCACTCTGTATGTTGGACATGGCGGGTAAACTCTTTGAGAGGTTGCTGAAACCCAGGTTGAGGTTGGCCGTCGAAGCCGCGGGGGACTTGTCCCCCCGGCAGCACGGCTTTCGGAAGGGCCACTCAACCTTGAATGCCGTGGCTGAAGTCCTGGGCGCCGTCCAGCGGGCTGACACGGCCTGCCATCAGGCCAGGCCGATCGTGCTGCTGGTCACCCTGGACGTTAAAAACGCTTTTAACTCGGCCCGTTGGGTGGACATGCTCGAGGCGTTGCAGCGGGACTTCAGGGTACCCGACTATCTCTTGGTCGTGGTACAGGACTACCTGAAGGAGCGCAGGCTGCTATATAGCACAGAAGCAGGGGTCCGTTCCAAAGTGGTCACCGCCGGCGCGGCGCAAGGGTCGATCCTTGGCCCTGACCTTTGGAACGTGGCATATGACGGAGTGCTTCGCCTCGAGATGCCACCACAAGCCTATCTCGTGGGCTACGCAGATGATGTAGCCGCAGTCATCACGGCTCGGAATCCGGAGTTAGCCCAGCTTCGCCTCAACCAGGTGATGTTTCGGGTCAACAGATGGATGAGCGGTCATGGACTTGAGCTGGCGGTCGCCAAGACCGAGATCGTCATGCTCACGCGACGGAGGATCCAAACAGTAATCCCTATGACTGTTGGTGACGTGGAGGTCCAGACGAAGACTGCGGCGAAGTATCTGGGAGTGGTGCTTGACCGCCGCCTCACATGGTGGGAGCACATCCAGGCGGTTTGCAACAAGGCGACGAGGGTTGTTCTGTCGCTCAGCAGATTGATGGGGAATGTCGGAGGCCCGAGGTCCAGCAAGAGGCGACTTCTCATGTCCACCGTCAACGTGACTCTCCTGCACGGCGCAGAAGTGTGGGCGGGTGCCATGAGAGTCAAAAAACACAGCAAGAGAATTCTCTCCGTTCAGCGCAGGGCGGCTCTTAGGGTTGCCTGTGCGTATCGCACTGTGTCTGGACTGGCGGTAATGGTTGTGGCTGGAGTCTTTCCCCTTGATCTGCTCGCCGCTGAGAGGCAGAACATCTTTCGCCGTGCTCCTGATCTCGGAAGAGACCAAGCTGCTGTGGAAGCCAGACTCGAAACTCTGCGAGTTTGGCAAGAGCGTTGGAACGGTGGACTGGAAGGGCGATGGACGTTTCGTCTCATCAGAGACATAAGCCCGTGGTTGAGCCGTGCATTTGGGGAAATTGACTTTTTCTTGTGTCAATTCCTGACGGGCCACGGGTACTTCAGGGAATACCTTTTCCGCATGGGGAAGGTGAGGTCACCTCAGTGTAGGTACTGCCCGGAGGAGGTGGATGATGCTCATCATACTTTCTTCCGGTGCAGTCGTTTCGCTGAAGACAGGAGGAGGCTCGTCTCTGCTGTCGGCGATCTGTCCCCGGACGTCGTGGTGGGGGCGATGCTTCGAGATGAAGACTCCTGGAGAGCGGTTGCGCTCTTCGTGCAATCCGTTCTTCGGGGAAAGCGAGACGAGGGATGCTTAGGTGACCTCTAAGTTTCCCGAAACGGTGACGTGACCCGTCTGGGCGCAAGACACGCGGGCCAGTGCCGAAGTTGTCCGATAAGGGTTCCGGCCTGGTTTTTACCCCGCGGCTCCGTAGGAGGTTTAGTGGGTATACCTCGTAAGAGGGAGTCCCACACTGTTCCTTTGGGTTCGCGCATTAAGCGTTCCTCCTACGTAAAAAAAAAATAAATAAATAAATAGCAATAGGTCACAAACCAATTTTTACTACCCTAAAATATCTAACGCGAAAGTACCGAGCACGAAAAAAACACCATCCTCTTTTTGTATTGTGTTTTGTTTCTGAATAAACTCTCTAATACTTATTATAGGTTGTTTATTAAATTAACTTTTTATATTTTATTTAATTGATATTATTTCTACTGGCCCACAGACCCGGCCATTTCTTTTTTTAAATTTATATGACAAAAATATGTTTTGATAAGCTTACGCAATCTCCCTTACATATGACCAATTTAACAAAACATTTTCACCATCACAAGACTAAACCAATAATGCTATTGAGAGCAATAGGTAAAAAAGCTCCATTAATTTTAATCTGTAACTTGGAACCAGAACAAGGTAATGAATGAATGTAGCAGTAATTAATCAGCCGTTGTCTGTTATTGGAACCAGAGACTTTTGCGGCATTTAGTTTGAAAAGACTCTTTGTGTGGCTCAAATTGGAGGAAAAGAAAAATATTCGTTTCAGGTTCACTGCTAAATAGTAATTATAGAACCGTAGGTGAAGCAAACCACGAAAATTTAAACTACTTAAAATATGTCTTATTTTAAGTAGATATACTTTAAAGCACTTACAATTGCAGCTGCCTTATTTATAAAATATTAACGAGATAATCAAAATTAAATAAACATATATGATTTACCTTCTGGATTGAAAATCTACTAGACGTAATTAATTAACGTACCTTATCCGTAGTCAATCGTGAATCACTAGCAAATGACTAGTTTCAGGAACGCTGTCTCATTTTAAAATCTACACAACGAAATCTAGTCGTAAAACATGAAGTCATTGTCAAAGTTAAAAATCACATGTTTACAAACACACACGGACGGGGACTTGAATACAAAACAAACAATAATTTAATACGGTTTTAATCAGTATCAATGTTTTGAACTGTATTAAATATATCCGTGATTATACATATACAATGGTCCTTTCAAGGTCCTGTTTGTATCAATAAACTTTAGTACGCATTTTAATTGTTATTAATACCTAAATTGTTTAATTAAACATGTGTGACTCTAAAATCAGATTCATAACGGTTTGACAATCTCCTAAACTGTGGGGAGTTGATGAAACATTTAAAGGACTTTGAAAACGACAGCGTATTATTTTGAATGACTTGTATAGGATTGTTTCAAAGTATGTTTAGAGGGAATTCCCCTTAGGAATAAAATACGAGATTTTACCTAGGAAAAATTGAAAAATTGAATTGCTTTCTTTCAGAATTTTAGAGTACTGGATTTATTCATCCGAGTCTGACAAAGACGGATTGAATAAAGTGGCATCATACAACACCATACAACATGCATCATACAACTTTGAACTTGTGTACTCGCATTACTGTTTTTACGATTTAAACTTTCCTTCTAATTTAACATACGGAGAAGATAAACGGTATCAGGATACTGAAACATACTTTCTCCCTTTTAGCCCAACTTTAATGAATAAATGTCTTTTTATTAACTAAATATAGAATACAAAGCACGGTCGAATGTTCAGACAATTTTGTAAACAAGTTGTTTTCAAAAATATCCACCCAAATCCCTGTTTAGGAGGCACTATAGAATCCATCGCTACACATGTGGTTTTAAGAGGGGAAATGCCCCCTATTCCTCCCCCACAGGGTTATTAAGGGGCAACATATTTCGAATTCCCTCTGTTGGTCAATGCTAACTTGACAAGCATGTTTGAACGAAATTGATAAATAAATAAGAGATAAATGATAATTTTTGTATTCCCCATAAAATAACATTGGACAACGTATTGCGTTTACCGCAAAATTAAAATTAAAATTTTTTCCGCAACCAGCAATCGTAGAATAGGAAAAAATACTAAATTATTTAGTTTTTTGAGCTCTTTTTAATGAAGAATAGTAATATAATTTTATTTATGTTTTTTATGAAATTAAAAAACTGAATTTTTGATATTTTAAGTCTTGTAATTTCTGAACCCGAATTTTTGCAGAAATGCAGGTGAAGTAATTTTGCTGGAAAACTAAAGTTCTACAAACGACTAAAGTTAAATCAAAATAATTATAGCCGTTTTTGAGAAATCTTGATTTTCATGTTTTTTGGCATTTTTTGGGGATAATTACCCATAAAATCAAAAATTCCAAAAAATGAAAAACCTGGAGATATCGTGGATTAGTAGCTACATACAAAATTGCGTATAAATCAGACCATTGGTTAGGGCTCTAGCTCTGTACACATCCATACAGACAGACACACAGACATCACGAATAATCACTTTTTTGGGTTCAGGGAGCACAAAAACGAATATTATCACTAGCAACTCAAATTCGAAAATTTTGACGAAAAGAATAATTTCTCCATATACTATATATAAGGGGGAGAAAGTAAAAATGAAATAGAGATGTAAATCTACGGCAAGTTACGTAATACACATTATAAATTTACAAAAGAATTTTAGATTTGTTGTCTTCTAACATTGTTTAGTGTTTGTTAGACTAAGTAATATAACACGTTTTAGTAATCGATGTCGTCGTGTAATAATGTATTGGGAAGACGGAAAACAACCCAATATAGAGGTTGCAGAGGTTTACCAGGATTGCCGTTCTGGGTACAAAAGTTATGTTAATATTACACTACAAAACAAAATTGTAAAATATATGCCAATGCTACCATTCAAATCTATTTTGTATTTATAATTTAACTTACCTCATCCATGAAAGCTCTTAGTCTGTGTTTTAATAAACAACAGTTGAAACTAAGTTTTTACTAGGAAACTCATCTAAACGTATGTCCAATTTTATACTAAAATGCAATTATCTTCACTCATTAGGAAAATATATGGACATTTCAATCGTAAAACAGCTGTTTTGTCAATTTAATCAATAAAAACTCCATGAAAATTATGTTTCCAATTCTAATCTTATGGGACTGTTACAAAATTTTGCAATAGTATTTTTCAAAACTGATAAACGAAATGTTTCATTATTAGAAACTTGTTTGCTCTGGAGAACGTATAAGCAAGTCCTTAAGCAGATCAGTGCAGCCGTTATGCTACTGCATACGATAAACTGAATCACTTACAAATTTAAATCCCAATCACCATAAATAAGTAATAGGATTCTTTTGTATATCAATGTTTTATAATATTTTTCATAATCTCATCTATCATTATTTAAAACATTATTATATTATTTAAGCATATTATTTAAAACATCTATAGACGATTTTGAAATATACACCAATAGTGCAAAGAAAATCAAAACCAAATTTTAATGTAATTTATTTTATTTTATAAAAACTTAAATATTTTAGTACAAATTCTTGAAAAAACACTTATTGTGTTGGAATTAAAGTTTTAAACAAGTGTCAGGGTTCAACAGTTTTTTGATGTTCGTGTTATTTGATATGCAATGGGAGATTGTCCATAGTTATAGCTGAGAAGCAGAGGATAACTCAGCGTCGAGGTGGTGTCAGTCAAAGGTGCAGGTTGAGCAGGTGATACAACATCGTACGAGCTGCCACCCCCACCACTCAGATGACCACTGTAGACGTTGGGAACTGCCGATGAGTAGAAACCCCCTTGAGATTGAGGGAAAACCAATTGACCTGGGTTGTATGGAAGTGGAATCCTTGTTTGATCTAACGTATGTGAAGTGTAGAACGTCGATAATCCAGGTCCTGGCAGTGTTTGTACAGAAGACTGAGACTTGCTTGAAGGAGGAGATTCGTCTGACGTTGTTGACTGAGAATCCGCAGAGGATATAGAAGTTCCAGAAGAATCGTCAGCACTTCCGACATTAGGAACACCTTGTGCTCCTGACACGGACTGTGTCGAAGACGTTTTTTCCAGTCGTTGTTCATTCGTGATGTAAAACACATTTGGGTAGTACGCCACTGCGTAAGAAGGTGGTTGGTTATACTGATACGATGATTCTGGAAGAGCCACATTTCCTGGTAGAGTAGATACGTAGTGACTCTTCGAATGCGGGGGAGGTGGTGTGATGATTACTTCTTGAGAAATACCTTCGTCGCCTTGACTGTAAAAAACTGGAATTGGATTAGAAGGCGGTGCAGAAGTAATAGAGTTAGAGTAGGAAGGAATGTTTGGGGTGGGAGTGGTGGAAACTATTGTTGATGGGGGAGATGGAGATGAAAACGGTGGAGATGGAGTGGTTGGTAGAGACGGAGCTGTTGGAACTGATGGTAGGGAGCTAGAGAAGCCTGATGAAGGTGCTGAAGGAGAGGGCAGAGAAGGGATGGAGGGAAAAGAAGGAGACAATCCTGATAATTGGGAGCTACCATCCGAATACTGGGGTGAAGACGATATCCTCCAGATATATGAACTTGGAGGACTTTGCGAAACAGTAGACGGTTGATAGTGACTAGAATATGAATTCGGTGTCGGGGTTGAAGAAACCCCTATTGCAGATTTGGCCCCAAAGTTAAACCCAGGAACCCCGTACGTCTGGGATGGAGCCGCACTAGTGTAATAATAGTTAATCGGAGTCCCTGTTGAATAAGTCGGTGGGTACGTTGTTGGGGGTTGGAGGGCCGGTCCTGACGAGGGGTAGAAGCATCCCGGGGCGTAAGTCGCTGAATTACTCTGATACCCACCAGATGAGTAATAGTTTTTGTTGTACCACGTTTTGTGCGGGTTTGAAGGATAGGAGTGTTTATATGGCGTGTACCCCGGGTTGTAATAATTGTATTGCTTTGGCTTCGGAGATGGGAAGTAACTGCCACTTCCAGCGAAGGAGTAGGACGGGTAGCTCCCCGGGTAGCCAGGGTTGTAGGTGTTACCGGAGCCTGAGTGGTAGATCGGGAAGCCACCTCCAAATGACGGACCTGGCGATTTCAGCGCAGAAAATGGATAAATAACTTTTTCTTTCAGATATTCCAATGCTCTGGATTTCTCTTGCAGTGGGTTGAAAATCCCTGAAAAAATATAATTGTCTTATGATTCATATGCCAACTTTTGTCAGGTTAAAAATCTACATACATACATATTTGGTACAGCCACTGCTGAATAGTATTCATATCATACCATACTACCATCTACCATACATACCACATCATACCATATACAATATATATATTTATTTCGTACCTTGAAGAAATATCGTATAGCCTTTTCACTACTATTTCCTTATACCTCTATGTTTAAATATATTTTAAAGGAATTATGGGAAGACCAAGGTACCTCTTTACTAGAGTAACAATTGGGGACAAATTTACTTGGCATATAAAGGCACCTAAGCATAAGGAAGGATACCTAAACTGTTTGTGATACATTTAGAGATATCATTGCAAAGAATATTTGATTGCTAAGACTTGGATCCGAACTTAATACCAAGTGCTCCAAAAAGCGGTTTACAATCTGCCTGGCCGTCCCCATAATAACCTCTCTACTTAACCTGCCTGCACTGCGAAAACATTCTTTAGGCAAACCGATGTCCGAGCCAACAAAACTTTTAAATCTATATTACACAATGTTTACCAAATTAGAGAAAGTGAAACCATTAAAATATGACTGAATAAATTACATTAGAGACTTTAAATTAAAAAATAATAAATTACTAATACTTTTTATGTTCTAATTTTACCTCAAGAGACAAGGTAAGATGGCAATGCTTGATACTGCGAATTTAACTTTCCCAACCAAAATACAAGTTCAGTGAGTAGCGTGTGTAAAATCGGTTTATTCTTTAAGTTAATTCAATAAGAGCTGAAAAATTATGTTAAAAATTGCTTGCCATAAAAATCCGAGATTTTAGAAAAACAACCATCACAATTATTTCGTAACAGCTATTGTTTTGTTTTTTAATCACTGTACAGGAAGTGATTGTTGCCTAAGATATTTAAACTAAACAATATTTTATTTAGTTTTTTAATTCCTTTTAAAATTGGACTAATCATAAATAACTTGCTAAGGCATAAATACACATTGCTTAGTAATTTGAATTGATAATTAAAAACAAAACCTGAAGTAAACCTGAAGTAAGTAATCCTGAAGTTAATGGCATAACACAAAGTTTAACACAACAAAGACAGAAGGATATTAGAGTTTTTTTAACTTAAAATTATTATTTTAACGTAAAATGTATTCATTTATTGTGCAAGTAAAAAAAATAAAACTAAAATACAATCCAATAATAAGAGCTTCTTAAGATGAATTGAAGTATTTATAAAATCACAGATATACTGCAAACGTTTTTATTGAAAATAATTGAGGAAGCTAAAATTGAGGAGCTTGTTTTTTTGCCTTTTTAAAATTATTTTGAATAGGCATACTAAATTAAAGCTTTAAGATTTTTATTACGATATTTTTATTGTTGTATTCGTCACTAGAGAGTATTATCCGTTCTAACTGTTAGCACTTCACACGAACAGTTTGGAATAGTTAAATGAGACGGTTTCATTTTTCAATCATATAACACTTACATCCAGTTTCCTGAGGGTCGAGGTCATCGCTGTTATCTTCGGCGTCAACGTCCTTGACCTTGAGCTCCTCTTTCTTATCAGTCGTGATACAACAGACCAAGGTCACCAGTTGGAGGAGTACCAGGAACTCCTACGAAACAAAAACTAATGCTTAGTACGTTAAGGGTACAATTAAATGCAAGTTCTTGATTTAAAATAACCTTGATGCCCTTAAAGTACATAGTTAACAATTTTAATTCTTATTAACTTGTTTGAATCACTGCGTCGAGTAAATGTGTAGCAAACGTGGTAGACTACCTTTTTACTACGAAGATATCAATATCAACTACATTTTTACTACAAAGATTTCAATATAGACTACCTTGTTACTACAGAAATTTCAATATAGACTACTTTATTACTACAGATATTTCAGTATATACTACCTTCTCACCTCAGTAATCTTAATATAGACTACCTTCTTACAACAGAGATTTCAGTATATACTACTCTCTTACTCCAGAGATTTCAATAAAGACTATCTTTTTACTACAGAGATTTTCTTACTTGATTTACAATCGTTACATTCGTTACCGTTAACAATCTTAATATATAATACCCCCGTCGCAGCAAACCTGCGTACTCAGCGAATTTCCTATGAATGAATATATTTTTTACTAACACATAAAGCCACTTACCAAGTTTCATAAAAATACTTAAATAAATAAGTGATATATAGCATTTTATTTATTCTCTATAAAAATAACATTAGGGCTGAGAACGCAGGTTTGCTGCAACGAGGAATATAAAAATGCAGGTTTTTTGCAATTATCAATATAACTCAACCAGGTAAAGCTATATACCAAGTTTTAATGATTTATGTTCATAATTAAGGGAGATATAAAGCTTTCCGTATTCTCCATAAGAATAACATTAGGGATGAGAATGCAGGTTTGCTGCTCAGAGGATAATCAACAAAAAATCAATTTTTTTGTGGAAATATATATATATCAGTACTAGTTGAAGCCACCTATCATGTTTCATCAATATACGTTCATAAATAATCGAGATATCAAATTTTAAATATTCTCCATAAGGATAACATTGGACAACATACTGTGTTTAGCACTTTGAATATCATGGCAACGGTTGGACGTAGAATCACAATTTAAACACCAAAATGATTGTTTTGTAGAGCTAAACTGATTGGTAAAAGCAAATGTGAAGTTTACATAGAAATGAACTGAGGAAAAGCCAAAAACCTTTTTCTCATAAGATTAACATGGGAGATTTTATGAGCAGGTTTTTTTGGATTTTCTCCGCAACCACTTAACCTAGGTTAATAATTCAAAATACCATATTATTTGTGTTTTTAAGCTCTATAACATGGTCAAAACCAAAATTAAGTTTTTTTAAAAATTTTAGGGTGAAAAATGCAAAAAACTTATTTTTGGGAAATTTAAAACCCCCATAAACCCCCCTTCCCGTGGTCCGATATTTCTGGTTTTCGAACTTAAAAGTCATTAATGTCACTTGAAATCGTACGTTTTTTACTCAAGTTATCGTGGTAACGGACACACACATATATATATATATATATATATATATATATATATATATATATATATATATATATATATATACATATATATAAATTTAAACGAATAGTGTTTTTGGCATCTGGGGACCTCAAAACAAAAAGTTGTCATGGTCTCGGGCTTAAGTCTTACCATGAGACCTACGGTAATAGCTTCTTCCCTATAGGGGAAATTCGGTAAAAATGAATGACTATTTCCCTAGGTCACGCCATCACTGAAGGGACGCCATTCAATAGAGGCACACAATAGGTGCACCGAATTGAACAATTTTTTTGTGTTCGTTAATGTCAGGAAAAATGTATTATAAAATAAAATTGTCAACCTAACCTGAGGGCTCTACACCACAGGCCTTCAAATTTCCCATTGATTTAATGAAAGTTCAGTTAGTTACACCAAACAGCTGCAAACATACTTGAAGGTCATAAACATATTTTCATTATGGAAATGAAAAAACAACTTGAATGAAAACTTAAACTCTTTTTTCGATAGGCGAGTGAGAGTAGCGAACGAGCTCTAAATGGACGAGTCTTTGACATAAAACAAATTCAATGACATTAGGACAGGACAACGTCTGTCGGGCCAGCTAGTTATGAATACAAATGCAACAGTATCGTAAGCGTTAAAATATCAATATCAGTAGTTTATATTATATGTTTTTGTTGTTATTCAAAGGTTTCGTACATAATTATTGTATATTTTAAAACGAATAGTAATTAATCGTGGTTCTTTTATAATAGATTAAGAAACCCTTGCGGCACCACTGGTCATATTTCTAAAAGAAGGAAATTCGCATTGGTCAACAAAAGGAAAGGCTCTTTGGAAAAGGTGGGACGGAACGTAGTAGCAGCCAATTAAATCTTTGGAGGGCAATCTCTTATGACTCCTCACTATCAGCCCTCGAATAAGCGGTTTCCCTATCCGCCAAGACAGTTTATTACGTGTTATCTTGAAAGCTAGAGGGAATAAGTAAAAGGGAATCCTACTTGGTAAGCATATAGTTTTGGTAGGCAATGATTCTTAGTAAAATATTGTTATTACAAGTTGGCATTTCATATTTTGATAGTTTCATTACGAAAAGTATATACCATTGAAAGAAAACTAACTAAAAATAATTCGTCATTAGTACACTCGGAGGAATATGAAGGATGTATTAAAGATGAAGTAATTTAGGTGCTAATGTTTTTGCAGTCGCTTCATCCCAACGGAGGCAGAAATAGTTGCTCTAAATCGTGAAAGATTATTCACTATCCTATACTCTAATATGAGCAAGGTTTACTTGCTTGCGACACTGATCTCAAAAACGGCTACAACGATTTCATTCAAATGTTCTAAATAACTAATTTCTGGCATAAAAATAAGTTTTAGACAGGCCTCATCCCCAGGAAAAATCAAATAATGTTAAAAAACTAAAATGAAAAGTTAAAAAAATTATTATTGGGCTTACAAAAGAATTGTAACAGCTGTTTACAATCAACCAGGGAACTGTCGAAGTAATACTCATGTTGTTTAAGTTTATTAACATGTGGTTTCCTGAGAGATGAGATTAAAAGATTTGAGTGAAGATTACATATATAGAGCAGTAGAAAAAATCAAAGGGACATTGAGCTATAAATAACAACTGGAGGGACCTTAAAAATGTAGAAAAGAGGCAAATGAGTTATATAAATCTGATTATCAGTAAGGGGAAGTGGTGAAATATTACTCCGAGTCATCTAAACAAACTGACTGGCCTTCACCCGAGCAAAGCTCGGCCCCCAGGTACTATTAGTAATACATGAACTAAATAATTCATATTTATGAGTAAAATAAAATAAAGTTTGTAAATATGAATATACAGGGTTGGTGAAAAGTCCCGGGACGGCTTAATATTTTTTTAACCGTTACAGATGGAGCTATACAAGTTGGTACACTGATACTGGGCATAAAACACTATTTTACTACAATTTCAATGAGCCGCTACCACCTCAGGGGGACGGCCCACAAGGAGTCGGAAGAAAATCTTAAATAGAAGCATAGGTTGATATGCACATCAAATTAAAGGTCTTTATTATTAGAATACAATGCCGCAAATCCGACTTTAAACGGACAACCGAGCCCAAAATGACAGGTATTAAAAGATGGCTTGAATTTGAAATGTTGATAAGTAGCTGTGTGTAATCTAATGTAACACATTTAAATTTTGCATTAAAATGTAAAATTACATTAATGTAATACATTTCAATTTAATTTGCAAAAATTTACTCTCCTAACTAATAAATTAGGCTAAACCGATTCAAAACTTCAGCACATCAAAATTTCAAATTCAAGCCATCTTTGAATAGCTGCCATTTTGGGCTCGGTTGTCCGTTTAAAGTCGGATTTGTGGCATTGTATTCTACTAATAAAGATCTTTAATTTGATGTGAATATCAACCTATGCTTCTATTTAAGATTTTCTTCCGACTCCTTGTGAGCCGTCCCCCTGAAGTGGTAGCGGCTCATTGAAATTGTAGTAAAATAGTGTTTTATGCCCAGTAACAGTGTACCAACTTCTATAGCTCCATCTGTAACGGTTAAAAAAATATTAAGCCGTCCCGGGACTTCACCAACCCTGTAGATAGTCACACACAAAAAGAATTTCTCATATAATTCATAAAACTTTATTGAATTGTCGTTCTGTAATGGTTTACGAGACATTTTTGAAGATACATAACGGCTAAATTTTGTTTCTGTTTCAAGTAAAGACTAAAAAAATGTCAACATTTATATAAATAATTTATAACATACGATTACTTTTGTTTGAAAACTTACAATGAAATATTTACATTAGTTGTTATGTATATTCCCTCTCATAATTAGAATTGTAACAAGATTTGTAACTTTTCTAAGTTCAGTAAAGAAAAGTATTTTGATATTTGTAGTAATTAAAAGGGATTATGAAGCATTTTAAATAATATAATTAATCAAAACATAATTTTTTTTAAGTATTGAGATTCTCTCATGAAAGTTTTCCTTTCTTACCAGCAACAATAACTGCATACAAATCAAAACTGATATAGAAAACCAGCTAAATTTATCACACAGAAAATCACAAACTCGAATACAAATGTTACTTATTTTTAATCTAAATTAATACAAAATATAGAATATGTAATCCCTTGGGATTCAGAACGCCTCCACCGATTATACCTAGTTTAATTAACTCAGTTGAACACAGGATTAATTGTCAAAAGTTTCCAGATGTGTTTAATAATTAGTTGAGTCAGAAGTTGAGCCGAAACTTGGGAACATTAAGACGCTTCCTTAGATGAGATCTTGAAATTTCACTTTGCACAATTATGTATAATGATTCATAAACTAAGTCGTGTACGAAGCTTTAGTGTAACATCAGTTTTTAGTTTATGTTGTTAAAATATTTAACTCACGATATGGTAAAGAGTGATAATGGACTCAGCCACCATTTGTTCTTGACATTGATGTGTTATTGATGCTTTCTAAGAATAGGTTCACCTTAGATAGTAACAAGACCAGGGTTTGGACAGTACCCTTTAAAAACGTTAAAATGTCAAATGGGGACAAACGAGACAAAGTTCTACAAAACTTGAGTAAACGATATATAACAAGCAAATAATACCCCCTTCGCAGCAAACCTGCTTACTCAGCAAATTTCCAATGCATATACATGTGTCTCACTGCTACATAAATTCATTAGCAGGTTTCGCAAAAATACATTCAGAAATAAGTGATATAAAGCATTTGATTTATTCTCCTTAAGAATAACATTAGGGCTGAGTACGCAGGTTTGCTGCATCGAGGAGGATAAGAATTTTTTTTAAATTATCAGTATAACTCAACCAGGTGAAGCTACATACCAAGTTTTATTAATTTAGGTTCATAACTAAGGGAGATAAACAATTTTACTCATCCTCCATATGAATTACATGGGGGCCGAGTATGCAGGTTTGCTGCTATGGGAACAATCAATAAAAAACTTTTTATTTTGTGAAAATTTCAATATACCACATTTATTTGAAGCCACATACCAAGTTTCATCGATATATATTCATAAATAATCGAGATATCAAATTTGATTTATTCTCCATAAGGATAACTTTGGACAACGTACTGTGTTTAGCACTTTACATCTCTGCAAAGGTTGGACGTAGAACAACAATTAAAGCACTAAAATGATTGCTTTATAGTGCTAAACGTATTGGTAAAGAAATTTTTTAGTCAAATTGTCTGAGGGAAATCCAAAAACCTTTTTACCATAAGATTAACATAAGATATTTGATAAACACGTTTTTGGATTTTCTCCGCAACCACTTGACCTAGATTAATAATTCAAAATACTAAATTATTTGTTTTCTAAGCTCTTTAAAATGGCTATAATTAAAACGAGTGTTTTAAAAGGTTTAGCGTAAAAAATTTAAAAACTGATTTTGGAAAATTTAAAACTCCCTTCACATAGTCCGAACGATCTGCTTTTCGAACTTAAAGTCATAACAAATTTTACTCTCCACATTTGTGCCAAATTTAATCAAAATCAGGCGTTTCTTTTTAAGGTTACCGTGGTAACGGACACACACACACACACACACACACACATATGTATATATCAATTTGAACGAATAGTGTTTTTGGCATCTGAGGACCTCAAAACAAAAATTTATCATGGTCTCGGGCTTAAGTCCTACCCGCTACGGTAATAGCTTGTTCTCTGTAGGGGAAATTCGCTAAAATTTAGTTAATTGTATACGTACAAAGCATGGGCTGTAATTCTCTTAAAAAATCTGGGTTGTAAACTATTGTGTGGCATTAGCTATAATTTAAAATGATATAATATACTTTTTAGTGCAAGAAAAAATATCTAAACAAAAGCAGAACAGGACAGAAATATTTCATTGATGTTGAATGTACATTTGTATCTAAATATTAAAAGGTGCAAAGACGATTGGATCAAAAATGAAAAGTTGCGATAGTTTGACCACTGATCGATGATACCATAGCTTATTTTTACTGTACTAATACATTCTGCTGTTTTTGTTATTTTAAGTGAAGTATTATAGTTATGGGGATCCACTTAATTCCAAGTTTAGATTTCCTTAATGAAAATGCAAAAGAATAATAAATTCGATAATGTTATTAAAATTAAAGGATTATAGTCAGTCATTAGGATTGATTCGGTCAGTCATGTTAATTTTGTTGTGTAGATAATTCAGTTGAATACTAAACTATTAATCAAATAAATGTATAAGCGGTAATAGTATTCGGCTCTTGAAGAAACATCTTTTTAAATAATTTATATTTTTCTAACATTTAGTTTTTAAAGTTAATACAAGTCTTTACTTATCCATCCGGTAGCTTATTTCTAAAGCATATAACGAGAGTGTGGGATGTGTATTTATTACCACTATAACAATACTCTACCCAAAAAAAATCATGTCATTAATATTTTGAACGAGAACAATTTGTGTTGACGGTGCAGGGTACAGTTTGTAAATGAATCTAATTATAAAATTGAGCTCCAATTTATCTTTTAATAACGAAAATCAAGATTTCTAAACATTCAACTATTCAGATTATATAAAAAATAATACAATTACTCAGTAGTTCAAAAGTAGCTCAGAATTGATTCATTCCTCAGCTAAATTGCTTCTGTTTGTCAACTATAACAGTGTAGTGTGCTTCAGTTTTCAATAGGGACGTCATTTAATTGTATGTAATTACTGTTCCTTTGTAAATCTGCTTCGAGGAGTTATTAACTTGAGCTGTAGCTTCCTTGTTATCTTTTCTTTGTATTGTTGGTAAATTATACCGAATCAATTGTATACATAAACTGTAATTTTCTTTTATAAGTAATGTAATGAATTTTATTTTAACCTTCACGACGGTTTTAATAGCTTGCTGACTCGTTATTAAAAATAAAATTATGATTCTATAAATAAAATAGTTATCTAGATTGAATGCAAGTTATTTATTTGGTAACAGATTATAATTTGTATAGGAAATATCTCGTTACTAACGTTAAAATCATAGTTGTAGCCCTAAGCATTTGGATTTTTGTGTCAATAAAACTTCATGGAAACAAAAAAAATAAACTTATAGCAAATAAATTACTAATTTCTATAAACTTTTTTAATTGTTATAATTTAGTTTAATTATCACTTAAAATTAATTTTTTCATTTCTCAGTATATATACTACTTATCTATTTAAAAAGCAATAATTTTAAAATAGTTTTAATCACATTCACGGTGTTTGTTAGTCTGAACAATAATTTCAACAATAGTTACTCACTCAGAGTTAGGTTTATATGAATTATATGACTGATTATTTTTTCAATAACTTTGTAGCATGCTTATATTTCCATATAGACCGTGGCTTTAAAATATTAAATGATTTAATGAAATGTAAATATAATTTCCATGAAAAGTAAAAGCTCAACAATGTATTGTTATTGATTTACCTTATTTAATATAACTTTGTAATTTGTTTTTAATTAATTTTGATGACGGTAAGTTTAGGTTATTTAATAATTATTTGCCAAAATAATTAGTGATATAAATAAACAAATTTCCCGACGTTTTGGAACCTGGAATCTGATCCACTCTTCGATAAATAAAATATCCTAAATATTTGTCTCTCCTGAAGACGGGATAATATACCGGATTCCGAAACGTCTATTTTTCCATCAGTAATGATAAACGTCCGAAATTATTTCTGAAATAACATGACTTCATAAATGAGTCAAGAAAGATAAAAACTCGATACAAAATTAAATTAAATCTAAATATTAGCTATACATGAACTAAGCAACTTACTCTCAGTGTGTTAGCCATTCCGGAGCCGCGAGGAGTGAAGACTGCCCCAGGATTATATACCGGGGGAGTGTTAAGTGGACGTATGAATGAACGATGAGGTCACCCGCGCACTCTCGCCGCAGCCCTGGCCGCAGGTGCTAATGACTGTAAGTGGTCACCACAGCGGCTCAGCTACTGGCCGAACGTGGGGGAAATGCTAATGTGACGCAGGATCAGCGAGGGACACCGGGTTTGGTGTAAGTAAACTGATTCTAAATATTTAAAAATTATTTGTTAATACTTTGAAATGTTTGGTGGGACTTTTTGGTCCTTCAATTTTCGATTTTGGTTAAAAATGTTACGGACTTTCTATGTAACAATTAGATACATATTATGTCAAATTGATTTTTCTCAACAGGTCTGAAGAGTATCCTTAAATAATCGGGAAAAGTGACATCCATAATTTCACTATCAGTTTTCATAAAATGGCAAACTTATCGAACTAGCTTTTCCCTTAGCTTCGCTTGCTCAACTGATTTTAGTTTTATAGTCAAATCAAATCAAATATTTAAATAGGCTTTTACCAAACACTTTATTTTATATTTGGACCTATCAGAGGATATATCCAAATACCCCCGTCGCAGAAAACCTGCATACTCAGCTAATTTCTTATGCATGAATACCACAAATTTTGAATCATTAACCTTGGTTAAGTGGTTGCGGAGAAAATCCAAAAAATGTGTTCATAAAATCACCCATGTTAATCTTAAGGGAGATTGGTTTTTAGCTTTTCCTTACTTAATTTTTGGAACATTTTTATGCATGACCACCACATAAAGCAACTTACCAAGTTCCATAAAAATACATAAATAAATAAGTAATATATGTAATTTTATTTATTCTCCATAAGAATAACATTAGGGCCGAGAACGCAGGTTTGCTGCAACGTGGAAGATAAAAATGTGTTGTTTTGGCAATTGTCAATATAATTCAACCAGGTATACACCAAGTTTTAATAATTTATGTTCATAATTAAGGGAGTGTATAAAACTTTACGTATTCTCCATAAGAATAACATTAGGGATGAGTATGCAGGTTTGCTGCTAAGAGGATAATCAACAAAAAATCAATTATTTGTGCAAATATCAATATACCAGTACTAGGTGAAGCCATATACCAAGTTTCATCAATATACGTTCAAAATAATCGAGATATCAAATTTTATTTATTCTCCATAAGGATAACATTGGACAACGTACTGTGTTTAGCACTTTGCATATCTCGGCAACGGTTGGACGTAGAATCACAATTTAAACAACAAAATGATTTTTTTGTAGAGCTAAACTGATTGGTAAAAGCAAATGTGAAGTTTACAGTAAAATAAATTAAGGAAAAGCTAAATATCCCGTTGCAGCAAACCTACATACTCAGCGAATTTCCAATGGAGATATAAATGCCTTAATACTGCATAAAGCCAGTTACCAAGTTTCATAAAAATATATTCACAAATAAGCGATTTATGCAATTTTAATTATTCTACATAAGAATAATATTGGAATTGAGTACACAGGTTTGCTGCAACAAGGAACACAATAAATGGGTTTTTACGCTAACATCAACAGTTCTTAACTAGGTGAAGTCGTATAACAGTTTTTATTCATTTATGTTCATAATTAAGAGAGACATAGCATTTAATTATTCTCCATAAGAATAACATGGGGGGGTAGTACGCAGGTTTGCTGCTACGGGAGCTTTAGCAAAAACTTTTTGTTGAGCAAACACAATAGACCACAACCAGATGAGACCGTATACCAAGTTTCGTCAGTATACATTCATAAATAAGCAAGATATAATATTTGTATTTTCCTCCATAAGAATTACATTAGACAACGTACTGTATTTAGCACTTTCAATATCTCGGTATCCAATTGACGTAAAGGAATGATCAAAATACTAAATTGTGTGTTTTTTAAGCTGAGTCCAATGGTAAAGACTAATATTTGAATATTTCAAAAATTATATGTTAAAAATAAAAAATAAAACATTTTTGGGGTACAACACCCCCCAAAAATACCCCTTCAGATGGAGCGACTGGCTGGTTTTCGAACTAAATAAATTTCAATACACATAGTCCACATACTACATAAATTTTGCTTTACACCTTTATGCCAAATTTCATCAAAATCGGATCATTTTTACGAGAGTTATCGTGCTCATGGACACACACACACACACACACACACACACACACACACACACACACACACACACACATATATATATATATATAGTTCCGAACAAATGGTGTTTTTGGGGTCTCGGAACCTCAAAACGAAAAGTTATCATGGTCCCGTGCCTAGGTCTTACCATGCCGACTACGGTAATAGATTCTTCCCTATAGGGGAAATTAGCTAAAACACATTTTTCCTCCACCTTTCTTTCAACTGCGGTTCATGAGTGGCCAAACTTTGGTTTTCTTAAATTTCCCAAGTACGGGGTGGCTTTATAATATAGATTGATTTACAAAGGTAGGTATAGACACACATAGGTATAGACACACATAGGTATAGACAAACATAGGTATAGGCACACATAGGTATAGACACACATAGGTATAGACACACATAGGTATAGACACACATAGGTATAGACACACATAGGTATAGACACACATAGGTATAGACACACATAGGTATAGACACACATAGGTATAGACACACATAGGTATAGACACACATAGGTATAGACACACATAGGTATAGACACACATAGGTATAGACACACATAGGTATAGACACACATAGGTATAGACACACATAGGTATAGACACACATAGGTATAGACACACATAGGTATAGACACACATAGGTATAGACACACATAGGTATAGACACACATAGGTATAGACACACATAGGTATAGACACACATAGGTATAGACACACATAGGTATAGACACACATAGGTATAGACACACATAGGTATAGACACACATAGGTATAGACACACATAGGTATAGACACACATAGGTATAGACACACATAGGTATAGACACACATAGGTATAGACACACATAGGTATAGACACACATAGGTATAGACACACATAGGTATAGACACACATAGGTATAGACACACATAGGTATAGACACACATAGGTATAGACACACATAGGTATAGACACACATAGGTATAGACACACATAGGTATAGACACACATAGGTATAGACACACATAGGTATAGACACACATAGGTATAGACACACATAGGTATAGACACACATAGGTATAGACACACATAGGTATAGACACACATAGGTATAGACACACATAGGTATAGGCACACATAGGTATAGACACACATAGGTATAGACACACATAGGTATAGACACACATAGGTATAGACACACATAGGTATAGACACACATAGGTATAGACACACATAGGTATAGACACACATAGGTATAGACACACATAGGTATAGACACACATAGGTATAGACACACATAGGTGCTATTAGTACACTACTTATGTAAACAGTCTTATTCAAGATCATTATTTTAAGAGGTAAAAGTGAAGTAAATATGAGAAGGGGAAGGAAATTGTTCTAACAAACCGTCTGTATGCTATCTGAAATATTGTCACTAATAGTTTGACATGTCGCGGTGTTTTCACCGAGTTAAAAAAGTTAGATCAAAAGGATCTTCATATTATAATATTTTATAAGTAAATAATAATTGTGTAGAAACATTTTTCTAATTCATTTCCACCCTATTGAATAGTAATTAAATACGTTATTCGAATTGTTTCAATACCATTTGTTTAAAATTCATTGATAGTGATGGTGAGTTTACGTTATTTAAAAGGTTATTGTGGACATTTTCCATCACTGATTAGTAAAAGCAATTTTCACGATATTTCAGAATCTGGAATCTGATCCCGTCTTGAGGTGATACAAATACCTAAAAGATTAGGGTGAAAAATTACTGAAAAATCTTCTAGCTATTTTTCTCATCTCAAGACGGAATCGGATTCTAGATCCCAAAACGTCGTTACTAATCAGTGATGGATAATGTCCGCAATAAACTCTTAAATAACTTGATTTAATATATTTATATTTAAAGTAAAATATTGCAAATTAAACATAGTGAATTCATTTTAAATTAAAAAAACTTTGATTTTAACATGTTTAATGCTCATTTTCAAGAAATATCGGAGTAACCTTAGCAGTTTAACTCTTAAAGAACAAACAACATTGTTTGCCCTTATAATGTTGTTTTGGCAAACCTTTATTATTGTTTTGGCATAATTCTATGAAATATTATACATAATTTGAAAATACATCTACATCAGTACACAATTAAAAATAAACAGCAGACAGAAATCTTATAAGACATTCTCGCAGATATTTCCAAACACGAGAAATATAATAATACAGTGAATTGCAGCTCCACCCTAGGTCCCAAGGACCCTAGAGGGGTAGTTTAATAATTAAATGAGTTATTTGTCAGTAATTCAAAGTGTATTTACTATACAGATTAATTCATTCAATTGTTCCTTTCATTTATTTACGTCAACATTCAGCTTATATTTTACCTTCTAAGTCAACTTGTTTTGTTTGGTTTGGCGATTTATATCACCACGGTTGATACACATCAACGAAAATTGTTATAGTAAAATGTCCACCATATGAATTATTTTATGTCATAGAAGTGTATTTTGTATTTAGTGTAGTAGTATGTACAACTAAAAGAACCTTTAAAAAGCGCTTAAAAGTAAAAAAGATATGTACTTTAGCCATAAAATAAGTTATAAGGACACCTTAGTTTAACGAGTCTCTGTAGGGACATAACAGTAAATCTTGGAAGGCAAACTTTGACGAATTTAGTTACCTAACAAACTTATTACGAAGCAAACTTAACTTCTGCACGTAACGACTTGTTTTAATTATTGAGGGGGTTTCTTTCACTGTAACTTACTTTTTTTCATTTTTAGCGCTATAACAGCTGGTTTTACGGGGCAACTCATATTCAACACACTTATAAAATGTAAATATGTAATATAAATAGAATATTGTGATTTAAACATATTTTATTTTGTAAAGACAACAAAATTCTTGTCTCAAATTATTTCACTTTTAGCATAACGAACTAGTGTATAGAATGGATAAAGCAGTACGACAACCTTTTCGAAGATTCTAAAAATGTAAACGGGACAACATTTTGCTGAATTCAATCATACTGAGGATTTCTGTTCACGCTAGATACATCAACGCTCCCAATAATGCGAGGGTCAAATCCTATTTGTGTACAATTGGTACTTTCCTTGTTCTCACGAACAGGCAATAGTCAGTTATAACCACGACATGAAAGAGGAAGGCCCCCAAAAAGGTCCTGATCATTATGAGTACTTAAAAATTTAGTGCAGTCCATTTGTAAAAAAAAACAAATTCAAGACATATTTTGTTAAAGGAAACACTAATCTGATTTTAGTACTAGGTGAAGCTAAAAAAAGTTTAAAAATTTGTCTTGTGATTTTTGGCTGGACCGCAAGGAGAAAGATGAACACTTTAAATAAAAGAATATCTTATACTTTATATTAAATTGAAGGTATTAACTACTAGAACAAAATGCAGCAAACACAACCTTCAACGAAACACTGAGTCAAAAGTGGCAGGAGGACAAACGTGTCTATAAGTACGGTTTGGAAAAACATTAAAATGCGCTTATATCGATTACAATCGACCTTTTGAGACCCGTTTTGTGGAATTGTGTAATGCTATATGCCTTTATTATATATGATATGACCTAGGCTTACCTTCTGACATTCAACAAATTCACTAAGGTACGTTAGAGGAAATTATGCGTGGCTGATGGTTATAGATAATATTGCATATCACTTCAAAGGTGTTTCATAGATCTACACAATGCCACAAACTGGATCTGAACAGGATGAGTGTTGCTTGTAGTGGATGGACTGGCAATAAAGGTTTGCAAACAGCACTTAACCGGATGCTATTTTCGACTCAATGGACTGATTGAAGCCGGGTTTACGGCAATGTGATCTACTAGTTACTGTCATGTACAGTTTGACCCTTGATTTTTTTGTCTTTAAACTTTGTGAAAGATCCGTTAACAAATTGTTAAATATACCATTGACTACTATTATTTTATGGAGCTTACAATTGCTAGTATTGAAATCATAAGGGTTTTTTCTTTTAAGAAAACAAATGAAAATGAACCAAAACTAATTACTTTTCTTGAAAAATTACACGCTCTACAGGTATTTAAAACAAAACGCGTTTTTGATAGTACTAAAAACAACACTTGGACATAACTATACTTTTCATTTGTATAAACGTATGTCAGTTGTATGTTTTGCATCAGCTCTGAATACTTTTCAGGTTTTCTTTGGCCTACAACAAGTATCATTGAGGATTCCTCACAAAAATGTGTTACAAAGGATAACAAGGAAAGAGAAGACTAAAATGTTGTCAAATAAACTCGCAGGACACTTTACTTGACATTTATGAGCAGCGGCATAACTGTCGTTTACTTTGATGAGTACTCCTTTTTGAGTTGCGTTCTATTTAAATTCTTTGCCCTTTCAAGATACAACATTAATTGTATTGTAATTTAAAAACTAAATGAAATAATTATAAGAAATATTTAGTTAAAATAATGGAATTTCAGGCACAGAAATTATAAACGTCTTTCTCTATTTCAGTGACACTGGTGTTTCGTCACGTTCCCAAAAGCTCAGGAGTCTCTAAACATTACAACAGTCGACCTTGCCGATTAGCAGAAGTGTTAGCACCCGAGTGGGAGCGGCGCCGGCCACACACAGACACCCGGACACTCAACCGCACCACTCACACAGACACAGAGGCCACTCAACTGATCTCTCGGGCTCGCTATGTAAACACGGCTATGTGTTTGGACACGCGTCCATCTTCCCACTTGTGCTTTTAGTGCCGATGTGTCTTTATATTAAAAGATAAATACTCACCGTCTTCTATTAAAATACTGTTGTCATTTATTTATAACCTGGAGGGGAAAAACAATGTTTCTGAATAAATAAAATATGTTGAAAACATTTAATAATGTGTAAAATGTAGTTGATATTCCTATATTTATTATTGATTTCTTTAAACTTTACCTATCGCTTCTAATGATTAAAACTACACTTTGTTTAGGTTGGTAAGAAAACTCCTCCCGTTATCAAGTGAAACCTACTTACATCTAAATATTAAGTACTTGCAACCAACTATCCTACATTTCCCCCCTTAAATGTTAAATAAAATGTGAGAAAAATAATGTAGGTTAGTTATGTGTAAGAACCTGATATTTAGACGTATATAGGTTTCACTTGATAACGGGAGAGTTTCCTTACTCCTGAAACGTAGTGTGGTTTTAAAGCGATAGCGATAGGTAAAGTCCAAATAAATCAATATAAATATTATTCCATTTCTATTTTGAGTTTCTAATATTAACTGTATTACACACTCAAAAAGGTTTCTTTATTTAACAATTTGATATGTATAATTATTTGGTAACAAATACACTGAATGACATGGTAAATATTTTGTAACATGTATTCATGTATATGTGTTTTTTACTTTAGTATTAGTAAAACACATTTTAACCAGTGTAACTTTATATACAAGATATTTTAAATCTTTTATCTTATGCGAAAATTCGCCAGTAGAAAGCGAAGGTCCACCAAAAGTAACAGGTTATTGTTAATTTTGCACAAATGAGTTTCTGGGAATGTGGGCATGTAAACTGTATTTTTCAAGTTTTAAAGCCCGGAGATATTTTTGAAGGCAAAAGACGGGTCTTGTTGTTGAGGAAGCGAGCGAGTTTAGATACTTTCATCAGTGTTGAGATAGTACATCTGACTACGTTTCCAACATAAATCACTAAAATATTATCTCACTAAAAGTCTAAATTTAAATTCAATCTATGAAATATTATAAAGGAATTGGTTGTTATCAATTATAAAATGTATAAAGCAACTTTTTAAGTTTATGTTGGTGGATGTCTTCATTCTTTAGTGCAGAGTTGTAAAAAAATAGGCATTTACTAATAATCATAAACAACATTTATTACAACTGATTTTATGTACATTGATTTGACAAATAATAAAAGTGGTAATTTCAAACGTATTCTTGTCGAAATCGTAACTTCCGACTTGCTTTTTTAGGATCCATTTTTGTAAATGTTTAACTGAAAATTGCTGTGGTTCTTTGATTATTGAGTTATTCTTTTAATATAAACAAATTATGCACTATTTTTATTGTTAAAATTGTCTTGTTGGAAGTTTTCACCAGATGAATAAAAATTACTGAAGAGGAATAACTGTGGCTTTCCACAGTCAACCAAGAGTGAGGGGCATGTTATATGTGGTCTGTGACACCAGGATTGTAGTGAAAATCCTGATGACAGATCTGGGTTACGAATATCACAAGGAAAACCAACCAGGGAAAATATTCTTAATATGGGCCATAATGTTAATTATAGAAATATATGTTTTATTTGCGTAAATAGTGTCAAAAGTTATTTTATGAATGATATATGTGCGCTTAACTTATGCATCTTTTAGAAGGGATTATTACATTTTAAAACTAGCCACAATACGAATAAAATAATATTGATCATTGATATACAGTTTTAGCCAAAAGTTAAAAGAGACAAAAGTCAGAAGGTACACCTACATAGGAAATAGTATAAATAGTATATTTTGTGATGTGTACAAAAAGGATGGTTGGTTTCATACGTATGAAGCAACAAATGTTTTTATATTGAGAAGCAAACATGTATCAGCTGAAGGAGGTAATTTAAAACTTGTATACGTTGTTTATTTGTTATATATCTCTTATAACATTGCCTATATTTTTCCACAAAATAATGATGAAGTGATTAAAACAGGTAAGTCAAAGACAGGGGAAGACATACTAAATTTTAGAGTGCCACTGTGGAAAACATGTATAACTTAGTATATCAATGAGTTATATCTATCAAAATTTGTAATGTTTACTATATTATTACTAAGGCTCCAACCGATTACATCAGCAAATGTTCATTAACAGCTAAATTCTTCAAGGTTCATCGCTGGTTCACGATTAGGATCAAGAAATGGTTCACCACAAGGTTCAACACAAAGTTCATCACTATGTTGCTCAGTGGAAAGTTAAATGGTTTCCGAAAAAATAAGTATAATTCTTCCTCGGAATAACCAAAATCACCTCTTTTGATTATACTGAGGATAAAGACATTTATAAGCTGTAAGTTGAATCATTCTATAGTAAAAAACAAGAATGATAGATTTAAGTAAAACACTATTAGCAATGAATACGAAAAGGTGTGCTAGCTTTTTAAGGCATTAGCTAAGCATACAGTTTTAAGTTCTAAAGTTAATTGGATTTTAAGACTTATTTCTTGGATAGAGTAAGTATTTAGCGCTGGAGCCGTTAATTAGGCTTTTTATGGGAACAGCCTATACATTAATATACCAGTATTTGTCTAACCATTAACAGTATTTTTTAAATATTTTTACCTACTGAAGACTGGAGTGGTTTTAATGAATGCGTGTTAGCTTCCTTAGCATACAAAGAGACGGAGTGGCCGATGCATCATCGTCAAACCGGAGGCTCAATTTCGGTAGTACACTTGACCTAACTGATTTTACTACTCTCGCAGAACGCTAAGAAATAAAGTAACTGTGTTTTAATTGACTTTCTTCATTACTTTTTTAGCGAATTTCCCCTAAAGGGAAGAAGCTATTACCGTAGGTCTCATGGTAAGACTTAAGCCCGAGACCATGATAACTTTTCATTTTGAGGTCCCCAGATGCCAAAAACACCATTCGTTCAAATTTTTATATATGTATATATATATTTATATATATATATATATATGTGTGTGTGTGTGTGTGTGTGTGTGTGTCTGTAAGCACGATAACTCTCGTAAAAAAGGTCCGATCTTAATGAAATTTGGTACAAACGTGTAAAGTACCATTTATTTGAACAAGTTCGAAAACCAGACAAATCGTACCATCCAAAGGGGGGTTTTGGGGGGTCTTGTACCCAAAAAATGGGTTTTTTGGGATTTCCACATGTAATTTTTATTAAAATCAAATTTTAATTTTCACCATTGAATTCAGCATAAAAAACAAACAATTTGGTATCTTGATCATTGCTCTACGTCAATTGGTTACTGAGATATTGAAAGTGCTAAACACAGTACGTTGTCTAATGTTATTCTTATGGAGGAAAAGAAAAATTGTATATCTCGCTTATTTATGAACATAAACTGACGAAATTTGGTATGTGGCTTCATATGGTTGTGGTTTATTGTTGTTTGCACAAAAAACAATTTTTCGCCTATGGGTCCCGTAGCAGCAAACCTAGGTCCTCGGTCCCCATGTTACTCTTATGGAGAATAATTAAAATGTTATATATCGCTTATTTATAAATGTATATGGATGAAACTTGGTATGTGACTTCACTTAGCTGAGTTCTATTGATATTTGCATAAAAACCCATTATTTTGTGTTCCTTGTTGCAGCAAACCTGCGTACTCATTCCCAATGTTATTCTTATGGAGAATAATTAATATTTTAAATATCGCTTGTTTGTGAATATATTTCTTATGAATCCCTGTTAAGTGGCTTAATGTGTTATAATTCATTGGAAATTCGCTGAGTATGCAGGTTTGCTGCTACGGGGGTATTTATAATATAATAAGCCCAAGAATAATTCTTAGAAAAATTTCCAAAAGACAAATTTTACTTTGCATTCACTTTTATCTACCTGCAAGTAGCGGATTACGAAAGTTAGTCTTACAATATTAAGGGCCTTATAAGAAAACCTGATTGAAACTGTATATTGTTTAATTACATAGAATTAAACAGGTTAACATATTTTTATAAAACAGAACACTAAGTATAATTAAAAAAATATTCCTAATCTGTTTGATTTATGAGATAGTTTGTGACTTCTTTAAAGGAGCTATCCTTATATTTAATACAAATACAATTATTCGATAAACACGACAACATAATAGTTCGGAATAAACTAATAAAAAAACCATAATATTTGTTGGAATGTCAACAACAATAGGTTTTAATTTTTTCCTTTAAGAAGTGCATTTATGATAAACAGTCTTAAAGGTAGTTACTTTTATAACATAGTATTTTTAGAAATATGAATATATACTTGCGAGCAAAGTTTGTAACGCTACACGTTTATTTGCCTTATGTCCCGTATGAGACTGATCACCTCATTGGATTTATCTAGTTGAAGCGGCGCGCCTTCAATGTTTGGGATACTATGTAAGCGGAGCTAGCATGCGTTTGCCACCCTCGCCGTTCGGGCACTTTAAAAATTGCCGCCGCCCTAGGCTAAGCCGAACTATCCACGTTATCAACCTGTAGAGCGTCGCTTATCGGAGCGCCAGCATTAGTGTTCTGACATGCCTGCATTCCACGGAACTTTCGAGAAGCTTGTGTGGCCTGCTTGAGTAGATGATTTAGTGGACTTGATGCCAGTACCTCATTGTGGAAGCACCCTCAGCTCACCAATCTTCGGTGGATTATGGATTTTCGTACTGATGAAAACTTCTGAGGTAAGCAGGGAGACATTTATTCAACGTAAAGTCTGATTTAAATTGAGAACTAATTTAAACTTGAAAAATAATTAACATTCTAAAAGTTTATAACTTGAACAAATATGTTGATCGGCCGTTCGTAAAAACCTCTCCTGGAAATTATTCTATAAGGTCAAAACTTAAATTAAGGCAAGCTAATAAGTAAATGGTATTATTTATAATTGAATACCATGTTAAATGGAACTATATTTTGTAATTTTAAGTAGCTGTATTTATTTTAAATGTCCTAAATTTGTGACGGTACACAATGTCTTTCCTGTCTTTGCAAAACTGTTTCATGTAGACATAAAATTTTATAGAGATGTACATAAGATGTTTTGTTGCTAAAATTTGGCTAAAAATAAATACAATTTTTAGTTGTAGGGTACATAAAATGGTTTCAACAAAGTTAATTTGTATTTTATGTTTGGAGGCAATGAATAAACTGGAAGGAAATATTTAAAACGTAATTAAATCATGTTTTCTACCAACTGCTAACTAAATTTCGTATCCTTTATGCAATGTTTGTATTAACTGTGAAACATTAAATTGTATTTTTAACCATTAAGTAATAAGTAACCTTTAGATATAAATGCTTAAAAAAATATATCTTTATATTGTTGTGTCCTAACAAGAAAATATATTCGCTTAAAAGGTGCCACAGAATAATCGTTAGGATTTACAAATGTTTATCAATGTTTACAAAATGAATAACCATTATTAATTAATTATGTTATGTCATTATACATTTGTATTAGTGTTTTGAAATCTACCTTTAAATGTTGTATTTTACCAATTTGTCGTAGTTTACTGTGGTTATTAATTGAAAGTGTAATATATGATAGGTCCATGCAATCAACTGATTATTTTTCCAGATAATAATTTTGCTCAAATTAAGCTAGTGATTTTGTAAGACTCGAAATTATAGTGCTTTCGTTAGAAATACCTTGTAGCATATGTTTAACCAGGTACTTTAGTAATTTGATACAATCTGATGATGTTTAATACACTTTGAAAAATAACTGTACATTGTTTTTGCCATCCAATTGTGTAATGTAGGCTATACTACTGTAATTGCCTGACTACTACTAAAAAATGCTAGAAAAAAGGCAAATTAAAACTTAGGAGGAACATGTTGTTTTATAACAAAAATTCTCTCTAGTATTTATATTTCATTTAGCTTCTATTTCAAAGGTAGTTTAACCAAATAATACCACTTTTGAGAAAGCAATGCATTGTTTGTACTTGTAAACTTTTAAGAAATAGCCAGTGATTTGACTATTTTCATTTACTTGTGAATAAAAGCAAACTGTTGACTTTGAAGTTAAATAAATTAAATAATTTATTTTGTTGAGTAAATTAAAATACAGTGGATTAGTGTCGATCTTTACTTGTCTTATAAACACGATTTTGTAATGTATATATATATATATATATATTATGCACATAATAAATTCTGAATTCCCTCAATGTAATTAAATCTTTATTAGGGGTTAATAGGAATTATAAGGCATCAGGCTATACAATGATTTTGTACAAACAGGGTTTTTTTGGACACCCCTTGCCTGGATCGCCGCTACTTCTGGATTTGACTGGCGGACCCTGGATGCCAGACCGACCCCTGGGCCTGGTGGACTACCGATCCACCGACTACCGCCCGTATCTCTCGCGCGATCGACTTGCGGTCGCCGCTAACTCGCTCGGTTCCGGCCGGATATATTTTGTCGAGCGTGATTTGTGATTTGGGCCCGTTTTGGTGAGTGACTAAAATTATTTAACCCATACTCACGTGATATTTTGGAATTCCTGGGACTGCCATCTCAACGCAGCGCACATCAGGAGTGCCCTACTTGAACTCTTGTGATCACATTCTATTGTATCTTTAGTTAAATATTCTTGTATGTCATTATGTTTCTGTTTAGGTGTTCCGGTGGCCACCGTCAATGCATTTATTTGTAGATATTCATGTGTGTGTAATTTGTGGAAATAAGTTTTGAGTGTCAACATATTTCTGGGGTATAACTTTTCTAAAATATTTCTTGATTTAATTGATACATATTTAAACAAATAATTCTTTTGTGCTCCTTAATTCTGAGATTTAATCCTAGCAAAGCTGGAGTTTTGGTGTTGAGTTTATTGAGACAGCTATTGTTGCTCTTGTTGAGATTGAATTAATTGTCCTGAGCAAAAAGGTTATTTCCATTTAAATCACTTTAGTAGCTTGAGACTTGTGTATTTTGTGAGTAAGAATACTATAATAAATATTGTCTCAGCTAACTTGAGTTCTTTTGTTGCTGTTCCTGATAGTCAATCAGATTAGTATAGTTGGAATTTGAGTTATCATTTTTTTATGGAAAATGGCTGATAGTCACTTAGTAACATAATTTCTGGTAGCTGGCAATAGATAAATCAAAATAAATACTCAAATTTAACTTCATTTATATTGGTTGAATTCTGGTAGTTGATTGTTTGATAATGATTGCCTAGTTTAAGATGAATTTGTTTGACTTGTTGTGAATGCGGCCCATTAACATAAGACGTAAATTTGATTTTATTGGTTTTTCAAATCCCTGCTTACTAGAAGAAGTCACACCTGCTGGGAAGGATTGGTTCCTTGTTACATCCTGGTCAAGAAACCCAAAACAAGGTGGCGCCCTTAAATATATCATTGAGAAATATCTTCAGTGTGACTAACTGGCCTGTGTTAAGGACACCTTCCCCGCCCAACTGAGCTAACCCGGTATCGCCTGTGGCAGTATATAAAGTTGGTTTATACTGTTTCAAGTTTTTATGAATAAAACGTTTTTGGTTTGTTTTCTTTTTAGCTAAACCGTTAATTTATCTATATTTGTAAAAAATGATGTTGGTTTGTTTGTTTGTATATATATTTTAAGTTTATAGACTCGGACACTGTTAGACCGTTTGCCATGAAACATAGTATATATATGTAAAATTTCACGGAGATGGTTTTTAAGCCATCAATTTCGTCGTAACTCAATTGGGTTCCATCCAAGAGGCCCAAAAGGGTTCCCATATAAACATTATGAGAAGATATTGTTGTTTACATAAAAACTAATGACATGTTTACTTGAACAGGTGATTTTGGTGGTACTGGTTTAATTGGTAATAGTCAAAGGCATGACAACGTCTGCCACGTAACAGCTAGTACTATATAAACTTTAAAAAGTGGTTGCATAGTGATTATGGTTGTATAGAATATCCGTAAGAACAAAACATGATCTAAGAACCCAAAGTCCCGGAGCGGTCCGCCGTCGTCATGTATGTACTCCCTAATGCAAACATTTAATGAGTTAGCGACCTCCTCAAGGCCACACACAGCATATTTGCTCGTTTTGACTGAATGAAAACGTAATCAATTTTAGGTTGTGCCCTTTTATATTATTTTTTTTTTTCTGTAAAGCAGGAAAGTGAACAAACACACAAATAATTATCTAGACTAAAAAATATAACACTATACAGTAATGCTGTACAGAATTTTATTATTTTGAAATATGGTAAATAAAATTAGTATTTTTAAAGAATTTTAATTTAAAATGTTTACTATGGCTGTTTTACGTTATGTAATGACAAATCAGTATATAATGTGAATAAAAGCTAATAATAAAGCGTAAAACAAAAGGGTTTTCCCCTTTAAAGGCAATGCGTGCTTCAACACTAAGTTCAGTGAGCCTTACACAATTAACATCTCGTTAACTCTCTGAACTTGTTCACTTAAAAGAAACTCCTGTTTTATCGTCAAACAAGGTTTCTAAAAGAATTAATTATACTTATCACGCTTCGTCTTTTAACCAGTTTGATCTATTTACGTATTTATACTGTTTACTAACCTAACTTAAACTTTGGGATAGCTTTATTTTGGGCTTAGGTCAACAAACCTTTTTTGTTCTGAGGTTCTTAGGACAATTTGAAACTTAATAGAGTGTACGATTATTACTCGAGATGTTAATTAAGCTTTTTACGAACTAATTCACATATGAAAATTAGTTAGTAGGCCAATCTTCCAAAAAACTTAAGAATATGTCTACGGAAAATCTAATTACAATATTTTCCCTCTTGAACTAAAAACTATATAAAACGAAAATTATAAAGATTATTAGTTTTACATCACTATAAAATGTAGTTACTTCTATAATTAAATGTTAATAACCCAGCACTTGAATTAAAAGGTTTCTCCGATTCCTTGGATTATAGAACTTTAAAAGGCAAACTTGTAAAATATATTTCTTTCAAAGCTTCTATTAAAGTTTCTATTAAAACTGAATAACTGAACTTAATTGGCATGTTAGGTTGACTCAATACCAGTTGTGCACTCATACCACCATCATCGTTATGTTGCATACAAAATAATATTACATTTATGCAAATAAATGCCTAGGTTTGAAATAATATATTAATAAATACTAACGTAAAAAACGGTGTGTTGAGGAAAGGAATCAACGTGATGGTTTGGGAAATGTTTAAGGAGTACGTAATTAAATTGTGTATCATTTAAAGATGGAGAGTTAAACACGAAGTTTCAAATTATTTAATACTGATCCTGCTCATTATTTTGACGAAGAACAGTTTTATAGTTACCTCTGATTTGATGTAACGTCTTCCGATATTACTGTAAAGTCCACAGTGTAATATTCTTGAGATTTATGGGGGAGGACGTTATTATATAAATACTAGCTGTTACCCGCAGGCTTCGCCTCGCGAATTATTTATAAAAACTATGATAGTTTTGTGTGCTGCATTCTGTGGTTAGCCTGTGGAACTACTACGAATCAAGATCAGCTGTTTTTATTTTCATCAGCTCAAACGAAAATGAATATCCATAAGGAATACATGGAAACTCTGAACTCCGTGGGGCATAGCCCTACAGGATTTTCACAACTTTAATATGCCTATATGTTACTCAGGACTATCAAGTACCTCTCTGCAACATTTCAGCTCAATCGGTCCAGTAGTTTTCACATGATGGAAATTCAGAGTTACGCACAAACATCCATACTTTCACATTTATAATTTTAGTATGATTTCTTCTGCAAAGCCCGTATTTCGTTTTTTATCGACGATATTTTAAACTGATATTCCAACTTTAAGGCAGTGTTTAGTTGTCTTAAATATGTTAAATTATAATTTTTTTTGAAAATCTGAATGATTTATTAGTTGTTTTATAACATTAAATGTTATATGCTATAAGCATTTTAATATTTAAATGGAAAATATTCAAATATTAATATTAAACTAATCAACAGAATTAACCAATTATGAGTATTAAGTGAAATACTAGTTATCCTGTTGCTCAAATCCAAACTCAAAGAAAGGTTACTTCAGTTGTAAACAGACATAACAAAACGTCTAAAATTAAAACGGATGATAACAACGTACTTTCAATCAACACGTAGGTTATCCTTCTGCCATAGATAGTGCCAGTGTTCTGAATATTCAGTCCTTTACTGTATTTAAGTGATGCCCTTTATATAATTCTTAGAGATAGTGGCAAATCTACATAAAAATACCTTTAATTTGACACCTCAAACGTTGAAATCCTTCCAGCCGTTATCAAGTTATGACTGTGAAGAAAAACACCCTAGCGTATTAATATTAAGTGAAATATTATGTTTCCTTTTCCAGGAACAGCTAACAATCATACACTATAGCTAAATTATAAGAATCAACACGTTATTATTTGTTAAACATTTTTATCTGGATCGTTAAAGACAACCCTTTCGATGTGGGTAACAAATTTACCTTGCATGTTTTACGGTAAAAAAATATCTTCGACAAACATTTCATTTATATTTTCGTTTAGTATTGTGTACATTTAGTTCCTTTCTACGAATCTGACTCAACTTGGTCTTAAATAAATCGTTTTGAATAAACTAATACTCCTCTGTTAATATTCTACAGAAATCTTGTTATTGTGGTGGTCAAAAATAGCTTGCACAATAATCGGGTTTAGGTTACTAAAGTACCTACCTGCATGGTTTTAAATACAAATTAAAACTACTGTACTTCTTATTTACAATTGTACTGCAAACAAATGTACCTGATTGTATGCATTTCTCTAAATTAAACATTGATTAGTTATTTTCGTTGTTGAAAAGAGTCATCAACTCTTTACCCAACAATGTATCCTACGATGAATGTCTTTTTCAACACAACCACGTGAAAAGGTAACGGTGTAATTTCCTGCGTTTTGCATGTCATCATTAATGAGGACTGTGGCACAGTCCTCGCCCGTCATTAAAATATCCACAGCAGGCAACAATATTGTCAGATTCTTTTGTGGCAGTTGCATCTGGGGGTTTGATGCTTTTAGTTTAATAGTATATTTTCTCAATATTTGTTTTCGTGTTACTATTTTTACCTCCATTTAGAATGTCGTTTTTCATTTCTCGTTTTAAATGTTTTCCCTGATTCAATAATATATAATAATACATGACCCTAGAGAGTGGCAGAGTTGCGGTAAAATATATAATTACTGATTACCATCAAAACGCATTACAGCATTGTAATCTCGCACTGCAGCCTTCTGTAGACAATCGTTTACTACTGCAAACCAGTATCCGTCTAGTGAATTGTCTCCGAAACGGACTTAGTACGAGAACACGATTTTGGACTGTGTTCTGACGCAGTTAGTAATTATACCTAAAAATAAATGTGACACACATTTACAGGTTTTCAGACCATGCAAGATTTTGGAGCTTGTATTTTTTAAGTTTTTCACATATAAGGAAGAGAGAGGTAGATGCAATGTAAATTCCTCTAGTTCATAGAATTACTTTATTTTAAATTTATAAAAGTTAACATAAAGATTTCGTAACTCTAACATTAAACGGCTCTCTACTATACAGTAAACTGTTAACTCGAGAGAAGGGAGAGGTGAGGAATGGCGGCAGTTTCTCATAGTCAGAATAACCGAGCTGGAACACTGCTTGAGGCTCTTGGGTCTAAATTTCACATCTGTTTTCTAAAAGCAAAATAATTTGTGGTGAGATTTATTTAAAATGTAACGTAATAACTCAATTCCATTATTATTGATATATACACTGTTAAAAATATGACAAATCAAAATACAAACTGTTTAAGCTGTATTCTCCTTATCATATTCAAAATCTTATCATATTTGCTTATCATATTTGTATTCTGAAAATCTGTTGTGTGACTAGATACATAGCCGTACAAAACGTTGATTGACCCTTTGTATTGTTTTTCTTCACTGTTCGAAGTACAATGAGGTACATGAGGTATATAAAAAATTAGAAATATCCGCAACAAAGTGAAATTTATAAATATTTTATAACATTTTCAAAGACCTTAAATGTTAAATCAGTTCGGTCTTTATGTGTTTTACATTATGTAAACGTTTGTGGGTTCAAAAGACATAGAAATAATGATGGTCTGCATACAAAAATATAATATTTACCAATTTATGGTTATTTCCGTTTTTTTAATATATTAATCCTTTTATTTTAAATATAAAGTACGGGGAGGACCATGCTCGGTGATATTTGATTTCTGGTCGAGGAATAGTTTTCTCCAAACTAGTGTTAGGTTTTATCGTTATTGTGGTTGTTGGGGTTTCAGGATCGAGTGACCTTTAAAAGCTCCTAAATCACTAACTAAGACTCCACCTTTTGAGGCAGGAGACACCACAACCCCCAGTGGAGATAAGAGAAGAGATACCCGCGGGCGGCCACCTGGCAGTTACAGTTACATGGCAGTCGTTAAATCGGCCAAGAGGTGGAGTTTCGAGGTGCAGACTAAACGACAAGTAAAGAAATATTGTAAGGAACTCTATTGAAGGAAGATGAAAATTTCACGATTGGAGTGCCTCTAGACCATCAACAGCTGGATTGTCCCAACTTGGCATCCACGTGTTCCAAGAAAGACCTGGAAGTAGAAAATAACGATTCTAAACTACCTGGCAGAATATTGTATATCAGAAATGTGATAAGACTGATGTTTCTGGATAAGGACAGTAAGCAAGTAAGTGGGTTGAAAAACTTAACAGATACGAGTTGTACAGTTACATCATTTACAAGAAATCTTCTAATTCCATTCTCACTGTTACTTACCGAAAATGATAAATTATATCTATTTTATTACAGTTTGTGGAATAGTCATGGCGTATTTTTACCACCCCCTTACATTGTGAGCAGATTTGCTTCGCTCAGTTGCCTCTTTTCTGGATATTAGAGTCACTCCAGATTTATTAATACTCGATATCCATTCAGATAGCATTTTGTATATATACATATTTGATTGATTAGGATATGTCCACTCTACATTCAAAATTCATACAAAGGTCACTTTTAAATGGAATAAGAATATTTTATTGTCATTTCAAGGTTTACAACACGGCTTAGTCAATTAATACAATTCATTATTTTAAATCTACGTTTACATCATTGATAAATTCGTTTACATTATAAGGGCACAATTTTAACACATAACTTTTTAGAGCCTTTTTAAATTTTTCATCACTGAAACATCTAAGTTCATATGGTAACGTATTATATAATATTTTAGACTGTTCTATAAAACTATTAGATTTAGTGATTTTATTTTTGTGCTGTAGCTGTGATTAAATTCATTTTTAAAATTGTTGTTTTATTTTATAAATTAATTGATGATGCTTTTCCTCGAGTATTCACACTAGCTATTTATTCAGAGCTATTTTGGATCTTTTGTTTTGATTAGAAACTCCATAAGCCCAATGTTAAAATGTCCAATTTTCAAATGAGTTCATTTAACAAAATCTGAGTTTTTCGGGGTTGAGTTATTTTTCTACCAAAAATTGTTTTGTTGTCCAAAGCCCCGAATCCAAAAGTTCAAGCAATATTCTTTGGCTGGAGTCCGAGATCAATTTGGCAAACAAACAATAAACAAACAAACCAACAAACTAACAAACCAGCATACAAAACAAACAGAGATTTATAGAATTAGATTGTAGAATAAATTGATTATTGTGCTCTGTTGCTTCATAAATTTCCGGTCTATTTGCTACTTGTTAAAAACTAAGTAGTTAACTACTTATTAGCCTTCGAGTAACTACGAACTGGACTTCAAGGTAAAGGCGAGGGTTTGACAATATTACGGTACCGTTGTTAACGCGTGATTGGCTAACTTTGAGTTTGTGGTTTTCATTTAACTGAGGTTTAACTGCAGAGGTTGGAACTGTCAAGTTTCGACCGTTTAAACTTCACAAGTATAATTTAGCTTTAATGAACTTAGGAATCAAGTAAATGATAGAAAGGACTTCCGTTGCGTAAGGCTGCTTAAGCACAGTACTGACAATTCAAACAGTTATAAATTTACAACAAGAATACCATAAATAATTTTAAAACAACTTTCACACCTTGAAAAAGTGACCTTATTGGTTTTCAGTAATGTTAAACAATATTAAAAAAGGGATTATTTTAAATTTTCAGAAAGTATGTTTATAATTGTGTTGGCATGTAGTAGTTATGAACAAATAATTTTAATTTTGCCATCCTAAATGTTTACTCAGTCTTTGCTTTACTAAGTTAGTAAAAAAATATGTTCGTATATGTTCATATTTGAAATGCGACTTAATAACAAAATGCGACTAACTTATTAAACAAAGATACCCGAAGAGCCGATTTGGTGCTCAGCCGTTGTACATGATACTAGATCTTTCAATAACCGTCGAATATTTGGAGCTCAGCCGTTGAACATGATACTAGATCTTTCAATAACCGTCGAATATTTGGAGCTCAGCCGTTGAACATGATACTAGATCTTTCAATAACCGTCGAATATTTGGAGCTCAGCCGTTGAACATGATACTAGATCTTTCAATAACCGTCGAATATTTGGAGCTCAGCCGTTGAACATGATACTAGATCTTTCAATAACCGTCGAATATTTGGAGCTCAGCCGTTGAACATGATACTAGATCTTTCAATAACCGTCGAATATCTGGAGCTCAGCCGTTGAACATGATACTAGATCTTTCAATAACCGTCGAATATTTGGAGCTCAGCCGTTGAACATGATACTAGATCTTTCAATAACCGTCGAATATTTGGAGCTCAGCCGTTGAACATGATACTAGATCTTTCAATAACCGTCGAATATTTGGAGCTCAGCCGTTGAACATGATACTAGATCTTTCAATAACCGTCGAATATTTGGAGCTCAGCCGCTGAACATGATACTAGATCTTTCAATAACCGTCGAATATTTGGAGCTCAGCCGTTGAACATGATACTAGATCTTTCAATAACCGTCGAATATTTGGAGCTCAGCCGTTGAACATGATACTAGATCTTTCAATAACCGTCGAATATTATGTTATGAGATTTTTCAAGAAGACATTTTTAATATACAAAGAGTTTATGTTTTTGTATTTCAAATATTATTATTTAATAGCTTTATTATAATAATTATTATAATGTTTGTATGTTCATTATTCAATAACTGCATTGGTTTATGTTGTATGTTGTTTAACTGACTTCGGTTGTTTTGAAAATCGATCAGCTGAGATTAAAAATTGTTTGTTTATTGAGTCAAGGTGACAATATAAAGGGTGCAGATTGAAAATCAGCAGTTTATAATTCGATGTGGAGCCACGGCGTGGGCACCAGGACGATAGGAAATCCACTAGCAAGCAAATATCAGTATTAACATTAATTAATTTTAACCGTCCGTACGCCACTTCTCATATTATAAAAATGTATCAGATCTGTCTCCCCTCTGAGATTTCAGGTTTATAAATAGTACGTTCGCGAAACCGTATACAGTTAACAGCAAGATGAGAATACAAATTGTCAATAGCTAAAGAGACGTCACCAACAATGACAGAGAGATAGCTGAGTTCAGTCAAGGATGTTCTGGAAATATCTCGTGTGTTTGTGATATTTAAAAACAAAAAACAACAGCAGTCAGCAGTATGCGTTCACATGATTAGTGATACGTTTTCTAACATGGAATGAACTATTTGATAAGCAAACAAAATGAGAGAGTACAAGTATTCGTTTTAGGTCTCAGTACAGTACAAAGATAAAGGCCAGTTAGAAAACAAGGGGTTGAGGGGAAAGCAACCCCTTTATACTAAAGTTACATTTTTCACTTACGCTATTGAAAAAAGTGAGTTGATTTTACTGCAAGGTTCTATACCAGCTGATCGTTAAATACGATTACGTGTCATTGATAGTTTTTTGGTCGGATTTGCTAATAAACAGTATATAAAAAGTGGAGGGGGTAGGCCTAACTTTCTTCTCAATCCTTAGTTATTGTAAGAGTAGTGAAGTCGTTCCAGGCTAAAACTAAAACTGGTTCTACATGTGATCAACTTGTAATATGAAGTAACTGAAGTGCCTGGAGTCATACCTATCACTTATCTTACACTCATCATTCATCCGGATTTACCTTAAAGTGCGCCATAGTTGCGTTAGCGTCTTATACAGTGATAGCGTAACCAAGCGTTTAAGTATTGACTATAGATACTGAAGATATACTTCAGTATCTATAGTCAATGGTTTAAGTGATAAATGTATAAGCTATTTGCTTCCTACTTAGAAAAGAAAATTAAATTTTTTATACGAGAGCAAATTATGAATGATAGATTGTTTTGAATACTCTCATACATTGAAATGTAGCCTACTTCAAAGAATGAAAATATGAGTTCTGTTTAATGAGTTTCGCCTTTGAGTTTTTGGTGAGAAAAATGCAATTACGTATTAAATTTTAGCTTATATTTTTATGTAAAAGAACTTTTTAAATCTCATTAAAGCTTTAAAAAATTATAAACGTGTGTTCAATACAAATTTTCATTTATTTTAAAAATTAAATAATTATAACAATTAAAAAAATAAAAATGCTATACAAATTAATACATAAATAAGCAAAACATACATTACACTGAGTTTAATGTCATGTTGAGACGTAGTACTTTTAAAAATTAAACTTCTTAAACCCCATGCAAGCAAATTAGAGCCACCATCCGGTATCACTAACTAAAATACATAAACAAATTTAATCGTCAACTTATTTGAAAAATGTGTACGGAAAATAATCTATTCCACACAGTCTACAATGGTAAATAGATCCAAATTTATAAATAGTAAAAATAAAGTTGAAAGAGAACCACAAACTCAAATAGCCCGTCAATTATAGGGTCTTGTAATATAGAGCATCGATCCCGCCTGAATGTTGACTCAGACACCGTAAATACACCAACTGTTGCATGAATACTAGCTCAACTGCCCTATGAATGTTAAATTGAACCACTTTAGTAATATATGTGTCTAAAAATTATTAGTCTGTGCATAAAAAATGTGTACATTTTAAACATGTTTCATAGTACAATAATCACAGTAACATAGCTTACAATATACCGCGGTGTTTATAACTACGCCAGTAAGACTGATTCAGCTCAAGTGTACTCAATTAAATAATGTAAGGGCTGCTAAACAATGAAAACATCCTTATAATTGTCAATTAGAACACTGAAAAGTTATTTGTTTTTCTTATCTCGCTTTGACGCAATTGTATCACTTTTATTTAGTATCTTGTTATGCTTGTGTGAACATAGTTATTATAATTTTATGCTGATTTCTCCTCAAGGTTAGTGAAAATATATCTCCAGAATATAAATAAATATTTTAATTGCTACCAGAATATTGTAGAAAGCCGTTGTGGTAAAGTGATTTACGGTCGATAGCTCTTCACGTTTCAATTATCTTTTAAGGAGTTGTGTGGAAATATCCTCTTCAAGTATTTTTGTTAACTTTAAATTAAACTTAAGAAAACTAAATTTATATTTGTTCTCTTCACTTAATGTTGACTGTTTCTTACGTTTATCCCAACATAAGAATTGTATTGACCAACTATACAATTTGTTATTGTTATTTTTATTAAATTAAATTAAGTTTTAATACAATTTATAATATTTTACATTTATATTATTAGAAAAAAGTTTTTCACAAAGAATGAAAAATTAATGAATACTAAAACATTTGAGCTAACAAACTGGTTATTACATTTCGTACAAACTCTAAATCTATTTTAGATATAGTTAACAAATAAATTTATAATTATGTACCACTGAGGTTCCGTTTAGAGAGTCGACACAATTTTCCAAACTTGGATTGTCAAGTAAGTTTTTCCCAATCCATTTTCCTCAAAGCACTAATTGTGTGTTTAGTTTATTGGAATTCGACTAATAAATGTTACAGGTTCCCCATTCATACTTTTATTTGGTTAAGTGGTACAATATGCTTCTAGAGGATCATCCTCTGGATACCCTCAGAGTCTTAAGAGTCCTAAGAGTCCTGAGAGTCCTAAGAGTCCTGAGAGTCCTAAGAGTCCTAAGAGTCCTAAGAGACCTAAGATTCTTGAGAGTCCTAAGAGTCCTGAGAGTCCTGAGAGTCCTGAGAGTCCTAAGAGTCCTGATAGTCCTGAGAGTCCTAAGAGTCCTAAGAGTCCTGAGAGACCTAAGAATCCTGAGAGTCCAAAGAGTCCTGAGAGCCCTAAGAGTCCTGAGAGCCCTGAGAGTCCTAAGAGTCCTGAAAGTCCTGAGAGTCCTGAGAGTCCTGAAAGTCCTGAGAGTCCTAAGAGTCCTGAGAGTCCTGAGAGTCCTGAGAGTCCTGAAAGTCCTGAGAGTCCTAAGAGTCCTGAGAGTCCTGAGAGTCCTAAGAGTCCTGAGAGTCCTAAGAGTCCTGAGAGTCCTAAGAGTCCTGAGAGTCCTAAGAGTCCTGAGAGTCCTGAGAGTCCTAAGAGTCCTGAAAGTCCTAAGAGTCCTGAGAGTTCTGAGAGTCCTGAGAGTCCTAAGAGTCCTAAGAGACCTAAGAGTCCTAAGAGCCTAAGAGTCCTGTGTCCTAAGAGTCCGAAGAGACCTAAGAGTCCTGAGAGTCCTAAGAGTCCTGAGAGTCCTAAGAGTCCTGAGAGCCCTGAGAGTCCTAAGAGTCCTGAGAGTCCTGAGAGTCCTGAGAGTCCTGAGAGTCCTGAGAGTCCTGAGAGTCCTAAGAGTCCTAAGAGTCCCAAGAGACCTAAGAGTCCTAAGAGTCCTAAGAGTCCTAAGTGTCCTAAGAGTCCTAAGAGTTATGTTGGGATTTCTTATACTATTTATTTAACTTTCTTTTCTTCTCCATAAAATGTTCTCTCGTAATTAGTTAGCAAACTACACTCCCCCACTTCCTTCACAGCATGCAAGATATTATGTCAATGATGACAGATTGGTCGATCCATTCAATCCAGAATTAGTTTAATTTCTCCAAAAAAAGACAAACTAACCAGGCATATCAAAGCCAGATATTCCATAATAGAATTCAGTTATGAACAAAACTTTTAAAAATTCCCTGCTGCTAAAACCTAATCTTTAATTTCCTAATTAGATTTATTTTATCTTATCGTATTACAAAATAAGGAAACTAGCGGCAAAAGTTAAAATAAAATATTAAGTGAACCATTAGTTAGTAAGTTACTTTGATGGCCGAATCATACGTGAATGAATTAGTGTGCAAATAAGTGTTCAAATATGAAAAAGGTACTATTTTAAAATTTTTATTTAACTTGTGATCACAGTTTAAGGTAATTTGAAGCATTATATTTGGTTACAGTTATATATAGTTATATAAGTAACATTTTTCGAGTTAACTTATAGTTGTGGCAGAATTTATTTTAGTACTAAATGTTTGTAAATTAGATTAGGGAAGTGGCATTTATTTATTTGGGGGCCTATTTCAATAGGCATACACGTAATTACTTGTTAGAAAACTAAATAATTTATGTGTATAAAACTAGAATAGCATATTTTATAACTTTTGAAACCGATTTATCTTAGTGGAGGGTCTTAGGCTTTACCACAACACAGAAACACCCACTTTCGGAACGGGACAGGTTCTCAAAATGTCGCGGTTTTTTGGTCTTGTTTAAACTATTTGGTAATGAGATTGGGTTTTCCTTATTGTGATTGTGTTATTCTAGCTGTATTTCATAAATAAATAGTTGTTTTAATTAGTGATGTAATAAGCCAGGACCAAAAAAACATATAAAAAACCTAGAACACGTTTCCTTTTGATAATATATACTACCATGAAATATTTGTTTAACTAGTAAAATAAATGTTCGGTAAAACCAACATTTATATAAACATTCCAATGTTCAAAGTTTTATTAAGAGAAGTAAAAAAATGCATTACACATAGTAATATATCGAAGAAAAATTTTCAGGATAGCTAGAAATAAATTTAAGATTTCACTAGGTAAATACATTGTAACCGCCATAATTCTCTTTGGATATAGAACTAAAAAGTTGTAATTATATAAAACGTAAACGTGTATGTGATCAATTATAATTTTGTTGTTCATTATATGTATTAATTTTATTTCCAGAGTAGTGGTGGCAATATAAAACAAGATTTTCCTTAACTTAGCAAAACGTGTTCCAACTCATACGAATTATAATTATTTATCGTTGGAATGGGTGTAAGAAAGAAGGAATATTTCCTTTGATTCGGTTCTTTCGTCGTCACATGAATGGATGTTATGGAAATTGAAATCTCGTGACTTATGTTTCAAGACAAACGGAATATTGAATAAGATTTGATAGAATAAACCAACTGGTATTATGTGTGAACTTTGCCAGGATTCCTGAAGCATAAATTCTAACAACAATGTTAATTATTAGTCCAATTTGTTTAGGCTAAAAATCTTAAATTACATTCTTAAAGTACAATGTGGAAATATAAATATTAATATGGTTTAGATTATTTTAGAAACCGATATCGCCAAAACATATTGCCATAGAAAATTGTATAACTTGCCAGTAAATGTAGTACTTATAATATAAAACACATTTGTTTAGCACAGCAACAATAAAAACGATTCATTTGATCCTTTGAATTTGAATTATATTCCTACATGAAGTATTAAACTTCTCAGACCTTAGAAACAAATAATTTGTTGGCTCTAAAGTTAGTTTTGAGGCTCAAGGAAGGACATGCGGGGAACCCTACGATGACGTAAACTGCTGTGACATAAGTCTAAGTCAGTGGATTTTGATATTTGATCTGGAGATTCTGAAGAAGGGAACTTGTTCCCGAAACGATCGTTTTACAATAACTGGATGGACTTTATAGGCCATTTTTATTCAAAGTTATAAACTTTTAAATTACTCCTCGAAATAGTTTTAAAATCATAAGCACCGTTTTAACAATAGTTTAATTCAAAAATATTAGCACTATTAACAAATGAAAATTTTACGATTGTTCATCCCTTCGATACTGGACGAGTATTCACAAATTTAATGCCTTATCAAATGGCAAGAGGTTACTAAATGAAAAATAAAAATACAGGGTCATCGAAAAAGTTTCCCCATATTAGACAAATTTACTACTTCGAGTAGGATGAACATATTGAGCCGAATATGGTCTTAAAATAAAGAGGAAAGTTTGGAGTTTATTTACGTCTCCTAATACGTTTCGATGTGTGCCCCAAAAGTAGCATGGTAGACATAAAAACAATATTCTATATCTTGCCTTGTATGCTGGAGCGATAGTAGCGATGGCAGCCAATAAGAATGGGGTTATTATCAGGTAAATCGCAACCACCATAAGTTTGCCTAAATTACTTAGAACACGCACAATAATTAATTTTTCAGCTCTGTAAACCAAAGCACACACCGAGATTTCTGCTGTTTGGTCCACATTGTCCTGGCTAGTTAAGGACAGTGACGCACCACGTTGTTTTTGGCGCCAAGGCCGGTTACCCATCAACACAACGCAACGAGTACTACCAATTGTAAAGAAAAAACTCCCAACCCTCCTCTTTAATTTCATACCAGATTCGTCTCGACATGTTCATCCCACTCGAAATAGTCATTTTTTCAAATATAGGCATTATTTTTCGATGGCCCTGAAGAATAACGAGCAACAGATTTAAAAGATACTGATTTAAGTTATGAACTCCATCTACACATTTATGTATAATTAATTTACCGTTAAATCATAGTTCGTTCCGTAAATCTACATCTCGGTCTTAATTTTATTATTTTTTACATAAATTGTTTTATAACTAGAAGTTATTCAATCCTTTAAATAACGTCCATTATAATCATAAACAAGTTGTAGATAAAATATTAAGAATAGACGTTTTAAATACGTGTAGACTCGGGGATTTGGAAATAATCGTAACAATGATTACAGTTTCGACATATGACTAGAAGATACATCGTTCACTTACTGATTGTTTTTCAACTGTTTGGTAACTAAGTTAATTGTTATCTAGTGGTATCTAAGTTATTGTCACTCACAGTTACTATATTTTGTTATAGGTGCATTTTTTCAAATATCGATAACAGTTAGTTTACTTTAAAAAGTAGTGAGTATTTTGCCTTTCGACATATATTTCGTAATCTATACTAATTTAATAAGCTAATACTGATTCTTGTTTTAGAACAAACATTCAGCAAGGTTTGTAGCATGTTTTATGGATGTTGAACCAAAATTGATTTGTTTATGCCTTTGTTTTGCTATATGATTGAAGTGCTGAATTTAGTTATAACACAATCTTTCTAATTAAGTACTAATGCGTTCGTAGTAATAGACTCATTCATGTTTAGGTGAGGTTTATTGTATACAAACATTATCAGAGCATCGCCGTACGAACAAATGGTATTACTCGATTTTACAGTGTGTGGCTTAGTCATTGGTTTTAATAAATAGATAAACTATGATCGTATCTTTAAAGGCTAAATTATTCCACGAACCTTCAGAAAACTATGCTTGATAATCCTATTTACACGGGGAAAACTCATTAAGACTAAATAACAATTTGTTTATGCTCCATTCAGTGGATTAACTGAACTGATTTTTAACTATATATCTAGTGACCACACAATTTGCTTGAAACAATAGAATTAACTATGAGAAAGCCAGAGAATAATATTTAGATTGTGAGTCTGTGATGGCTACTGCAAAATATAACATTTCAAAGATATCTTTAACTTATATTTTTGTTTCTTTATTTTAATTTTCTTTTTTACTGAACTCATCCGAGAGGGCAGATTACTTGGGTTTGAACAACTTAAATTAACTAACAACCCAACAATAAATTCCGACCCAAAAGTAAGCAACTTTAAGATCTATTGTCTTTTGTTCTAGGAGCAAGAGGTACATCTTTAAATAAACACTCAGAAGCCACGTGGCTTCCTAAGTATACACGTCTTTGAGTTAAAGTTTTAGGGTGTATCAACTCAATCAAGATCTCGTTACCTGTCTCAGCTCGTTTACCTCCAGAAACTTCTGCTTTACCGTTTAACAAGATCCGTCGGATATTTACGTAGCCTATTACCAAGTTAAACACCCACTGATTATTACTTCATGTTCAGCACATTAGTAAATTACCAGTTTGATGCTCTTGTCGAATTATCGTTTGTTTTGTAACCTGTAATACTGAGAGGCCTTAAAACACACCTAGTTAGTTATAATTAACTGTGTGTTTCCAAAATAACTTGAAAACATTGTAAGTGATTGTGAGTAACCATTTATCCCCCTTAAAAAAAAAAAAAAAAAACTTAAAGGAATACTTTTTTTAACTCTGTTAGTCGGTTCACTCTCACTATATTATTGTATAGCCTATTTATTCATCTATAAATCAGTCTTTATTCTCAATTCATTTACGTTGACGTTACAATATGTTATAGAATAGTGATGAAAAGAGGGGATCTGTTTTTTGTATGCTTTATTTTTATTATCAGTATCATTGGCTTCCTGAGATAAGCTGGAAAGAAATTGTAATTTGATTCTGTATAATAGTTATGCAAACACAAATGAATACAGCCTGTACAAACAGGTTCTCGAGCTTAAACTAAGTATATTAAATACACCATTATGTATGCAATCTTCTATTCCTGATTGCAAGATTAAATTTTATAATAGTAACCTCAAGGGTATTTTTTAGTTAAAGTACAAATTAAATATGCTGCATTGGGTCTGATGATGACCTGTGTGACTGGTCAAAATCGATTGCCTTGTACCAACTTTGTGCCATGTACCACATCCCTCCTATTGCACCATGTTCATCAACTCGTTTGTACGTACAGTGAATACATTTTGAAGTATTGTAATATGTAATCCGGAAATTGAATCAGAAGTACTAGTTACCACGTCCATTCAATCTGAGCAGTTTTTAAACTCTAAATGTAAAATCGTTACGTAACAAAGAGTTTTCATTTATTTTCTAAGAAAAAGAAAATATTCCAGTTATTTAACTCTGATTTGAAAAGTCGCATCGTAATGACCGCTCCACATTCGTGGCCGGGGGCGCTACGCGGAACAGGATATGAGCAAAGTTTGAGCGCCGCGGCGCGGGCGGTGGGTGTGGGGCGCGGATGGCGTCGGCGTCGGGCGCGCTCCTCAGATAACTCCTAGAATCGCGCTGCGTCAGTCGCACCCTGTGTCTCCCGACCCTCACGACATCGCTACAGTCGCTCGACTTGTTTCATGTCGTATAAAATGGTAAATTCTCGGAACGACAGAAAATTAGATAAATATTTTGTGAAGTGACTATGTATATTTGTTTGTGAATTTGAATAGGTTTTTTAGTCATGCAGGGATAAGGTAAGGGAATATCAGATAGTGCAAGAATGAAGTCGGTCGTTTTATGTGGTTTGATTGTTTGTAGTTGAATTACCACTAGCTTGATAAATGTGTCCTCAGAAATTCCAAACCCGTGAGACTGTGGTTTATGGAAGTAAATATCAGGTCATAGAATTATACTTTATATAATGAAACTTAATTTAAAAACTTAAATGGGCTTTCTGAGGGTTTATATTTATACTCGTTCAACAATGGAACAAAACTTCTTAAATCTTTATCTTGATTTATAAATAAATTCTATACCATGTTTTATTACAATTTTAATTCGAGATAGAATGTTTTGAAATTGAAATCTAATGAAACAATTCAATTTGTTTATGTCTTTTAAAATTTGGTTAGTGCGTATTCACTATAACTTCATTGAGGTTACATTTTTAGTTTTACCAATATTTATACGCAAGCAATTTTGTACTCCTGGTTTTTTTTAAGATAAATATTTTAAAGGTTGTGTGATATTAATGATCAACTATTGTAAGTTTTTAATTTAACATTTCTGTTAGGGGGTTCCAAAAGATTATAGTATTGTTCAACCCATTTTCACATTTTACCAATAAACTATATTTTAATTTTTTATAAAACTATTAGGAATAATGTACAATTTTGGAATGCCTTTATGTAGCTTAGCTACGGATTATGGACCTTAAATAAGTCGATAACAATTTAATGATAAGTTTAAATTATGAAAACTCTCAAACATTAAAGTTTCCCTCATCCGTAACATACTTTTCAGTTATTTATAATCTTATAAAATGAAATCTCATACAACATGTAGTCACTTTTGAAATGCAGTGGGAATAAATTTAATTTGTATTTTCAAAATATTATATACTAGCATCTGGTAGATTTTCTAGCATAACCTATGCTAGAAACAATAGATAAAAAAAGGTTAAAGGTTGATTTTTTTTTAATAAGGTATTTGTCGGACAATAAAGACACCTTATATAAACTAAGAAAAACCAGTTCGGTTGTTGTAGTCGCTATACACCCAAAACATCTAGACAAAAATCACTGTGCCAAATACCTAAAAGAGTTTTAATTTATTTATGGCGTTTAGTAAGCCTATACTTTTAATATATCTTCCTTCCATCAAAATACATTTTTGATCATATCGAGTAACGTTAATTTTTTCCACATTAACATGCCATTTATTAATGATTGGTACAGGAAATTCAGCAGAACAAAATTGTGTACAAACTCGTTATCAATTAATTCCTAAGAATATCTTGATATTTTGTGTTCACATCTTCGGTTGGTAATGTGCAAATGGCTTAATCTTTTAAAACTAACATTCTAACCAATACTAGACATTGTCTTTAGACAGGTAGTCTCCAGGTCATTTGTCTTAAGATCATTAACTCTAAAAACTAAACAAATTATTATTTTTTAAATTAGGATTACACAAGATATAAAATAACTGCATGTTTGTTTACTATGAAAAGATAAATCAAAACGAGATCGCACGCAGCACGCTGACGTGAGGGAAGTGAATTTCCACATAACAAATTATAAAAACTCAAAATAAGTTAAAAACATTCAATTATTCCAATTTTTATTCAAATGTGAAAATATTGATTTTTTGGCTGTTCTGATACGCCTGGTTCTATTTACCTGCAATGCTGGGAATACAATTTTGGGCATTATAAGGTTAGGAGAAGGTCCAGTCAGGCTTTACAAAAGGCGTGAGGTTGTTGGGGATGATAAAAATACACCAAAAAATGATTAACAGGCTTTTCTAATGTAAAACCCCCATAAGACAACGTACTGTGTTTGTTCAATACATATTTCCTTTACTAACTCGGTAAATATATATGCTAGAATGACGAGAGAGGGCTTAAAAGTTTAGCCACACTAATTCCCATCTTTAAACATTTGAAGCTAAAAGAATTACAACATAATCATAATTATCACACTAGAAAACAATTCATTGTTCAACATCAAATCCACAGAACCACTACATATGAAAATTCACCCCAATACATGATGGGAAGAGTCATAAATCAAATTAAAAAATTCACAAAATTGAAGTTATTGGAAGAACAGTATTAAGGAAAGTAAAAGAAATTATAATGAACAATCCTTTATTTTCACTGGATGAATTTTTTAAATAAAAACCAAAAAATTTAAAAAAATAAGATAAATGAAAAAGTAGAAAATTTAAGCTGCAATATTTTTTAGACTTAAGATATTTTTTGTAACAGCCTACACAATTTATAATTGTTTTTCGGCAAATAAATATAATTATTATTATTATTACTATGCTTACATTAATTGAAGAACTTAGATATAATAATGTGTTGAACTTGTTATATAAGTTATGAGGCAAATAATTTAGATTGTTAGGCCTTTGATTAAACAAATATAAGAAGAATAATTATTTGCAAAATTTAGATAGTAATTTTTATTGCAACCAGTTGGTGTCTTCTTTAAACTAATTAAATGATCGTAACTACTAGGCCTTCAACTGGATTTTCGAAATATTAAGAATTAATTGTTGGACTCGTCGGGACTAGGCTTCTCTAAGACCTGTTACAAATTTCTTTATAGGTTTTATCTATTAGCTTTAAACAGTATCGGAATTCAAATCAAATCTAATTTAGAGTGTGAATATATACCAAAACTATTAAAACTAGAGCAGGATCATGTGAATTTAGTTACAGATTCAAAAGTAACTAAGTTGTTATTCGTTAATATTAGTTGCTTGTAACCTAGTTTCTTAAACTACTAGGACTTCCAGCTGGACTTAAAATAACTCAGTCGCCATTTAAACCTCTCTTATCAAAACACGAACCAGCTGAAAGGCGTGTAGTGAATGGGAAAGGCAACCTGAAAGTTGTTGTTCCCTCTTTGAATTTAAAAACTTTCGTCACATGGTTTTTTATACATTAAGTTGTTCAAAGTTGGACAGGTCAGTAAAAATGTTGTAATTAATAGTCAGAAACTATAAAAAAACATACAATAATGTTTTTTTAATGGATACATCAAAGCAATTTATGATGCTAAAATGTAACCTAAAGTGATTAAATTTACTGCGTGTTTTCTAAAAATTTTGTAAGTGAAACTTGACTTAATAAAAAATTACAATATAGTTTTATAGCTATCGTGTTGTGACATTACTAATTGATTTACATTTTTTTTTTATTATTCTGATGAGCAAAATCAAACATATGCAAGGGGTTGATTCTAGTGACTAATGATTCTATAAAATTACTGTACTACTGTCATATAACGAAGGTTATTTTCGGACGAAATGGCAAATCGATAGGCAGAAATCGATTTGTATTAATTGTTGTAAGTTAATTGCAGTGTGAGTAACATAATGCAGTAGAACCTCACTAATTCGAACCTTGATAGTTCGAAAACCTCTATAACTATTAACTGTTGTCCGTATGGTTCAGAAAACGTCTAATATTCTAAAAGTAATATACCGATAATTGAAAGGTTTTAACGCATAATGTAGCCTCTTAAATTCGAATTTGTTTCTACTCGGGCCTCTAGAATTCGAATTTTGTTGCTGTAATTCGAAACATAACCTCTAAAATTCGAAGTTAACCTCTACATACAAGCTATCTGAAATTCAAATTAAGCTCAAAAAACAATTCTGTTGAAACATTAACTAATGCGTATATTTAGCTTCCTCCAGATTTGAATTAATTTGTTTTCTTTGTCTCCATAATTAAAATTCCATTACTTCCTTTCATTCGAAATAAATTGTCCGTCCACTGAATTTCAAATAAGTAAGGTTCTGCTGTTGTTTTTTATTTATAGAAAATGTATATCTAAACTGGTTTTTGAGCGTGCATGTAGTCAAAAGGGAATCTTCGCTACCAAATTTGAAAGTATTATTTTGTAACACAAACCAAACCAAAGCATAAACCAATTGCATTTCTAAATGTTCATTATGATTGTTACAATGGCTGCGTCCCTCCATATGGTTAAATGTGGTTACAATTAAAAACCACATGAAAATCCTTTAGGGCTTCACATTTTCCAGACAAGTTTAAATTCATCCGTTACAGACTATGATTTTATTTGTTATCTGTTATTTAAATATATGTTTAAAATCTTCCCAGGGCCACGAGGATTGCCAGGCCTAGTACTAATTAATATAATAAATGTTTTCTATGTAAATAAAAAAATCAAATTATCTAGTAAGTGTTTTAATCATATTTTAAACTTACATACTCATAAATACAGCCAAATGATACTATCGTAACTGCCGTACCAGTTTAAATGAAAAAGCATTGCGAGCAAGGCATTATTTTTAGTAATAACGTGTAGTAATTAAGCAATAATAAAAGATAAAATTTAAATAGCTGTTTTATTAACATTTCAAAGGATAAACATAAAAGTCAGTATCATAACACCAAAGTAAAATGGTTACTGTTTAAAGCCAACAATACTTATAAAACTCATGCATACAAAGCTTCATGTTTGAGTTTTGTGTTATTCCGTACATTTAGCTTAGGGCGTTCTAGGTAACTGTGGTTTTCTTTTTGTATTATTTCACTAAAATGCTAGAGGCGATGGCAATGAATACACGATGCAACTGTAAATACTTTACATTAAAAGCTGCTTTAGTAGTAATAATTTTCATATTTAAAAACTTCTGTTATTGGGTGTTATAAAACAAAACAGAATATATAGCGTTCTTTGTATACGGTTGCTTGAATAAAGTCTAATGGTGTTAGTAAGGTGAACAGTGTTCACTGTATAATACAAATAAACCTACCAACCCAGGTGAATACAATAAACTATAAACACTTTCAACTTTATAATTGAAGTAAATTATAAAATTAAATAAATAAAGTGTTATCTAAGTTGTATGACGTATTATTACATTTATGTAAAATTATGTATGTCAACAAAAAATTGAGGTATTTTAATTGTTTCCAGATCTTGTTAAAATTTTTATTAAAATAAAAAAGTATTAAACACATATAGCGCGATAACTCAGGATGCTTATGAATGATTCACCCGTCACCTCTTATTACTAAAGGTAAAAACAAAATACTTGTTACAAAAGTAAATTACAAAAATTAAAAAAATACAAAGTTATTTTTACGCATTTCTCTGTTAACAATAATGTTTTAGCGGATTTCCCCTATAGGGAAGAAGTTATTACCGTAGTCGGCATGGTAAGACTTAGGCCCGGGACCATGATAACTTTTCGTTTTGAGGTCCCCAGACCCCAAAAACACCATTCGTTCGAAACTGTATATATATATATATATATATAAATGTATACTATATATATATATATATATATATATATATATATATATATATATATATGTCCGTGGGTGCGATTACTTTCGTAAAAAAGGTCCGATTTTGATGAAATTTGGTATAAATGTGTAAAGAAACATTTATGACTTTTAAGTTTGAAAACCAGCCAGATCGCTCTATCCTAAAGGGTATTTTTTGGGGTTTTGTACCCCAAAAATGGTTTTTTTGAATTTTGAACATATAATTTTGGAAATAGTCAAATTTTTGTTTTCACCACTGGATTCATCTTAAAAAAACACACAATTTGGTATTTTGATCATTCCTCTACGTCAATCGGTTACCGATATATTGAAAGTGCTAAACACAGTACGTTGTCTAATGTTATTCTTATGGAGGAAAAGAAAAATTGTATATCTCGCTTATTTATGAATGTACACTGACGAAACTTGGTATACGGCTTCATCTGGTTGTGGTGCATTGATATTTGCTCAAAAAAAATTTTTGTCAAAGGCTTCCGTAGCAGCAAACCTGCAAACTCAATCCCATGTTATTCTTATGGATAACAATTAAATGCTATGTCCCCCTTAATTATGAACATAAATGAATAAAAACTGGTATATGACTTCACCTAGTTGAGTTATATTGATATTAGCATAAACATATATTTTTTGTGTTCCTTGATGCAGCAAACCTGCGTACTCAGCCCCAATGTTATTCTTATGGGGAATAATTAAAATTGTATATATAGCTTATTTGTAAATATATTTTTATGAAACTTGGTAAGGGGCTTTATGTAGTATTAAGAGATTTATATCTCCATATGAAATTCTCTGAGTATGCAGGTTTGCTGTGACAGGGGTATTTGTTTTTTGGACAGGGATGGGGTAAACTATAAATTATTATGATCCTTTGGAATATCCTTATCTTAGATATGGAATGCCACAAAAAGCCATTACCACAAATCTGGTTAATACTAAAGGAATATATAAAATAATTATAAATAATAAATTTTGTATTTTAGTAATATTTTTGTATAATTATAAAATAGAGTTTTATATTGAAACAATGATGTACTACAATGTTACATTGGTCGAGACACAATTATTTGAAGAATGGAAAATAAATCTGTCTTTAAAATTATAGCATATCATTTTTGTAAATTTTCATGTAATGATTGGGTATATTTATCAATTCTACTGTTTAATAACTCAAAGTATGTATATTTCCATAACAACCATTAACGTTGGATTTAGGCAGGGATACACTCGACTGGCAATATCGGTTCATTAAATACGATTTGATCAACTTAACTGAATTACACTCCTGTGATCGGTCTTTTGCACCATGATTAGTGAATTTTCTATAGAAAAGTGAACTATTAGCATGACCCGCACGGTGAAATTTAAGCCCGGGACCACCATAGAAATTCCTAAACTGATCTCCTGATCACGTTTTGAGGGGTCTCTAAAAACTTTATATATATATAAAACCTATAACATTATATAACCTAAAAACATTATATAACCTAACATTATATAACCTAAAACCTAATATAGGGTGAGTCAGATCACCCGTCCACATGTATAACGGGAGAACGGTTTGGTCTAAAGTCGTCAAACAAAATTCTTTCCAACTAAAACGCATAAGGGATATCTATTAAAAATATTTTCATCAAAATCTGTCTACAGAATGTTCCAAAACTGAAGGTCACGGGTTCGGATCTCAAAATTTGCTAAGCAAACATAGAGAATATTATACATCATTTTAAAGTTTTCGTTTAAAATAACCATTTTGGCGAATACAAAATTCACTTATCTTTATTCTTTTCAAAATGGCGGCTATTTTTGTGTAAAATATTGACATTTACGGAATACCCTGTATTTTCTAAACCACTACTCATATCTTTTATCCGACTCAAAATTCTTACTCGTGATAAACTCAGCTTTACTCTGGTATGCTATATGACAGGATCTATTGAGAAAATCTATATTTCCAAAAATTATTTATCTTGAAAATATATATATGCCCAAAATTAAAAAAAGTCAAATAGTAGTGTATGTCAAGAAGCATACCATTGAAAAGTTCTTGTAAATCCTAGCAACTTTTTAATTTACACCAACCTTGTATCTCTTTTTTTCTGCAATCAGCAAAAAACTTTATTTTTCCATATGAAATGCGTGTTAATTGTACATAACACATAAAATGAATGTGCATCAGAATACATGCAAGTTTTATACAAATAACGTGCATTTCATATGGGAAAATAATGTTTTTGGCGGATTGCAGAAAAACAAAAAGAGATACAAGGTTGGTGTAAATTAGAAAGTTTTTACGGTTTACAATACCTTTTCAATGGAACGATTTTTGACATACGCTACTATTTGACTTTTTTAATTTTGGGCATTTAGGTATTTTCAAAATAAATAATTTTTTGAAATATAGATTTTCTCAAAAAAGTCTGTCATGTAGCATACCAGAGTAAAGTTTAGTTTTTTAATCACGAGTTAGAATTTTAAGTCGGATAAAAGATACGAGTAGTGGTTTAGACAATACAGGGTATTCCGTAAATGTCAATATTTTACACAAAAACGGCCGCTGTTTTGAAACGAATAATGAAAAGTGAATTATGTTTACGCCAAAATGTTTATTTTAACGAGACCTTTAAAATTATGTATAATATTCTCTATGTTTGCTTAAAAAGTTTTGAGATCCGAACCCGTGACCTTCAGTTTTGGAACATCCTGTACACAGATTTTGATGAAAATATTTTTAATAGATAGCCCTTATGCGTTTTAGTTGGAAAGAATTTTGTTTGACGACTTTAGACCAAACCGTTCTCCCGTTATACATGCTGGACGGGTGGTCTGATTCACCCTGTATATATATATATAAATATATATATATATATATATATATTTGTGTGTGTGTGTGTGTGTGTGTGTGTGTGTGTGTGTGTGTGTGTGTGTTCGCACTCTAGCGGTCTCAATTTTTGTCCGATTTATTTCAAATTTGGTAGAGACATTCCTTTTTATAACAAGTAAGACAAATTCGTTAGGCAAAGCAATCGGAAAACTCAAACCACCTTTTTTGGGGATTTTAACTTTTCAAATTTTAAGTTTTTGGGTCCAAAAAGGGTCAGAAAAGCCCCAAACGTACACTTCTTGCACATTATTTTATTTCTCGTAAAAAGCCAAACATTGTAAGCCATTCTTTATCACTCTAGCACAAGCAGTTACCGAGTTATTAAAGAAAATGTTAATTGTCAAAATACAGTACGTTGTCTTGTGGGGATTATACACTGGAAAATACTGTTTTTTATACCTCAAAATCGATTTATCATCCCTATACCCCTATAACAACTTGTTATCCCGACAATACCTCCTTCTAACTGTATAACGTACAACACTGGCATCCTATTAGTGAATTTAAAAATAACCAGGAACATCAAAGCAGCCAAAAAACTTTTTTTCAATTTTCAAAACAATGTAACCGGTGTTGGTTTAAACCCTTTATTTGATCTTTTTAAAGTTTTAATGCGGAAATTCACTTCTCTCACGTCAGCGTATTGCGTGAGATCTCGTTTTACATTATTGGTTACAATATGCGTTTATTGGTTCTTTTAAAGGTTCTTTGATGTGCAATTAACCAAAAAACTCTGCCATGATCCCCGTACCGTTAATTAATAAACAGCTTATTGTGAAATCAGTTATTGAACATTGATTAAATCGATCTAACCTATGTTTTCCGAACTAAAATTGTGGTCTTATCCCCAGTTCCAAAGCTAACAAAATATAGTTAATATTAATAACATCTTGATAATCATAATATGTTTCGAGTTTTCATTTATTTTATTTATCATAAAAAAACAAATATTTCGATTTAAACAAGAGTTTTGGAAAGTTATATTGGTACGCGAATAAATTCTAGATAAAACGATTGATAGTTTCCTCCTCTCAATCTCTACAGATATTGTTATTATTTTAATATACCGGCTGTCTCAAAAGCTCAAACTCTTTTGTGAACTTAATCCATATTAAAGTTATTTTCAAACTCATCAAATTCCACTACCTATTGAGAGAGTCTTTAAAATTTGAACTTCAAGCAAAAGTCCAATTAGATCTCATTTTATATCTTGGATAGTAGACAAGGCAAATGAGTCGAAAACGGTAGCCGGTTAGACTTGTAATTCAAGCCAGTGTGCTTGAATTAGAACAACTTTTAAATGTCACTATTTCCAATACAGTTGCCCTTTGGTATTCCTAATTGTGATATTATATAATGATTACAATGTGAAATAGTAACAATGATGTATACAATACGACCATACCTACCATATCTTCCTCTGATGGACAACCCATAATGGTCTTGTACGTTTTGTAGCCAGCAAGGCCGTGTTTCATATTTGAAAATGTATAATCCATTTAATGATCCTCTAAAGGACATTTGCAACGGGAATAATCGCATTCTACAACTTTGCTTATATGGAAAGTTGGACAGGCTGCCATTCCCGACGCGGTTCTCTGTTTGAGGATGTGGTTTTGGTGAGGTTTTGTAGCGAGAAAGAAATTTCAAACAATATATAAACAACCTAAGCCTACTTATAAGAGTCTCTCAATCGGTGTCCCTTTGTACTAGTAGATAACGAGTATAAATTTCTAAAAATAATATTCAATATCAGAAATATAATCACGGAATCTCGATTTTATAGGTAACAAGTAAAAGATATTCCGTCAATCCGGGACTTTTGGGACACATTTATCACTAACGCGAGTCCCAAGTTGCAACACTAGGATAACTTCGTTATTTGAAGTGACTTCAAATGTTAAATGTTAAACAGAGTCTCTTGTCAGTCTCGTTTATCGGGTTTATTGATTAATGGGTAAATATTTAATAATTGCTCGGCTCTGTGGGGGCGTTCATGGAATTTAACGATCTTTATAACCAAAGGAAATATATATTTTTAGCTGTCGGTTCGTTTAAAAGTAAATGTTAATACTTAGAACATTATTTTAATACAATTAATTTGTGATGACTCTTTAAGTATTTAGTTTAAATAATACTTCTGTTGTAATTAAAATGGTATTACAATAATTGTTTTTACAGATAACCTTTTTCAATATTAAATTATTACTTCCGATCATGTTTGATCATACTCATGTCAAAACCTGAAATAAATTGAATTGTTTTTCGGTGTATTAGCTAGTGAGATTTTTTTATTACTCACAACACATCAACGAAATTGATACTTTGATCTTAATTAAGCTAACAACTGAGTAAAAGCCAGGTGCCGCTCCAGGGCCTTGAGCCTGTCTTCCTCAACAATGTTGTTTCTAAATCAGCAATACGCAACATTGGCTCTTTACGCTGATGAAATTGCCGTTATTTGTCAAAATTCTATTTCGATGTAGATTTTGAGTCAATAAAAGTGACACGTTAGCAGATTGCTTTGTGCAACAGTGATGTTTCTTGAATTAAAATAAATGGCAAACAAATATACTCTATTAAATTAAATACACACTTCCTACTGAAATTCGCATACATGCTGCATTTTAATATTCCAAAGGAAATATATATTTTTAGCTGTCGGTTCGTTTAAAAGTAAATGTTAATACTTAGAACATTATTTTAATACAATTAATTTGTGATGACTCTTTAAGTATTTAGTTTAAATAATACTTCTGTTGTAATTAAAATGGTATTACAATAATTGTTTTTACAGATAACCTTTTTCAATATTAAATTATTACTTCCGATCATGTTTGATCATACTCATGTCAAAACCTGAAATAAATTGAATTGTTTTTCGGTGTATTAGCTAGTGAGATTTTTTTATTACTCACAACACATCAACGAAATTGATACTTTGATCTTAATTAAGCTAACAACTGAGTAAAAGCCAGGTGCCGCTCCAGGGCCTTGAGCCTGTCTTCCTCAACAATGTTGTTTCTAAATCAGCAATACGCAACATTGGCTCTTTACGCTGATGAAACTGCCGTTATTTGTCAAAATTCTATTTCGATGTAGATGTTGAGTCAATAAAAGTGACACGTTAGCAGATTGCTTTGTGCAACAGTGATGTTTCTTGAATTAAAATAAATGGCAAACAAATATACTCTATTAAATTAAATACACACTTCCTACTGAAATTCGCATACATGCTGCATTTTAATATTGCAGTTTCATAATAAGTCTTCAACAGTTTTGGAGTGCGGCCTGATATAAATTCAGCAAGAATTTTAATAGCAAAAAAATTAATTTAACATAATGTGCTGTTTTAGCTTAAAAATGTATTTTACAACCCTCAAAAATTTCCCTTTCCTCTTTAAGAGAGCTGAACTAGCTGGGCTGTGCAAAGGCTAATGGTTTTATAGATTTTCCACATTGATCCTGAATAAAACTATACATTTTGTAAAGGTTCAATAAAGTCTATCTGCATAATCTAAAGTCTATCTTCAATTAAACTGGGCCCATCTGCATAATCATTGGGCTATTACATAACGATTTTTCTAACAAAAAGGCCAACGGTAAACAGTATTGAGGCCAGGGTTTAGACCGGTCAATACCAAAATGCAAAATAAATTAATTAGCATATGAACTAAAATGAGCATGCCATGAATTTTGTGCATAATGCCATTAAACCTTCAGTATTCACAGTAGCATTTTACTCAAAATGTATTAAAATTGTTCAAAACCCACAACATAAGCAGTGGGCGCATGTTATACCTGACATTATTTACAGCAAAGAAAAATTTCCAATATTAAGTAAAATAATAATTCACAATGCGTTTTGGAAAAGAATGAGTTACCATGTAGCTGAAAAAGATTCGGCACATTCATATACAATCAAAATTCCAAAAACCTGAGTTGTCACACACCCATATATTAATAGTCTGAGCCAAGAAGGACTGAATTAGCGATACCAAATAATAATATTGATAAAATTCATGCTTATCAAAGCAAAATATTGCTCGATTTCGAACAACAGATTTACTAGTATATATTAACACTACATCCTAAAATACAATGTAATGTATATCCGAAAGTAAACTAAACATATATATCTTGTATTTAAAAACAAAATTCTCAGTTAAATTAATTGCATTGCTGTTAATGCCGCAGTTTATAAGCAATAAACTTCTCCATAAAAAAACAAGGAGTTAGTTCAGTACAAAGACTTTGTCAAGGCTTGTTCCTATAAATAATGCATCCTTTGATCTTGCTTCGGAAGAAGTAAGTTTTGAAGTCTGGCAGTCCACTGTAACAGATGTTGGAAAGCAAGGCTTTCTTACTTCTTATTGTGGAATTACAAGCTGGCCTCATGGTTCTTCCCACAGGGATCTAGAAGTTACAAAAATCACATGTATTTTAATGGTAGCTACTGTCACCATGGTAACCAATAAGAAAATAAATAGCCACATGCATAAGAATAATTTGGATCTTCAAAGACTGGGCTATTTAAAATGAAACACCCCAATATGTAGCCGACACATTTTCGCGTAATTTGTGCAAAACGACAGCTATTATATATCCATAAGGTTTTGAACCAAGAGGCATATAGATGACGACAAAAATATGGGGAAATAAACCTTCTGTTTACCCTCATTTTTGTCAACCTTTTTGATTTGTTGTTACTAGTGGACACATTTGTTTTATGCTCCATGCACCCCAATTGATTACCGTCAATCCGTCTGTATGGATGCGTAGGGACTTCCAAACTTCGTCACTTCCAAACGATAAAAACCAGGACAAAATATTTCTCTAAACTAGATCAAACTATATTGATTTTGATTGAATATGACATTACCCTTCTTTTTTTAAGGTTTAGCCATTAAAGATTTTACTAGACTACAACATTTAGTTTTGCAGATTTTTCTCAAAACCATCAAAGTGAAATACCAAAAATAACTATTAAAAAGTTACAAAACTAAATTATTATTTGTCTGTCATTATCTTTCTATGGCAATTAATGATAAAGTGTAAATTGCCAATTAGCGGTAAACGCAGTGTGTTTTCTGATGCTATTATTATCATGGAATATAATATACTTGTAAAGCAATGGAAAATCTCATTCGTCGAAAGTATGCGCCTTTTTTTTGTTAAGTTCCTTAACGTAAAAGCTTTGTCGTATTTCACAAGAAGTATGTTCAAACACAGAGTTACTCAAGGGTTTTAGGTTAAATAAGTTAGCAAAAGTTGCAATGATTCACTTTTATGTAAACATTTTCATCAGATTTTCATACAATTTGAAACCATTAGTCATAAATAGTATGCAAATAAATAATAATAATATTTTGCATGTGTGCCCTGTTTAATAATTTTATTTGTTAAAATACCTGTTTGCCTCCATGTCTTACGTTTTCCCAATTAATGTATTAGTTAATTTAATATAATAATTATGTATTGTTTTTAATTTTATTTAACTTTAGTTATTAATAACTTAATTCCACGAATACATATTTTATTGATAATTAAAAATCGCCTACTTCATTTAATTAATGCAGGATCCATTTTGTTAAATTATCTCAGATCACATTTTAATATATATGTATTTAAAATTCATAATTGATCTTATATTTTAACCAGAAGTGAGCAAGTGAAATGAAACATGTGATTCCTTCATAAGAAGTAACTATGGGCTCAAGATTAGTGTTTTATGTTAAGTTCTGTGAACCCTATAGCAAACAACAAGGGCTTATTTTGTTATCAATGACTCATTTAGAAGACATGGCCTGTGATAGATGCTTGATGGGCATTTTCGTAATTTTTATTGAAATTTCCCTCCATAAACAGAAATAATACACCAAAAGTTTAATATTTTAAATCATCGGAGCCCAGATAAGTTTAGTTCACTTTGTTTGGCCACATCAAGCTATATTTAATAATCTCTGGGTGGAGAAATTTTGATGGTGGATTTGTGAGACTATTTCATATAGTTTGGCCTATAACTACAAACTTCAAGACCTCCTAAATACAATTACATCAATAATTATGAAATTATTTAAGGGTAACCTTTAAATTTGAGATTGGCGAGCACTTATACAGCCAATAAAATTGAACAAACGTTACATTTTGAGAACAATATCAGAACCTAAAAATATAGGCTAGAGAACTTCTGTCTACCATCTTGAATTTCATAGCAGCAAAAGATTTCCAACAGTGACTTTTATGAAATCATTAGAGGTCCCTATTTGGACATTTATCAAAATCAAAATTCATTCTCATTGGCTTTTATATAAATACTCGTTAATTTTATGATATTTTATTCATCCTCTTAACCCGAGATTTATAGAGTTTTGCCATATTATACAGGGTGTTTGAAAAGTCTGGGTGCGGCTTAATATTTTACAAACCATAGCAATAAACTTTGCACAGTGTCATATGGCAATGTAAACTATTTTTCCTTGCTATTGCCATGACATGACAAGCATGGGAGGACGGCCCTCAGAGGAAGTCATAGGAATCTTAAATGTAAGCACGGGTCGAGTGATACCTCATTTCGAAGAGCTCAGTTAGTAGAGTTGAATGCCGCAAACCGCATCTCAAAAGATGTACCCAATCAGAAATGGCGGGTTGTTTTAGGTACACATTGTGAAGTACATTATACATATGTAAATAATATTATATATATATCCAGTAGATAAACCATACCCTGAGATCAACCATGCCCCTTGTGCATGTCAACTGAGCTAAGCCACCATTATTGCAATCAAATAATTTATTGTGAGTTAGATCAATTTTAGCAAGTACCCCATGATTGTAACACATGTTTTTAGGCCCTTTATTTCATTGAGTAGTACGAAACACGTATAAATTATTTAAATAAAATATTATATCAATACATTGTAAACAGCTGATTCCTTTCTTACCATAAAAAAGTAGTTTTCCTATCAACTAACGGTATAAAAGAGTAAATAAATAAGATTACAATTTGTATATAAATAAGTTACTTTTTTATTTCAAAGTTGTCTCTAACAAACTGCTGTTGGCATTTTACTGATTTTTGATAGCCCTTTGATATCCATTGATATAGCCCCAAATGATGCACATTACAAGGTAAAATGTCGATAACGTAAATGGTTGCTAGGCGACAAAGTTTCTTTTTTATTATAGGACGCGTATCATCATGAAAAATTTTCTGAAGAGAAAATATACAATTGGATGTCATTGTTTGAACATACCTTCAAACCTTTGTCTCTGCCTTTCTAGCAACAGACGTTTTTATCAAGTTGAACGATGATCGTGTTCTGTCACACGTTGGATTCTATTGAGAAAAGTAAGAATGTCTTTACTTTATTGTTGTTATATAGCTAAACACGAAATGACTGAATTGATACTTGTTTAAAAAAAATATTTATTCATAATTTGCCTCCTAGATTGAAAATAGACTTGAAGTAATAGGTTAACGTTCCTTATCCGCCGTCAATCATAAATCATTAGTAGATGACTAGTTTCGGGACTGCTGTCCCATTCTCTAATCTACACTCGAAAACTAGTTGCAAGACACGCAGTCCATGTCAAAGTTGTTTATATCCATGTATCATCTTCCACGAAGAAAATCCCCAAAAGGTCGGTAATTATTGCGTTTTTCCCGCAAATGCTACATAAAAGCTATAGGCCTAAATCATAAATTAATATAAAACAATTCAAATAAAACCCACATGTATAGTAATAATAATACACATGTAATTTATTTTCTTCTATTAGCGAATTTACCCTATAGGGAAGAAGCTATTACCTCTATCTATATATATATATATATTATATGTCCGTGAGTGCAATAACTCTGGAAAAAATGGTCCGATTTTGATTAAATTTGGTTCAAACCTGTAATGCAACATTTATGACTTTAAGTTTGAAAACCAGCTAGATTGCTTCATCCAAAGGGGTATTTTGGGAGGGTTTCGTACAATTATGAGATGGACGTGTGCAGCAAATGGAGATGTCACAGTATGTGGGTATTATTTTTCTTATCCACAATTCCAAGCTTTCCTTTCACCTTCGTTCCTCAATGTAGACAGCTATGGACTAACCTCTTCCCCAAGACTGCGAACTCTAGCTGATCATGTATACCTTAACCCGTCCCACTCTTCCATTCCATCCAATCCATTTCCTTCCGGTGAAATGTGCAAAATTATCGCGTGAAGACGCGCCTATTGGCTCTGCCGGGGTTTTGTAACCCACCAATCTAACTCCTATCTAACAAGTGAAAAGCTATCATTATTTGGTATGAAACATATTTTGATTACAATGTACCCGGCCTATCATGGTATGTATTTATTTCTTGTTGCATGAAATAAATAACTGTATTTTTGTGTAATAACATCTCTTTATTCGGCCACTAAAAATAGCTGCTGCATTAGTAGCTCTGCATTATTGCAAATACTGGGTGGAATTTGATATAACACTAATCTGAGGCTACTATCAGTGTTTTGATTACATGTTATTTAGGGCACGCGATCAACATAGTGCTATCGAACAATATGCGAATCAATTGTCATAATGAACGTGTCCAATATATGGTTATGTTTAACATCATCATTTGTAATGAGTGAAAACGTGTTTTATGACTATCTAGCTGGTACCTGTGACTGATAAGTGATAAGACTGATGGTGAGTCTATAACGTTAACATTGATAATATCTAAATGAAATTGGGTGGGCACTAAGGTTAAGGATTTCCATTAATAGCTTGAAACCTTCCCAGAGTTAAACTGAATTTCCATGCCAAGTTTTAATGTTTTTGTATGAAAGTAATAGGAACACATAAGGAACAAGGAGAAATTAATTTTTGAATTAATATGATTTTCTGATACCCCCGACTTTGTTCGCGTGGCATTTATTGACTCCTGTTGATTGCTATTTATTCCCCGCTGAAAAAATTAGGGTCACTCAAATTAAATCATTACCCCATAAGGATACCACTGTTGATTTATAAGCCTTTTAGGGTGGAAATCGTAGGTTTAGGACTTTGAATAAGGGATTGAAACCTTCCTATGGATCACCGCAATTCGATGAATAGTATAGGAACATAACAAATTTATATTATAACGTTGATATGTTTCTTAACAGGATTATGTAAATAAAAACCAGTTTGAAGAACTCTTAAGCCGTTTGTATGTATATAAAGTGCTTTCATTTCACTTTTAACCATTGCTGAGATTTGTCACCGTGGCCAATAAATCTGTGCGGCAACCTAAAGACATTAACAAAATAAAGCATTAGATATTTTCAACCAAACGGACTCACATTCTAAACACGGAATGACGTAATCAACAATTATTTACTTTTGTTTCGACCTGAAAAATAAAACACAGTAAAGTTTAGTACGATCGACCCTAGACATTCTGTATATACGGAGATATTTTTAAAATCTCAATTTTAAAGGGAAGAAAGTATTAAAGTAACTTCTAAAATGCGATACTGTACTGTTTCAGACAAAATAAAGATGAACTGCTCGTTGGTGGACCAGAGGCTTCTTGAGTCGCTTCGCCTGGCCCCGTACGACACGCTCAACTGTTCTCTACTCAACTCTTCGTTCTACCCCCCCATCCACATTTATAGGGAGGGTGAAGGTATGTTTTATCACTCTTTTTTTCTTTTTTTTGCCAGAAATGCTGTAGTTATAAGATACCTACTTAAGGAAAGTTTCATAGTACTAAGAAAACATTATGAATGCTAGGTTATAGTATATAATTTATTGGTGTACCATATATTTAAAAAACATTTTGCATAAATATACTGGTTTTTAAGTATTGTGTTTAAAATATATGACAGATGTCATAAGCTGAGTTACTCAAAATGCATTATTGAGTTATAATATGATATATTATTATTTATGACTGTTTAACTTTAAATTTCGTTTTTTTAACGAGTGTTCGCAAATAAATAGTATATAGATTTTATGTGGTCTAAAATGTGTAACTGCTTATTTTTTCCGAAATTTAAGCACTAAATAGGTCCTTCCTAAGGAAGTATTCGCACTTATATTAGCTACAAACATATTTTTCGTTTTGTAACATGTTATAAAAACACATTTTCCACTTTTAAACAAGGATTTAATGGACCGCTCTATCAAAACCACAAACTGAGTTGATGCAAAGAGTACTTCTGTATGAACCAAATTGCTTCACTCTCGCAGAAATCAATTTCTGTGTTCTATACCAATTTGACGGTTTTATTGAATTGTTGCAACCTTTTGTCCTCGTAAAAGTTTTAAAATATTGGAATTTACTATCATACAAGAATATGTACTGATGATGATATTAATGAAATATAGACTACTATTTTTTTGCACTCTTCGTAAAAATCAAAACCATGAAAAGTAATTAATTTATTAGTTTACTTACAGCCAAAAAACTCAATTATTGTGTTTACAGGATTTTTGAACTGCCTAATAAAGACGATCCAGGATAAAATTGGAGTAAATATTCACCAACTTCTGTGGACGATAAACAAATATATCAAACCATTAGCTTTTTAAATTAAAATTAACACTGGCATTATTTTGAACTCAGTCCTAACAAAATGACCGTGGGTTTTGAAATAAACAAGCAAAACCACAGGTCAACAGCAGAGGTTTCAAATACCCCCGTCGCAGCAAACCTGCATACTCAGCGAATTTCCAATGAATATATAACATAAAACATTAAAACACTTAACAGGACTCATAAGAAATGTATTTACAAACAAGCGATATTTAAAATATTAATTATTCCCCATAAGAATAACATTGGGGATGAGTACGCAGGTTTGCTGCAACAAGGCACACAAAATAATGGGTTTCTATGCAAATATCAATAGAATTCATCTTAGAGAAGTCACATACCAAGTTCCATCCATATAAATTCATAAATAAGCGATATATGACATTTTAAGTATTCTCCATAAGAATAACATGGGGACCAAGTACCTAGGTTTGCTGCTACAGGAATCATAGGCGAAAAATTGTTTTTTTGTGCAAACAACAATAAAACACAACCAGATCAAGCCATATACCAAATTTCGCCAGTTTATGTTCATAAATAAGCGAGATATACAATTTTTCTTTTTCTCCATAAGAATAACATTAGACAACGTACTGTGTTTAGCACTTTCAATATCTCGGTAACCAATTGACGTAGAGCAATGATCAAAATACTAAATTGTTTGTTTTTAAGCTGAATTCAATGGTATAAATTAAAATTTGATTTAAATTAAAATTACATGTGAAAACCCCAAAAAACACATTTTTGGGGTACAAAACCCCCAAAAAACCCCCCTTCGGATGATGCGATTCATCTGGTTTTCGAACTCCTTCAAATAAATGGTACCTTACACATTTGTACCAAATTTTATTAAGATCGGACCTTTTTACGAGAGTTATCGTGCTTACGGACATATATATATATATATATATATATACATATATAAAAATTTGAACGAATGGTGTTTTTGGCATCTGGGGACCTCAAAATGAAAAGTTATCATGGTCTCGGGCTTAAGTTTTACCATGAGACCTACGGTAATAGCTTCTTCCCTATAGGGGAAATTCGCTAAAAAGATTGTTTTTCAACATTATGTGTTAATTCAATCTATATAATTTTAACCTTACTTTTTTGTGTCACACATTTGGCAAATTGGGCTAGCTTTGTAAAACATTACCATATTGATTTAGTAAAGTAAAAATAATAATTAGCGTTTTAATTAATCATTTTCCTATGCACGATTTAATATCCCAAAAATGATTACGTTCCTTTATTTAAACATTTATAAAAACAAATTAATTAAATTGAAACAAGCAATTGTGTTTACTTTCGCATTTAGATAAAACCTACCGTAATTTACATTTTAAGAATGGAAATTAAAGAGTTCCTTAATTATCTTCGGAGGCCGGATTACTGTTGGCCTAATGGATAAAGGAGCGCAGCGTTTAGGGATTGTAAGTTAAAGAGCTTAAGTCTGCGGAACAGGAAGGAGTTTACATTAACGATATTAAGCCTGTTTATTATTTCCAACCAACACCTGGTTTAATTTTTACTCGCCGTTGGAATATTTCTTAATATAACTTTACTATTGCTTAACACAAAATTATTATATTCTTGTTTTTACATATAAGTTATTTAATAGCTGTCATCATTAGTGAATTTCCTTTGGAAAGTGAACTATTAGCATGACCCGCACGGTGAAACTTAAGCCCGGGACCACCATAGAAGTTCCTAACGTGACCCCCTGAACACGTTTTGGGGGGTCGTTCAAAATTTTATATATATATATATATATATATATATATATATATATATAGACATACATATATAAATATATGTTTGCACTCTAGCGGTCGCAATTTTTTCCGATTTACTTCAAATTTGGTAGGGACGTTCCTTTCTGTAATCAGTTGGACAAGTTCGTTGGGCAAAACAATCGGAAAACTCTAAACCCCTTTTTTTGGGGATTAATCTTTCAAATTTCGAGTTTTTGGGCCCAAAAATGGTCATAAAAGCCCCAGATGTAAAATAAATGTATGTAGAAAGATGGGAATTAGAGAGGCGAAAGTTCTAAGCCCTCTCTCGTCATTCTAGCATAAATATTTACCGAGTTATTAAAAAAAATGTGTATTGACTAAACACAGTACGTTGTCTTATAGAGGTTTTACACGAGAAAAGCCCTGTTATTCCTTTGTTAGAGTACTTTTATCATCCCCAGCAACCTCACACCTACTTTCAAGCCTGTCTGAACCTTCTCCTAACCTTATATTGGGCAAAATTGTATTCCCAGCTTTGCAAGTAAATGAAACCAGGAGTATCAGAATAGCCAAAAAATCAATATCTTCAGATTTGAATAAAATTAGAATACATGTATGTTTTTAACTGATTTTGAGTTTTTATAGTTTTTTATGTGGAAATTCACTTCCCTCACGTCAGCGTGCTGCGTGCGAACTCGTTATTAATTACTACAATGCCAGAAATTGTTAAAGAAAAATTAGTCACCTTAGAGGGCAGACTCAGTATTACGGAAAAGAAAATTGATTTAACCACACATAAAATGAAATTTGAAAATTCTGTGAATAATTCTAACTCTTTGCTTTGTATTATAAATGTAAAATTACTTTTAAATTATCATTTGTGGTTATAATCAACGCTTAGATGTAGTATAGAAGTGTAGTATAAGTATGTTTTGACTAAAAATTGGAAAACAAATTTATAAAATAAAATAAATACAATAATTACTTTACAAACTTAACAATATAATTCTACTACATTAATTTCTTTGGATTTTCCACAAGCAGTTTATCTCTAACGTTAAAATTAAACAACGTCATATTTTACAGTGGGCAGAGGATTCAATAGCACCCAAAGAAGACTTGACACGTTTATTAACTTATTGTTAGCTTATCGTATTTATTTTATTTTTACTTTCTCCCCCTTTTATATAGGATATAGAGAAAGTATTGTTATCGTCAAAATTTTTGAATTTGAGTTATTAGTGGAAATATTCATTTTGATGCTCCCTGAACCCAAAAAAGTTAATTTTTTTACATCAGTGATGTCTGTGTGTTTGTCTGTCTGTCTGTATGGATGTGTATAGAGCTACAGCCCTAACCAATGGTCCGATTTTTATGAAATTTGGTACGTAGGTACCAATCCACGATATCTCCAAGCGTTTTTTTTTTAATTTTTTGTAATTTTTAATTTTTAAGGGTAATTATCCCCCAAAAAACGCCGAAAAACATGACAAATAAATATTTCTCAAAAACGGCTTTAACGATTTTAATAAATCTTTAGTCATTAATAGCAATTTTTTCCAACAAAATTACACCACCCGCATTTCTGTAAAAATTCGGGTTCAGAAATTACAGGTTAAAATATCAAAGATTCAGTTCTTTGGATTTTCCATACAACAATAAATATAAAAAGATATTACTATTTACCATTAAAAAGAGCTAAAAAAAACTAAATAATTTAGTATTTTTAATTACAATTCTACAATAACTGGTTGCAGTGAAAATTTAAATTTTCATTTTGCGTTAAACACAGTACGTTGTCAATGTTATTCTTATGGGGAATATAAAAATTACTATTTCTCTCTTATTTACTTATAATTTGTTCAAACTTGATAAGCTTGTTAAGTTAGCATTGACCAATAGAGGAAATTTGAAATATTTTGCCCCTTAATAACGCTGTGGGGGGAATAGGGGGCATTTCCCCTGTTAAAACACGTGTGTAGCAATGGATTCTGTAGAGCCTCCAAAATAGGGATTTGGGTGGATGTTTTTGAAAACAACTTGTTTACAAGATTTTCTGTACATTCTACCGTGCTTTGTATTCTATATTTAGTGAATAAAAAGTGATTTATTCATTAATGTTGGGCTAACAGGGAGAAAGTGTGTGTCAGTTTCCTGATACCGTTTATTTTTATATTTGTTTGCCTACACCAGAGGGTCATTATCTTTTAGCTGAGCATAGAGCTTTATAAGCTCAAACAGGTACTTACCTAATAGATAAATAATCCGTCCCGGATGGAAAAGTAAATGTGAAGTTGACTTTAAGTTGGTTCATATAATGAATGAGGCTCGGGGGCGTTAAGAGATTAAAAACAAAACTCTGGTTTCTCTGGAACAAGGTTAATAGCCTTGCTAAGGGCTTCACTGGTTTAAGAAGACTTTTATTTTTTTATTAAAGGATTTAATATAAAATACAATCGCTGATTTGTTTTGTCTAAATAACTTGTAAAATTTGAATATTTATAGTTTGATTCTAGTTTTCTATCAGCAAGTTATTAGAATGTATGCCTGTTGATTTTGGTATTTCAATTTATAAACAGGAATACATGATAGCTGTTTATTACAAATATTAAGTCTTAAATAGATCAAAAATTTCAACAAATTGTTGCAATCCGTTTTCCAGGCTTTCAAAGGGTGAGTGTTATGGCTGGTGGATTCGTAACTTGGCCAAATAAATAAAATATCTGAACTGAGGAAAAACCCGTAAAGTCTTTTTGTTGTTCACTTCCGTTCATGTTTCGACTCCGGAAAAATACTCACTTCTAAAATCTTCCTTTTACTTGATTAGATTCGAGAAAAGATGTTTCGGGGAAGGACAAATTCTGACTGCCCTAGGCACTTTAACCGAGCTTAATAATAAAAAATATTATTTTAATAACTGTGTCTAAAATGAATCAAACTTATCAACGAATATGAGTTAGCATAATACAGGGGTTTGATACTATACCTGTACAATCTCTACAACCCTGATTTGTCACAACCTCTACAGCCATAAAAATCCCAGATTTCCACTTCTACAGTATTTCCTAGAGGAAGAATCCCGTTCTAATGGTTTATGTTGGACACATTAATTGGTAACGGGACTTATGATTGTTTAGCATAAAACCGATTAAGAATCAAGAATCAAATCATTTATTTGCCGTTGACATTTTACATGTTTTAGCAATTGTCTAAATTACATTATAGCTGATGCAAGTGGATAAGTGGTCAAGTAAATAACATAAAAATAACTTAGCCTACGGTTAAAACAGCCTTTAGACAAAAAAGTAACAGGCAGTGCGTAAAACAGGCAGAATGAGGAGAATCCATCAATCTATCACTAACAACATACATACCGTACATACATACATCTATAAGACTGTGAAAAATCTAACTAATAAATAAAACATATGTGACAATAAAAACAATCATAGAGCTATGCATGAATAACTTAATAGAAACATTTCAACAATGGCTAGATCGGTAATAAAACAGCAATAGAGAGGAAATATATATCCTCTGAAGATTTATAAATTAACATTGAATGGCAGAGAATTTTAATAAAATAAAAAAAATCATATAAAAAATATATCGATGATTGTAAAGTATTAAATTGACGATTTGGTAAGCTGTAATCTAGCAACTGACCAAAACTGATCCCTATGTTATTCTTATGGGCCAAACCTGATAAAAGTGGGGCAAAACCCCCATTGCCATACTTATAAATATAAAGGATGCATGCACTTTTATATGGTAAGCATACAATTATGGAAACAAAATGCTGAACTGTTGGAATGTTCTAGAGGCTACCTTGTTTTATCCCGTTCTAAGGACTAGACTAGCGAGTCGTTGGCCCAGTGGTCAACACGTTGGACTCTGGAGCCATGGTAGCAGCCCTGTCGTGGGTTTGAATCCCAGCCCTGGCTGGCATGGACATTTTATTAGTACAGTTTAACTCATACTGTAACAACTATCCTTGCTCTGCTGAATACGTTCCACGCACAGATGTATAGTCTATGTGGACGGGCAAAGTAAGGCAAAAAGAGGCTGTCAACCTCTATTAGCGAATTTCCCCTATAGGGAAGAAGCTATTACCGTAGGTCTCATGGTAACACTTAAGCCCGAGACCATGATAACTTTTCATTTTGAGGTCCCCAGATGCCAAAAACACCATTCGTTCAAATTTATATATATATATATATATATATATATATATATATATATATATGTGTGTGTGTGTGTGTCCGTAAGCACGATAACTCTCGTAAAAAAGGTCCGATCTTAATGAAATTTGGCACAAACGTGTAAAGTACCATTTATTTGAACGAGTTCGAAAACCAGACGAATCGCACCATCTAAAGGGGGGTTTTGGGGGGGTTTTGTACCCCAAAAATGGGTTTTTTGGGGTTTACACATGTAACTTTTATTAAAATCAAATTTTAATTTTCACCATTGAATTCAGCATAAAAAAACAAACAATTTGGTATCTTGATCATTGCTCTACGTCAATTGGTTACTGAGATATTGAAAGTGCTAAACACAGTACGTTGTCTAATGTTATTCTTATGGAGGAAAAGAAAAATTGTATATCTCGCTTATTTATGAACATAAACTGACGAAATTTGGTATATGGCTTCATCTGGTTGTGGTTTATTGTTGTTTGCACAAGAAAACAATTTTTCGCCTATGGTTCCCGTAGCAGCAAACCTAGGTACTCGGTCCCCATGTTATTCTTATAGAAAATAATTAAAATTGTATATTGCTTATTTATGACTGTATATGGATGAAACTTGGTATGTGACTTCACTTAGCTGAGTTCTATTGATATTTCCATAAAAACCCATTATTTTGTGTTCCTTGTTGCAGCAAACCTGCGTACTCATCCCCAATGTTATTCTTATGGAGAATAATTAATATTTTAAATATCGCTTGTTGTGAATATATTTCTTATGAATATTGTTAAGTGGCTTAATGTGTTATGTTATAATTCATTGGAAATTCGCTGAGTATCCAGATTTGCTGCGACGGGTGTATTTTTAACTTCGTGGGTCCTACCACATGCATCTCACCTCTACTCTGCCCTTCCTCCACAGGTCTGTACGATGTGCCAGTGGGCCTGGTCGTGCTCCTGTCCTGTTTCTACGGCACCATCTCAGTGGTGGCCGTGGTCGGCAACTCGCTGGTCATGTGGATTGTCGCCACCAGCCGCAGGATGCAGAATGTCACCAACTGTTTCATCGCCAACCTCGCCCTCGCAGATATCGTCATAGGCCTCTTCGCCATTCCGTTCCAGGTAGCTTGGACTAACACGATTGTAGGAGAGATTACTCCCAAGATTTGCCTCTCTCTACAGGGTGTCCCGTAACTCTCTGGACAATGGTATAGCGTTATTCCTTAGGTCGACACAAACACATTTTACCATATTAACATGGGTCTCACATGCCTAGTTTTCCGTTTGTCAAATCTAACGATACTTAAATTATTGACATCGAGCAAATAAATAACCTAGCTGATGCAATTTATGGGTGACCGGACAAAGTCCATCTTTGCTTTCTTCACAATGCAACAATGGAATAAATAACAACAATTGCAAGGCTCGGTTATTTGTTACTCAGTTTAAATACTTTAAGTATTATTACATAACATTTTCTAAAATAAGTTTTTTTTGTAAATATATTGTAAAATGGCTGGTTTTTAAGCCAATTAATATAGAAAATTAAAAATGGCCGCCATTTTGAAATTGTCAGGGATATTTTTACCCTAACGTTTGTTTTGATGGACCCTAACACAATAAAACATTTACCTAGATTTGATCACATTCAGTTTCGTAGTTTTAAAAATAATAACCTTAAAGTGAAAAACACATAAATACAGACAAACGGGAAACTAGGCACGGGAGACCCATGTTCATGTAGTAAAACGTGATTATATTGTGAATATATTGATTATATTGACTCAAGGAATAACGCTTTATACTTTTGTCCAGAGAGTTACGGGACACCCTGTATAATCCGGATAAGAACAGTGAGTCGGACACTAACTCTGGAGAGTGGAGAGTGTACTAGGACTGATCTGTGAAGTGAGAATAATCTTGGACCTAACATTAAAAATAGATCCTTCGCTTCATCCTACATGGTGCTACTTGTGGTATCTTATATATTTGAGTATGCGGGAGATCCTTCGCTTCATCCTACATGGTGCTACTTGTGGTATCTTATATATTTGAGTATGCGGGTTTATGTTACGGAATATAATCTGTGATTGGATTGTAAAATGAGGTCCCACAGCTTGTAGGGATCGTGTACATATACAAGTTTGATTACTTTTTTATTTCGATCCTTAAATGTGAATTAGAATCTTCCACTCGCTTGAAGTAATGCAAGATTACAACATGCAGATAGAAGGAGGTCCGCAAACATTTGTAATAGTTTCTCGATAAAGTCTTTAAATAAACGAGGGGTATGATTCTGTGATACTTGAAGACTCAGGTATTCTCACAGAAGAAGTAAGACACAGGTACTGTGTTAAACAATTAAGAATACAGGAATTTTTAGGGAAAATTAAACAAAAAAAATAAGCAAACATTAAATTTGAAATTATGTCATTAAAATAAGACTTAATAAGTTAAAACGGACACAGAAGGAATGAGCTTCCCGGAAACATTCAAAACTATAATTGGAGTAAGAAAGTCAATACGGAAAGAATTGAGATATAAAGTTATGTTTTAAATTAGTATACACAATTAAAACATTACACAATTAAGAGATTGAATCAATTTAGTTTTTCAGTTCTTTAGGTCAGTTATAGTTTATAGTCAATTACAGTTAATTACAGTTAATTATAGTTTATTAGGTCAATTATATCTATATTAAATTTTAGAATTATAAACCTGTTGCACAGTGTGTGGAGTTTTTCAGTAAATTAAAATAAGGTTTTCAAACCATTTACCTGTAAAACGTTCCCTTACATACCTCGTTATAGGATCAAACGACTTTCAAAATCGTAATCCTTTCTGTGCTTTTACATCAAAAGATCCTAAATAACTGTGGTTTGCTGAAAATTCAATTTGTGTTTACATTAATTTGCAATGTAATGTAAAATGTAAATTGTTATGTAACAATGGGGAAATTTTAGGATATATTAGAGATAATATTAAGTGCGAAATTCACAAGTGGATGTGCGTGTATATAAATCTTGTACGACAAAACGTGCAATATAAATTTGGTTTCTGAAAAATATCCTATTTTTCATTTTTCTCTGTTGTTGCCATGCATTTAGTAAGTACTTAACTTGTAGATTAATAAATAATCCATGACTATTAAAAATTACGAGTAAAACATGAAAGGAATTCCTGTAGTGGACCACAAGCCCATATCAACGGAGGAAACTAGACAGCATGTGAAGGTCACTGTGATATGAGTTATCAGACCGATTATGGAATAGGTTAACGCTGATTATCGACGGTAAACAATACCCCCGTCGCAGCAAACCTGCATACTCAGCGAATTTCCAATGGAAATATAAATGTCTTAATACTACATAAAGCCACTTACCAAGTTTCATAAACATACATTCACAAATAAGCAATATATACAATTTTAATTATTCTCCTTAAGAATAACATTGGGGCTGAGTACGCAGGTTTGCTGCAACAAGGAACACAAAAAATGGGTTGTTATGATAATATCAATATAACTCAACTAGGTGACGTCGTATACCGGTTTTTAATCATTTATGTTCATAATTAAGGGAGTGTATAAAACTTTACATATTCTCCATAAGAATAACATGGGGCTGAGTACGCAGGTTGGCTGCTACGAGAGTATTTAGCAAACCATTTTTGTTTGAGCAAATATCAATAGACTACACGAGATGAAGCCGTATACCAAGTTTCGTCAGTATACTTTCATAAATAAGCGAGATATAACATTTTTCTTTTCCTCCATTAGAATAACATTAGACAACGTACTGTGTTGAGCACTTTAAATATCTCGGCAACTAACTGACGTACAGGAATGATCAAAATATCAAATTGTGTGTTTTTTTTAAGCTGATTCCAATGGTAAAATCTAAAGTTTGACTATTTGAAAAGTGATATGTACAAAATTCCAAAAACCCATTTTTGGGGTACAAACCCCCCCCCCCAAAATACCCCTTTGGATGGAGCGATTTGGCTGGTTTTCGAACTTAAAGTCATAAATGTTGCTTTACACGTTTATACCAAGTTTCATCAAAATAGGATTATTTTTAAGAGAGTTATCGTGCTCACGGACACACACACACACACACACACACACACACACACACACACACACACACACACACACACACACACACACACACACACACACATACACACACACACACACACACACACACACACACATATATATATATATATGTGTGTGTGTACAGTTTCGAACGAGTGGTGTTTTGTGGGTCTGGAGACCTCAAAACGAAAAGTTTTCGTGGTCCCGGGCCTAGGTCTTACCATGCCGACTACGGTAATAGTTTCTTCCCTATAGTGGAAATTCGCTAAAAGTACTGATAACATTAAATTTATGAAAACAAACATTAGAAAATTAATTAGAAAAAGGAGAACTATTCTTGTAAAGTAAATAGAAATATGAAGGAGCAAATGAACTACATAATATGATAGACACAGTGTGAAATAAAGTCTAATCATGGCATATATTGTAATTAAACTACTGTCATGTGTAGTAATTACTAGACACAACTAGGGTGTATTTTAAGGGTATGAATGGATGATGTGTAGAATGACTAAGATGCCTTGTGTGGCCTTGGTACTGACTAAGACCGACTGATTCGTTAGCCAGATCATTAATTAAAAGGTCATTGACCAATGGCAGCTTGATCCTTTTCTCAGGATTTTGCTCAGGATCGATCTGGCAAACTTCAGATTATGAAGCCAGCACTATACTACTGTGACACCCAACCATTTAGTTTTAGCTAATTTCCCCTGTAGGGAAGAAGTTGATACCGTATGTAGCAGAGTAAGACTTAAGCCCGGGACCATGATAATTTTTCATTTTGAGGGCCTTATATGCCAAAAATACCATTCTTTAAAATTCATATATATGTAAATATACATATAAAAATGTGTCCGCAGGCACGATAACTTTCTAAATAGTCAGGTCTTGATGTAATTTGGTATAAACGTGCATGACAGCATCTATTTTCATGAGTTCAAAATCATTTTAAATTTATTTTTACTTTTTACATTTAATTATTTTTAACTCAAAATTTTAATTTACACCATGGAATTCAGCTTAAAAATCAAACAATTTATTATTTTGAATTATTGCTCTACATCAATTGGTTACTGAGATATTGAAAGTGCTAAACGCAGTACGTTGTCCAAATAATTTTCAAATGGAAAATAAATAAAAACATCGTACCATGCTTCACTATTAATATGCTTTGATAAAACTTGGTAAGTGGCTACAAGACGTAGTGAGGTACCACTTTTAAACTCGCTGAGTTCCCAGGTTTGCTGTGACGGGGGGTATTTATTTTCATTGCTGTTTCAGTTCCAAGCGGCACTGCTGCAGCGATGGAACCTGCCCTACTTCATGTGCGCCTTCTGCCCCTTCGTCCAGGTGCTGACGGTCAACGTGTCGGTCTTCACCCTCACCGCCATCGCCGTCGACAGACACCGAGCCATCCTGAACCCGCTCAGGTAGAGATTTACTTGATAACGTTTAAGGTTTAGTTCAGCTACATAAGTTATTCATGTATTAAGATCAGGAAGGTAGAACTTTGTTGATGAGAGAAAACCGTGTGACGCAATATTGGGTATAACAAACAAAAATTCACTTTCATTTGTTGGCTGGATTCAGAGTGTTGAGGATTTAAACACCGAGTCAGCTTGGTTCAAAGCAACAATTAGTCAGCTGTTTATCACTACTTCAGCTAGCGGTTAAGTATTTTTCGCTCGCTAATTAAAAATAGCTGTTTAAGGATGTGTTTTCAGACCGTAAAGAAGCACGGTACGGTTAGGTACGGTTGTCAGAGAATCATATTTATTCCATTAAAATAATTGGCAATGTATTGAAAATTGCAAAAAAATATTATATGGAAATATTTTAACCAGATAATGTAAACCTGAGTCCTATCTTCCCCTTCTTGGTGAGATACTGCCCTTTTTGGAAACCATTCAGGCGTTTGCCTAAGTGAGATGAGAAATCGTACATGCATTTTCAGAATGGCCGGCCTGGGATGAAACCTGAGACCTCCAAAATGTGAGGTACAATTTAAATAACTTGCTACCTTACACAGTTTAACCTTAGTCTCAAAATGATTAACCAAGTTAATTTACATTGACATCCATAGAGCATGCTAACCGATGAAATAAGTTGTCTTTTAAAGCACACTGAATACATCTGGGTTTCGTAATATTGTTCACAGCTAAAATTTTTAGAAAACTTATTTAAGCTCTGCCCCTTTGTTTATACTTTATCGGTAACACGCCCCTTGAATGCTGAATTTGTTATTATAAATTAATACAAGCACTGAGGACGTCAGGTCTTACTCGCGAAATTCAGCTAAATGTTTTATGCACGCACCGCTATATATTGTTTGAGTGCGTAATTACAACGCTCTGATAGGAAAAAAGGTTACTGAATTTAAAAAATTAATCTGACCTTAGTGTTTGCGTATTAATAGAATATATCAATAGAACAAATATATTTACACGTAGATAAATAAATAAATTAGTATCATCCACTGAGTTATAATTTGGATGACTATGAATTTGTTTTCACATTCACCACACATTAACACACACACATTAACGATGCCCGAATTATTAGTTTAGATAAATTATTAAATGAGGGATGGTCTACTTACAAAAACAGCCCGAGAAATAATATATAAATATCATAAAAACAATTTATACACCAAGTACCCCAGGATCCTGGAGCTTTCTAAAGATGTTTCCAAATATAACACAGATTACATCACCATTAAGCAGAAATTGAATAAGATCACGTCTTCCTTCATTATTTTTATGAAAAGTCTCACAATGTTATTTCAAGGGTTAACCGAATCATCGAATTTAATTAACTTCGTGCTTAGAAGGGAATTGATGTAATTTAAGAATTTTTCATCACGTTCACTACTTTTGGCTGAAAATCAGTATCTTTTTATATTTTCTACAAACAAAATTAAACAACCAGTTTTTTTATAATGAAATACAAGCTATAGCAATATAGCTTTGTGCGAGTAAATTTTATAAATCACAGCCCTTGATGACCTATTAATTTCGTAATATCAACCAGTTATGACAGTAATGTAACATTAATAACGACGACAATATTCCAGGCAGAATCTTGTGACTTTAACCAACAAATAACGAAGAGTTGCACTGTTGATTTTGTTATGAATTAATATTATTTATTCCGGCACGCACACAATAAAACCTATATTTACTTTGAAAAACATAAAGATAATTATATTAAACATTTGTTTAATACTTTTAATTAGCTTTGGGTTAGTACATTTTGCAGTTAAAGCTTAATGTTTGTTGATAATTACGGTTATAATTTGTAACTGTTTGCTCTGCTATAAATATGGCGCGAGAAAACCGTTTTAATTCAGTCATTTATTTTTGTTTTGTATCTAGTCTTCTTTGGTAGGATAATTTTTTTACGTTTTTATAGGCAACGGTCCAAAATCCTGTACTTGTTACAATCTATCGTTGACCTGTTCGTGAAAAACATCATTTTTTTAGCTCAGTAAAAACATCAAACCAGTTGGGTCCAGTATTAAACTTGTCCACATTTCCAAAATTTTGCTATATATAGAGTTGTTTGTGCTCTTACCTTTGGTATCAGTATTACAGTCATTATTACAAATTATCACTATTAGTTATGTTTCCAAGTATATCACTGCTAAAACGATATGAAATCCTTGATGGGTTTGTTTCCAAACCAACAATATACTTAACTTTCATTGATAAAAAAACATAACAAATATACTTCATATTGTGTTGACAAAATAACTACAACTACCGGATATCCTCCAATAAGCATCCGTCCAAATTATCTTTCAACTTGAGATTACTGTTTAACTTAGAGCAATACCGGTAGCAACTGTGTTGTTTGCTAGCCTCAGGAAAACTCTCGACAAATACGATGGTGGTCCATTATACTCCTCCTGCCATTACTTTCTGTCTTCAACAAGTCTTGGAAGCCCTTTAATGACTAATGAAATACAACGTCACTCATCCTAAACAAGGTATCGTAGTACTCGTATCATTACACGTGTCACAGCTACTACGTTATATCGTGCGATTGTATAGCGAGGAAGCGTCCTTCAGATGAAAACCAATAAGTTGAACAAACTATGATCAACTGTAGAAAGAAGTAAGGGTGAGTTAGAAATTCGTCTCCAACAGCCCTCCCCAAATCTAGCCATGTAAATTCAGTGCAGTTTACGGACTTAAATATCCATCATCCTTGACTGTTCTTGGTCAGACCCGATGAGGGAACGGTAGGGAGACTATTCTTGAACAAATATTTTCAGCACTCCTTGAACCCAGCCAAGTAAAGTCATTGCAGTTTGTAGATGTATCTGTCATCTTCGTAGACTGATCTAGATCACAACCATGTAGGAGAAGATAGGGAGTCTATTCTTGATCAAATATTTTCAGCACACCACGAATCTATTCCATAGTCAATTTCGTTTATTGAGGTAACTAGGATTTTCCTTGACTGCTCTTGATCTGGACATTTAGGGGAAGGGTAGGTAGAGACAATTATTGAACAAACCCTTTCACACTTCATCATAGACTGCACTCTCTGTAAAGAGGTGTAACACTTTGTCATTGTCATTTATGAGTGCACCACTGTGTTTATTGAGGTTTTCCTTTTTCCAGTGCTCGGCCCTCAAAGCTGCGCGCCAAGTTGTCTATCGCCTGCATCTGGATGGTGGCTGGTATCCTGGCCACCCCCATGGCCATCGCACTCCGGGTGGAAATCGTTGATGAAATCGACTCCCGTTAGTTTATACAAATTGTAACATACAGCTCGTCCAATAATAATATATCCTCAAACAAGTAAAAATTGAAATAATTCACGAATCTTAAGAAAATAACATAATGTATTTCGTTTATAAAATAGTTTGGTTCATTTGCTAAACAATCTACTATACAGTGTGTAAAAAAAGTCTGTCCCCCCCTTTAATATCTTTGTTTGTTTAAAAAAATCACCTTTAGGGAACGATACTAACTTAACCCTAAGTATCTTTTGACGTTATCAAAATTTTTGAGTGTCCCCCAAAAATGGGGGATATTGGGGACAACTCAAAATTTTAAAACTTAAATCCCTTTCGAGTGACCTTTCATTTTCAAGAGCTTTAAAAAATAGGTGAATGGTGGAGGTTGGAGGTCTGTAACGTGTTTCTATCCAAAATGGCAGCTTGTCAAAGTTTGGAATACAACTCATTCTTGAAACCTGGCGTCTCAGACTTTTGGAGATTTAATTTCAACTGAAACGACTCTTAAGTAATATTTAAAATTTTGAGAACCCGCAAAAATGGGAGATTTTGGGGGCAACTCAAAATTTTCACAACTACTTTGAAAACATTAACGTAATTTGGAACTTAACACCTAATAGTGTAATGCTTTTAACGGTCACCCTTCACCTAGGTTTAAAAATCTCTTTAAAATGAAGGGTCACTCGAAAGGGGTTTACTTTTGAAAATTTTGAGTTGCCCCCAAAATCCCCCATTTTTGGTGGACACTCAAAATTTCCGAAAACGTCCAAAGATACTTCGGCATATGTTAGTATCGTTCCCCAAAGGTGATTTGTTTGTTTTAGCAAACAAAAACTTTAAAGGGGGGGACGGACTTTTTCTACACACTGTATATACACAAGTTGGAAGACCTAGTGCCTTTTTCATTTCAGATTAAAGACTTTTATCAGTAATTGGATTACCAGTATCCAGTATTGGATTATCAGTATTGGATTGGACTTTTATCAGTAACTTTTGGATTTTAAATCCAAATGAAATTGAAATGCCAAAATCAATGAATAAATGAATGAATGAATAAATGATAAATAAATAATAATTATATTCAAGCTCTCACTCGCAAATTTACTGTATGCCTTCAGGAGATTAATAAATTTGGGGAATCATAATATTTATTTTAATGGAAATGTATGATGATTAAATATATCTTTATCGTAAAAATCCACTTCCAACTAGTTTATAAATATTGTTATTGCTATCTATGTTAAAGCTTTTAATATTTATAACCCCAAATTATGTAATAGAAGCCTAGATGTTTAGCAAATTCTAAGATAGTAACTTTTTAAATTAGTTGGTGAATATTTATAATAAAAAACTAAATCCGGTAGTATATTTGAACTACGTACACCTGCATGTTATATTAGTGTAAATTACGTTTGATTTTTTTACCAAGCTTGAATAGTTAATCGTTATACTACGATGCAACTATTGAATAGGTCAATCTCAATGTCAATATCTTATGTCAGTAATATAATAATATAATATCATACAATAATATAATGTCAATGTCAATAGGTGTAATCTATTGAATAGGTCACCCAATTTGGCTCATTGAATTAGGATAAATTTACTTTGTTTTTAATTCTAAACGTATTTACATTATTTTCTATTTTGATTTGAGGAGGTAAATATACACCGTTATACACTTTTATACAATACCTTCTTGTATAAACGGTCTTTCAAAAATAAATGTTACTAAGACCATTATCAAACGTTTATTTTTATTGCACTGTTGGTATTCGTTTAAACGTAGTTTAAATCAGTCCAAAGTATTGCCTTTATAATCTATTGCATGTTACATATATATTTTAGAAAATAAAGGCAATTTTTCCTAAGATATATATCCAATAATTTTAAATAAATTTATAAAATATATATCCCTCAGGAGTATATTCGTCGAACCCCTTGACTAAGGATCTTAATATTAATTAAATAAATAAATATGTATAGCCAAATAAGTGAAAACAAAAACTAACTACATTACGTTTTAGTTGTTATCGTTATGAGCAATAAAAAAATACATTTAGGCTAACCTAATTTGATGAAGAGAGCGTTTTAGGACACACAATATCATCATTCAACCCATTAAAGCAACTGATGGACCTTAGTGAAGGTGTTGCAGAGGCAACGACCCAATCCCAGAATAATAAGTGAGATGTGGCCAAATCGATTTTAACTTACGACGACCATGTTTATAACTGTTCCATAATTAACATGTAAAAATGTATTCATAAAGTTCATTTTTGTTTATTTCACCAGTGTATTTAATGGCTTATTCTTGGACCAACAGCAAAAGTGACAACATAGTGCAAGTGAGTGTCGCGAGCACTCTGCCCACACACTGCGTGGTCTTTGTGGAGTGCATTTCTAATAACATCTTTTGTTTTTATTGTACTGTGTACATTTGTGCACGTAAATTAATTATAACAGTAAAACAAAAAAACCAAACCCATTACACATAGAAAACAAAATAATTAAATAAATAAATTTTCATTAAACTATTATTATAAAAAATATCATCTTCTTTTGAATAGGTCACCTAAATTAGCTCATTAAATTAGGGGAAATATTCTTTAGATTTTATTCTAAAATTAGTTATATTACTTTATATTCTAATTTGAACAGGCAACCTGTTATACAGTTTTTGACAAAAAAGAGAACTCTTTCTCAACAAGTTTTTTTCGAATGTCCTATCGCTGACGACATGTTTCTTGATGTTGTTGGGTATTTTTAAATTGTCCGTTAGTCACAAACTATAACCAATACTATCTTCATTTTTGTTGTTTATCCTCCAGATTACCGAGAAATACTAAAATGGTTTAAATACCTGCTTTAAATTAATCCATTGTTACAGGAGCAACTAATTTCAACTTCTTAAAGGGAAGTCATCTTCAGACTGCCAAGGTTCTCATCTTGAAGGTGATTTCACTTTAAGAAGTTGAAACTAGTCCTGCAAAAATTTAGATTACTTGAAAACAGGTATTTAAACCATCTTAGAAAAACAGACCTCACATTCAACAAGACCTGCATGATTGCGATCTCGTATCTTAGACATTGCAGATTTAGTTGCTCATAGACACCATTTTTGAAGAAAATCCCTATTAAAATTTTGAAATATTGAGAACCCCCAACAATTTAGATTTATTATCCAATATATAGCGTAGATAGAGCTCTGTAAGGTCCCAAACTTCCCAATATATTTTCAGAGGGGCGTCTGGTGACCAAGCCTTTTTGCTACAACGTCAACATGCCGGACGAGGCGATGCTGTGCTACCGCTTCGTGCTATTCTTCGTCCAGTACTTCACACCACTCTGTGTCATCTCATGCGTCTACGTGCGCATGGCACTGCGCCTGTGGGGCTCTCGTGCTCCTGGCAACGCGCAGGACAGCCGAGACGCCAACCTCATGAAGAACAAGAAGAAGGTAAACCTTTGTAGCTGATCAAGATTTTTTAAGACCTAGATTCAATTCATTGGATAGGTTATTTCAAAGTGAATTGCACCTAGTTTCTGCATGCACACATTACATATTCACGCGTTTCGTACGTGGTACGATGAATCACACTACGAATAAAAAGGGAATTTCCATTTTTTACAGGATTTCTTGAGTTATTTAGTCACCTCTCAAACTCGTCTCTCTCATACCCGTACCTCACCACCCTAAGTCACTGGACTGTACATTCCGACGGTCGGCTGATGACACCGTGATTGCTGCAAACTGATCTGATCCTACTAGAACTAGTTCGTAGGTCAGGATCCTGAGCTGAATCGCTACACACTAAACAGTAGTAGTGTTTAATTAAAAATGTAAAGTTAATTTAGATTTGTTATTTAATCAATTATTGCAGACATTTTCGATCACTGATTGTAAAAACAAATATTACTACATCTCGGGATCTGGAATCTGATCCCATCTTCAGATATCTATACAAATGACGAAGTGAACTTTCGTCGCCTATTGAACTAAAACATTAAACCGTGTTATTGGTACAAGAAACAGTTATCAAAGGGAGTCATTTTTTATATATGTATTGCGTTCATTAAGAAATGATTGCGGATATTTTCCATCGCTGATTAAAACTGATTACTCAGTAATGGAAAATGTCCAGATCAGATTCCTGTCCTATGAACTAGTTCCATTAGGATCGGATCAGTCAGCATTAACCAGCGGTGAGTCATCAGCCGACCCTCATTAGTACGGATCAGTGATTTAGGGTGGTGGTACGGGTTTGAGAGGGACGAGTTTGAGAGGACACGGTCTTGATCATCTTCTGCGTGACGCACACGGTTTAGTGGTAGTAACTCTGTAGCGGCTGAGTAACAGCAATTTGGGTACTGTGTAGTGAGAACTAAGTAGTTTGTGATGTCTGATGTAACCCCAGCACCAATAAAAGAAGAAGGCCAGAAGATGATTGCAGGTCTCGACAAAAAGCGTTGAAATTAAATAATCCTTCATAAAAAATATAAAACCGAAACATATTTAAACTTCCCTTCCTTGTGGAACATTGATCCGAAAGAATGTTATCGACAAACGAGGAATGCAGCAATAGAATAGTGACTGCCGTTTACGCAAAAAATTATACCTGAAGCGACTATTGATTCCTTTGAAGGAATGATAGAAAATATACGATCCAGCCAGGCCCACGGTTGATCAAACACAGATCAATGACATCCTTCTGGCAGTCTTAATACTCTCAATGTTGTTTATCGTGTATTGATAGACATTTTAATGAATTGCAATTATTTTTCAAAACAAAGATGGAATTTAATGCTATCATTCATTGTTTAAAATTTGTTGTTATGTTCAACGTCATTTTTTCACTGTTCAACTTCGTAGTTAAAACAGTGGTTAAAATACTTTTACTGCCTAATTTCATAAGCGTACCACAGAATTAAGAAAGATCACTTCGGAAGTAAAGGTAAACCATTGTTTTGGGTTTGATGAACTGTTTGCAACCGTTGCATTGAAGAGGAATCCGGTAGTGATTCGCCATCTTTCTCTTACCACTTCTTCACACCACTGAGCCTGAAAAGACGTGTACTTTACAGCTGTTTTAAATTCATCAGGTAACTCGAGTTTTATTAGTTTTGGCACCATCGAAGTCGATTACGAAATATTCTGAGCTAAAATCCACTTAATAGTAGTCAATATTTAAATCAAATTGGGCTCATACTAATAAAATTAAAATGTCCACCCTCAAAATACACCAGTTCTGTAACCAACATGAAAGAGATGCAAACAACATAAAAACACAGAGTTATGTTTGTGTAAATGGTTTATGGTCAATTCTGCTTAGCTATTAGTCGGAGCTATTAGTCGGAGCTATTAGTCGGAACAAGCTGATGCTTGGTTTCAATAATAAGTGACGAAATAAAGGTCTGCAATAATTTATTAAATGACATAATGCTAGCCGGAAAGTTTTGAAAATCCTGTTTACGGGGTAACAACTGGAATGAATAGTTCCTATTTATATCATACGTTGAAAACAGTTATAAGGCAAGGTAAACCTAAAAATGTAGTAAAGAAATATGAAAACATAGAGTAAATTAATAATTGGCCAAACACTATTTCATAATCACCGAAAATATTCATTAATTTTTTAAAGGGTTTTATCATTATTTGTAAATAACACACTACACATATCAGGAGGTCACCCAGGAAGATTCTGAAATATTTAATTCCCCAATTATACACGAAGTCAATACGAGATTATTACTAACATCTTAGAGATCGTTCTACCTGCAATGTTTAATGTTGACAATATTAATATCTAAGTATAGTTCTAATTAGTTTTTTTTTTGTCATCAATTAAGATAAATTATATAGAACGTATTCAATCAGCTTATTTTAATTTTTCTTGGAATATTCTCAAACAATGAATTTGTAAAACCAATTTCGTGATATTAAAACAACAAGGAAAACAGAACTGTTGTTATAATTAAATTAAAACCTTCCCCCAGTAAGCATTAATAGCAAATAAACCTAAACAAATGTCGGTAGCATTGACAAAAGCTGGAATAATCTGCTATAAATATGAGATTTAATTAAAATAAAAGTTATTAATATCCACTGCGACATTTCTTTATATTTTTGTTTCGCTGCATTAATGGAGATTTCTGCGGTTGGCGTACCAAACGCTTCCTCTCTTACAAGTTTATTTTTGAACAACTTAAAGTAGACCATGAAAGTAGTGATTTGTTTGTAAAATGAATTAAACTTTTTCTAAATCTACGAAATTAATATAATATACAAGTGTATTAGTATTTGAATATTTAATTTATGTTCTTTCTACATAACACTGTTGATGTAGATTTATATTTACCAAGAACTTTTAGGATTGAATTAAAAAAGTTAATGAAAAATATGCCATATTTGCTCCGAAACTGATATTTATTTAGCAAAACTCAATGAAAGAAAAACTAAATTAATAAATAAAACCTCTGTTATATTAGATGCAAGTTTTAAAATTTTTAAACCCAACCTTATTTTTGATATTTAAGTAGCCTTATCACGTTTAAAACACCATTGTAGTGTGTTTATAATTTGATGCTGTATAATGAACAGCTTGTGTAATCGACTTATTGTAGTTTTTGTCCACAGGTGATTAAGATGTTGGTTATAGTGGTGGCACTATTTGGCCTCTGCTGGCTCCCTCTCCAAACGTACAACGTACTTCAGGACGTATTCCCTGAGATCAACAAGTAATTACAGCTCATACTGACCTACCAATATAATACTAGTAATGTACAAAAAATTACTTTAGGATGTGTTCCCAGAGATCATTAAGTAATAACAGCTCATTCTCACCTAACAATATAATACTAGTAATGTACGAACAACTTACTTAAGGATGTGTTCCCTGAGATCAATAAGTAATTACAGCTCATTTCCAACTAACAATATAATACTAGTAATGTACGAACAACTTACTTTAGGATGTGTTCCCTGACATCAACAAGTAATTACAGCTAATTCTTACATAACAATATAATACTACTAATGTACGAACAACTTACTTTAGGATGTGTTCCCTGAGATTAACAAGTAATTACAGCTCATTCCCAACTAACAATATAATACTAGTAATGTACGAACAACTTACTTTAGGATGTGTTCCTTGAGATCAACAAGTAAATACAGCTCATTCTTCCTTAGCAATATAATTCACGTAATGTACGAACAACTTACTTTAGAATGTGTTCCCTGAGATCAACAAGTAATTACAGCTCATTCCCAACTAACAATATAATACTAGTAATGTACGAACAACTTACTTTAGGATGTGTTCCCTGAGATCATTAAGTAATTACAGCTCATTCTCACCTAACAATATAATACTAGTAATGTACGAACAACTTACTTTAGGATGTGTTCCCTGAGATCAATAAGTAATTACAGCTCATTCCCAACTAACAATATAATACTAGTAATGTACGAACAACTTACTTTAGGATGTGTTCCTTGAGATCAACAAGTAATTACAGCTCATTCCCAACTAACAATATAATACTAGTAATGTACGAACAACTTACTTTAGGATGTGTTCCTTGAGATCAACAAGTAAATACAGCTCATTCTTCCTTAGCAATATAATCCAAGTAATGTACGAACAACTTACTTTAGGATGTGTTCCCTGAGATCAAAAAGTAATTACAGCTCATTCTTACATAAAAATATGCATACTAGTAATGTACAAACAATTTACCTTACGATGTTGTCCCTGAAATCAACAAGTAATTACAGCTCATTCCCAACTAACAATATAATACTAGTAATGTACGAAAAACTTACTGTAGTATGTGTTCCCTGAGATCAACAATTAATTAAAGCTCATTCTTACACAGTAATGTGCAAACTAGTATTGCGATTCAATCCAAAATACTTTATTGATTAAGTAGATTCCTGATGCTTTTTCTCTTGTAAAAAATTTTACTATAGCCTTTCTAGTTGTTCTTTTACATAGACCAGACCAAATAATTCCTAAAAACAAGTAATTTAAGCTTGAAAACTCAAATAATTTAATTAAAAAAGTAATTTAAGCTTGAAAACTCAAATAATTTAATTAAAAATGTTTTAATGAAACACATATTTATTGAATAATTCAAGTTGTTGATTTAAAATTTAAAAAATGTTCAACAAGAAGAGCATCAGATAATACTTTTAATTATTGGTTATAAATCCCAATAAAACACAGTTTTATTACTCAAAAATTAAAAGTAAATTTAGTTCTACAAAATAATTCTTTTAATAAACTGATATTTATTCTGCTGGAAAAAAACATCAAAGACATTAATTATAGTAGATTAAAACATCAGTTTAAAAGCAGAAAACACATAAAAAACAGACGAGATTAATAATTATTACTTTAATTAAATGAAAGATGAATAAACGAAGAGAGTGGTTTATCGAACGTCGATTCATTAAACGTTTTAATCAAACTTTAATGTTCTTTTGTAGATTGAAGCAAAAAGCAAACAATTGTAATACATTTTTATCTACATGTTTACCTGATCATAATTAAATGTTTATTTTATACCGTCATTCACTTATTGACCTTGTTCAGTGTTTCATAGCTGAATACTGGGAATAAAATAATATTGCTTATTACACCAATAATTATTTTGTTCGTGATTTTTATGAAATTCACAGGATGGTAAAAGAGAAAAACTAAAACAATTTACAAGCAATAACTATTCATAATATACTTGCTTTTAGATTACTAATGACTATTACTCAGATTTTACTAAAACAACTTCAGTATTTATTTTTAGTAAAACCTCAGAGGTTATGACTAATATGTTTAATAAATAAAAAGGGATTAAATAATAAAATGCAATTTCAGGTATCGCTACATCAATGTCATCTGGTTTTGCTGCGACTGGCTGGCTATGAGCAACAGTTGCTACAACCCCTTCATTTACGGAATATACAACGTTAGTACTGATTTACATATTACATTCATGCATGTAATGCAGAAATCCATTTACTGAAGACAACTGTATTAATCATTTAGTGAATTGTCTGAGAGGTTCACTATGACATTACTTTTCAAAACTAACCAGGAGGCAAGGTGGTATTCACCAATCGACAAACTAGGGTCGTGCCTAGGCCTCCAAATTTTCAGGGGGCAAAATAATTGTCAATACTGATTAATTTTATGCTAAAAAAATTTTGAATTATAAAATACAATAATAATATTAAGAATGAAATAAGTAAACAGAAAATTACTTTCAAATACTAACCGCATTCTTGAACTCGAGATCTGAGGCCATAGGATATTTATTACCGTGTACGTCACTAATGCATAGGATAGCTATTACCGTGTACGTCACTAATGCGTAGGATAGCTATTACCGTGTACGTCACTATTGCGTAGGATAACTATTAGCGTGTACGCCACTAATGCGTAGGATAGCTATTACCGTGTACACCACTAATGCGTAGGATAGCTATTACCGTGTACGTCACTAATGCGTAGGATAGCTATTAGCGTGTACGCCACTAATGCGTAGGATAGCTATTAGCGTGTACGCCACTAATGAGTAGGATAGCTATTACCGTGTACGTACATAGAACTCTATTAATTCACCTGGAACGTTGCTAGACTTGCGTTCAAGAAAACGGGCTTAAGCCCCACCCTCTGTCACTAACGTCCGTGTAGATCAGCACTATCCGAGGATGTCAATTAAAAATGTTACCTTGTATAACTATATCATTAAAACCGTATAAAAACGAACTAATCAAATCTTGGATGGTTTCAATAGGAGAAATTCAAGAGGGAGTTCAAGCAGCGGTTCCCATGTCACCGGAAGTGGCTCGGGACCGACAGTGTGGACCTGGACAAGACCTACCTGGGGGCGCGCAGCTCCGTCCACTCTTCCCACACACACAGCCCCCACCTGACCACGACTGCGCAGTCCACCCCGCAGTCGCAGCGCTACGACTGGCACGGCTACATGAGGAACCACAACGGCACCTCGCAGTATCGCGCAGCTAGTGCCAGGGCCAAGGATCTGTACGTGTTCAGCAACAAGAACACCACCGTGGTCAGACACGCTAGCAGCACTGAGCTGGAGGAACTGTGTCTGTAGGGGAGTGGGGACGGCAGTGCTGCTGGAGAATAGTGACTGACGCGGCTACATGTGGGCTGCAGAGGTAGGACTGGTTAGGTTATGAAGTGGATCTATTGCAGAACTAAGACTGGTGATGCTACATGAAGTGGGACCGCAGAAGTAAGACTGGTTAGGTTATGAAGTGGATCTATTGTGGAACTAAGACTGGTGGTGCTCCATGAAGTGGGATCTCACGAATAATTAAGACAAGTGCGAATACATAAAGTAGGATTTGATGCAGAGATAATTCTAGTGCAGATACTTATGAAGTGGAATCTCGCGAAGAATCAATACTGGTTCGAATACATGAAGTAGGATTTAATGAAGAACTAAGACTGGTGCAGCTACATGAATTGGGATCGCAGAAGTAGGACTGGAAAGGTTATGAAGTGGAATCTACTACATAACTATGACAGGTCAGGTTAGATGAAATGGGGATATGTCACAAAACTAATACTGGTAACATGAAGTGGTCTCAGAACTAAGAGTTGTGCATATATATGAAGTGGGGCCTGACGAAGAACCAAGGTGGTTGGAAATGTATGGAGTCTGATCTAATGCACAACTAAGACTGGTGTAGCTGTATTAAGTAGGATATGACTCAGAACTAAGACGGGTGTGAATACATTAAGTTGGTTCTGATCCAGAACTAAGACGGGTACAGCTACATGAAGTGAGTTGTGATACAAATCAGCATCTTGTGCAGTTAATTGAAATGGGATCTTTCACAGAACTAAAACTGGTGTGGTTACATGAAATGGGATATATAAAAAAACGAATACTGGTGGGAATACATGAAGTGGGCCCAGAATTAAGACTTGGGCATATATTTGAAATGTAACCTGACGCAGAACCAAGAAGAGAGTGAATACATGATGTGAAATACGACACATAACTATTGACTACGTGGGGTGGGATCTGACGCAGAAATAATACGGGCCAGCTACATAAAGTGGAATGTGAATCAGGACTAAGACTGGGCAGCTACATAAAGTGGAATGTGAATCAGGCATAAGACTGGGCAGCTACATGAAGTTGTGCACGACTAGGATTGTTACATGAGTAATTGTATTGATTCCCAGTGCAGGGTCAAGGATCGGTATCCGTTCATTCTGTTCACTAAAGCCTATTCACCGAGATCTGACGCGCTGGAAAAGTCGATCAATTGTGTTTATAAGCCTGGAGTTTTAAAACGGTTCGTTTATTGAAAATGCCATCTCTTGGGAGAATCTTCCTTCTTAAATAGCGTCACCAGAATATTGCTGCTAAGAATACAACAAGGATTAGCTGGTTATGGCTGCTTCATAATGTTGCATTTGATAAATTTAAATGTTAAAATCTGATGTTGCGATATTCATAGATGTTTTAATTTCAATTTTAAAAATGCTTATATTCTGAATCGTTTTCTTATACAGCTTTTTTATTCCGTAATATTGTTACTACTTTCACATTTTGAGCCTTATTATAACATATATTTGTAAAATGAAAAAAATAAATATTTGTGATTTGTGTCATAAAGTCTTGGTTATTATTGCGTATTTGTCTTTTAAGACGTGCTCATGATTGTAAACAATATAATATTGTTATTTTTTAATGGATGAAATGTAATAATCAAACATATTAAGACTGAAACTGTTTATTAATAATCATTCTCAATATAACTATTGCTAATGTTATTTTTTACTGTTTTACGTGTTTTCTGTAACATTATTGTAACTTAAGTACATGTAGCATATTTTCAATTTACGTAATCTTTATATGATTGAAAGTTGAATTACGTTATTATTTGATAAACATACCAGCTTGAGCTACAGTTTCATCATGTAAAGAACTTACTATCAAACATAATGTGATTATAATATTGACCGTAGAATCAAATTAAAAAGGTGAAAAATCGTACAAAGTTGCAATGATCTTTCGTTTTCAAAAAATATATTTTTGTAACAAACTTTTAATAATTTTTTGACTTCTCTTAATTTTTATATGAAGATCCTAATATCCTCAACATCTGAAGTACAATTAAAGTAACTGATTATTTCCCGCTATGATGTATTTAAATTCTTAAATACCGATTCTGGAGTGTCTAAAACACTTTCCCCCATTTTATGTGTAGATTTAAACAAATCTAAATGGTATAATATTGATTGTCTTTATGACTATAATAAACCAAAATGTTCAGTGTATACACTATTCTGTATTGTACAGCCATAACAAAATGTAACATTTCAATTATATTTTTAAATAAAATTAACAAAATAAATATTTGGCTCAATACCAGTTTTTATTAAACCCTTGGGCGTGTAAATTCTTTAACCTAAACTATAGCATATATATATCGAGTAATAGCAGGTGTCCCTATCTTAGCACGGGAATATGGGAGCCACAAAAACAATTTTACATATGATTAACATGAAAACCAATATCCATCCGAATAACATTGGAACTTTGAAGACCCGTGGGGTGGAGGCCTTAATAAAACGAGTTCGCACGCAGCGCGCTGACTTGAGGTAAATGGATTTCTGCATTAACACCTTTAAACAATCTAATAAAGGGTTTTAAACAACACTGGTGAAATTTGTTTGGGAAAATTTAAAAATGTAATTTTTTGGCTGCTCTGATGCTCCTGGATATACTTAAATTCACTATTAGGATGGCATTGTTGTAAATTATAAGGCTAGGAGGAGGTATAGTCAGGATAACAAGTTGGTATGGTGATATTGGGGGTGATAAACTACATCAAGATGTGAAAAACAGCCTTTTCCTGAGTAAAATCCCCATAAGACAACGTACTGTGTTAAGACAATTAACATTTTCTTTAATAACTCGGTAAATATTTGTGCTCGATAGAGCACTAATTTCGCCTTTCTAATCTCCATCTTCTTACTTGCATTATTTTTACATTCGGGGCTTTTCTAACTCTTTATGGGCCCAAAAACTCAAAATTTTAACAATTAAAATACCCAAAAAAGGGGGTTAGAGCTGCCCGAATTTTTTCCCCAACGAACTTGCCCAACTGTTTACAGAAGCGAAGGTTCCAACCAAATTTCAAGTAAATCGGACAAAAAATGCGACCGCTAGAGTGCGAACACACACCAACACACACACACACACACACACACACACACACACACACACACATATATATATATATATATAAAGTTGTTAGCGACCCCTCAAAATGTGTTCAGGGGGTCTCGTTAGGAAATTATATGGTGGTCCCGGGCTTAAGTTTCACCGTGCGGGTCATGCTAATAGTTCACTTTTCCATAGGAAATTCACTAAAAACGAATTATGGCCTATTCGTAGTTATTATACTTTACCTTCCTTCAGGGAAAAATTATGATTTATCAGTTAAGAAGTTTTGGCGTTAAACCGGAACAGTCAGGCACCACCTCATTTTATAGCATTCAAGATTATAATTAGTACGACGCTACTAAATTAATAGAGATGAGAGGTAATTGTGCTATGAGACAAAGGCTAGTAGCCTATTCAAAGCCACCAAAGTATATTGTCTTAAATTTCTTGAAAAAAAAAATAAAATTAGAAATATTTCAAAAATAACTACATGGCTCTTGAAAATCCATGATCTTTTCCTTATTTTTAGTGTTAGTATAAAAAAAACTCCCATCTCAATAAATAAGGTTTTATTCAAAGATACATTAACAAGGTTTTATTCCTTTCATAACATTTTATTACGTAACAAAAACTTGAAAGTTAAGAAGGTTTTCTGTGGGCTTTCGGCAACTATTTTTTGCAGCCTTAAAGTGAAAAACCTACTCTCCTGTTATTATGGGATTACAAACCCAAAAAGGTCGTTTATTTTGTCAAAGATTACCAGTATTAAGCTCGCACTACTAGAATTATACCGCAAGTATTTAGTATGTTATAGCTTTATTAGGTTTGGATATTGATATCCCATACCGTAGGCTGTCGAAGACCAGAGACTCGTTCCCAACACTTGCCTTAAAGATATATAATCGATTGCCAGATATATTGAAGAGTTTTAGTATTAACAAGTTTAAAGTCACCTTGAAGAATTGGCTCAAGACGAAGCCTTTCTACAACCTCCAGGAATTGAAGACACCCTGTCAGGTATGGTCTAACTCATCCATCCCCATAAGTTAGTTAAACCTTTTCCCATCCCCGCCATCCACGGAAGTTATGTATATATTATATTTAGTATTTATTCATTTGACGCAACCAGTCCGGCTCTGCTGGTCTCAGGTTCAGAGGAAGGTTATTTGAGGTCATCTTTGGTATGTCATTTAATTAAAAGAATTCGTCAAGACTACATATATTTTTAAATCAAAATATATAAGTTAAATCAAACAAAAAACTAACTTAATTTTTTTAATCTGTGAAAAAACGGTCTAACGGTTATTGTGGAGTGTCATGTTGATGGTTTCTCCCAAAATTAGCCATAAAATAAAATCTTATTTTACTCATTTTCTAATCCATCATTGCTTTTCAAGATTCTTTAAG
>OY776117.1:10856093-10981093 GCA_963675035.1 Allygus modestus | reverse complement strand
AGAGCTAGGCTACATCAGATCGCACGACTTTCCTCATAGAGCTAGGCTACATCAGATCGTACGATTTTCCTCATAGAGCTAGGCTACATCAGATCGCACGACTTTCCTCATAGAGCTAGGCTACATCAGATCGTACGACTTTCCTCATAGAGCTAGGCTACATCAGATCGTACGACTTTCCTCATAGAGCTAGGCTACATCAGATCGCACGACTTTCCTCATAGAGCTAGGCTACATCAGATCGTACGATTTTCCTCATAGAGCTAGGCTACATCAGATCGCACGACTTTCCTCATAGAGCTAGGCTACATCAGATCGCACGACTTTCCTCATAGAGCTAGGCTACATCAGATCGCACGACTTTCCTCATAGAGCTAGGCTACATCAGATCGCACGACTTTCCTCATAGAGCTAGGCTACATCAGATCGTACGATTTTCCGATCGACCTCCTTGTAGGATTTGTCTGGTTTAATATTATCGAGGCAATCTTGCGGGCTAGTTGTACCTGAATCATACACAGAGCCAAACTGTACCAGGCATTTTTACAAATATTCCAGGTTATCTAGGAATCCTGCCCTGTGTTTGCATATGTTTTAATGTATAATGTGTATTATTATTACAGTGTTTGCACGCTAATAATACAGTGTAACCCTATGCTAAAGACCCCTTTTCCTCTTTATTTTCAAATATTACAGTGTAACACCTGTGCCAAAGACTTCTTTTCCTCTTTATTTTCAAATAATACAGTGAAACCCTATGCCAAAGACCCCTTTTCCTCTTTATTTTTAAATAATGCAGTATAACCCTATGCCAAAGGCTCCTTCTTCCCTTCCTTTCCAAATAATACAGCGTAACGCTAGGCCAAAGACCCCTTCTCCCTTTTCTTTCTAAATAATACATCGTAACACTATGCTAAACGCCTTTATTTTCTTTCTTTCCAAATAATGCAGTGTAACCCTATGACAAAGACCCCTTTTCCTCTTTATTTACAAATAATGCAGTGTAACACCTATTCCAAAGACCCCTTTTCCTCTTTATTTTCAAATGATGCAGTGTAAACCTATGCCAAAGACCCCTTTCCTTCTTTATTTTCAAATAATGCAGTGTAACCCTATGCCAAAGACCCCTATTCCTCTTTATTTTCAAATAATGCAGTATAACCATATGCCAAAGACCCCTTTTCCTCTTTATTTTCAAATAATACAGTGTAACACCTATGCCAAAGACCCCTTTTCCTCTTTATTTTCAAAAAATGCAGTGCAAACCTATGACAAAGACCCCCTTTTCTTCTTTATTTTCAAATAATTCAGTGTAACCCTATGCCAAAGACCCCTTTTCCTCTTTATTTTCAAATAATGCAGTATAACCCTATGCCAAAGGCTCATTCTTCCCTTCCTTTCCAAATAATACGCGTAACGCTAATACAAACCACTCCTCCCTTACGTGAGTTTTGTAACATGAATTCTCTAAATGGAAACCTACAGGTCAACAGTTGGCTATAGCTTGTACCTTGTGCCTCCGGTTCCGCCTCGCCGGCGAGCAAGGTACGCTGGCAGAGGTCCAGAGCCTCGCCCGGACCTAGGACAACGTGGCGCGGCGGTCCTGACCTACAGAGTAGGAGTCGGAGGCCTTGCCCCAGGCCGCCGCTCTGGTGTCTGCCCTCGTTCCTACTCGACAGCCAGACATACGCGCGTTAACTAGCAGACGATTAAATTCAATATCAACCCGACTTTCCTCTTAGAGCTAGGCTACATCAGATCGTACGATTTTCCTTGTAGAATTTGTCTGGTTTAATATTATCGAGGCAATCTTGCGGTCTAGTTGTAGCTGAATCATGCATAGAGCCAAACTGTACCAGGCATCGTTTAGAAATGATTGAAACCTAAAACATTTTACTTACCATCTGATGCATCGTTGCAGGTTTTATTCAAATCAGATGTGATGGATTTCCTGAAGAAAACAAAATTATCGTGAACATAAGTTCTAGGCATTTAATAAAAAAGGAACGAATTTATTAATAGGATGATTTTATGGCAGTTTATTTATTTCTAACAATTAAAAATCTGCTTAATAGTAACTGAATGGGCACAGCAAAAACATGTATGATGTATAACCTTTTTCTAAATACCGGTACTTATTGCATTTAAAATAATATATATTTTTTATTAAAATAACGCATGTTCAGTCCACACCCTTTGGAGCCTGAACACAAGCTTTTACCTAGCTCGTTCTCATCAAGTAATACACAAATAAAAAAGTACAAAATTAGAATTATGGTTTTTACAACAAAACAATTATCCAGCTCTACTCTAGTGTAAAAAACATTAAATATACACATTTGGCTACCGTGAAAAATGTGAAAGAAAGTCAAATGATTTATTTTACATGTATACAAGAATGAGAGATATCCATAAATGATAAACATTACAACAACAGACAAGAAAATGCAAGAGCCAATTAGTCATGAGTAAGACACTATAAACTATAACAATGCTATAACTATGAACCAAAACACTTAAGCTACTTAAGCCGCATTGGCAAACAACAATACAAGAGCCCATTAAATTACAAAAGTAATGTAATATTACAAATTAAACATCTTAATTATAAATGTATAAACAGGTTTATATACTATTTTGTTATAAATACATTATGCATGAATATCATGACAAATTTACATTGCGTTTGAATTATCTATAAACCACTTGACATATTTGTTAAATTCCATAACTAAAGGAATGGAATTAAATTATTGAAATTAAGGGAAATATTTTAGTTTTATGAAACCAAAATGTACTTACAAAACCTAAAAATAGGAATTATTCAGTTGAAAATATTATTTAAAATGTTAACTATCTCAAGTGTAATATTTCTAATGTAGAAAATTCAATTACAACTATCTAATTAGTTTATGTACATAGGCTATTTTCTCTCTTTATTAGTGAATTTTCTTTGGAAAGTGAACTATTAGCATGACCCGCACGGTGAAACTTAAGCCCGGGACCACCATAGAAGTTCCTAACGTGACCCCCTGAACACGTTTTGGGGGGTCGTTCAAAATTTTATATATATATATATATATATATATATACACACATATATATATATATATATGTGTATGCACTCTAGCGGTCGCATTTTTTGTCCGATTTACTTAAAATTTGGTAGGGACATTCCTTTCTATAATCTGTTGGACAAGATCGTTGGGCAAAACAATCGGAAAACTTTAAACCCATTTTTTGGGGATTAATCTTTCAAATTTCGAGTTTTGGGCCCAAAAAGGGTCAGAAAAGCCCCATATGTAAAATTAATTCATGTAAAAAGATGAGGATTAGAGAGGCGAATGTTTTAAGCCCTATCTCGTCATTCTAGTATAAATATTTACGGAGTTATTAAAGAAAATGTGTATCGGCTAAACACAGTACGTTGTCTTATGGGGGTTTTACACTAGAAAAGCCTGTTATTCCTTTGTTAAAGTACTTTGATTATCCCCAGCAACCTCACGCCTACTTTCAAGCCTGTCTGGACCTTCTCCGCGCAAAATTGTATTCTCAGCTTTGCAAGTAAATGAAACCAGGAGTATCAGAACAGCCAAAAAATCAATGTTTTCAGATTTCAATAAAATTAGACAAATGTATGTTTTTACACTGATTTTGAGTTTTAAAAGTAGTTATGTGGAAATTCACTTCCCTCACGTCAGCGTGCTGCGTGCGAACTCGTTAAACTTTGTAACAAAATAATTAGCTTGAGATAGTTGACAAGAGTCGTACATTATACCACTAAGAACCAAAGCGGCGGGAAAACTTCGAAGAAAATCATGTTTAGAAGTTCTCCGATAATATCATGAATTACACCAGCCATACCTTAGTTAAATGATCAAAACAAACGAAACGTCCTCATAGCGTTGTCAGCATGAAATAATTCGTATCACAAAAATAATACAAGGGCATCAAAGTTTCAATCGAAAAACTAGGTTGAAACAAACGTCTAAATAGGAACAAAATTCTTATACAGACAGGCACTCACGATCACTGATATGGAATATGTTGAACGCACAGTTCGACCGCATTACAGTTGATATATTACTGCTCGTTACTTATCTTCAATGCACAATACGTCAATTACGATTATCTCAATAATGATGTATTTCTTCTTTCGTAAAGTACTATATATTTTATAAACTACCTGCTGAGGTTTAACTGATGGCCTTGAATGTCCTAACTTTGTCTAAAACATAAATCGTTCTTGTTGATTGCGTAAAGTTGAAGAAATGAATTTATTAAATATATCCACATGCTGTACTACAAAATGTCACTAGTTAAAATATATTATAATGGAGCGATGTGTTTTCAATTTAATTTGATTTATCCAGACATTATTACAGAGACTAGGCATCGCATAGTCTTAGATAGGACTTGTCAGAGAGGTCCACAAAATAATTTACAACTATTGTTTAAACATGTTTTATTCTTGACGTACTCTGATTTAAGAATTAAATATAATCCTCCAGAGCAGCTTGCGTATTAAAACACCTGTTGACGGTTCGTGGAACCTTTTACTGTAAGATGATTCCACCAGTCTGTGAAAAATAAATAAGTGAAAATCTCCCATAAAATTACACTTTTTATGGTTATGAAGTGTTTGTTAATTTTTTATCTAATTTCCCTATAGGGAAGAAGCTATTACTGTACTCGGCATGGTAAGACCTAGGCCTGGGACCATGATAACTTTTCGTTTTGAGAGTTATGAACGCTGTTTAAGACGTAAGTTGCATTGCAAGTTCATTACCAGTCTCATTTGTTTTGGTTATAGGACGTGAATATTTTGTAAATAAACGGTATCAGGAAAATGACACATACTTTCTCCCTTTTAGCCCAACTTTAATGAATAAATTACTTTTTATTTACTAAATATAGAATACAAAGCACGGTTGAATGTACAGAAAATCTTGTAAACAAGTTGTTTTAAAAAAATCCACCCAAATCCCTACTTTGGAGGCACTACAGAATCCATTGCTACACTCGTGGTTTTAAGAGGGGAAATGCCCCCTATTCCCCCCCAGGGTTATTAAGGGGCAACATATTTCGAATTATCTCTATTGGTCAATGCTAAATTGACAAGCATATCAATTTTGAATGAAATTGATCAGTAAATAAGAGAGAAATAGTAATTTTTGTATTCCCCATAAGAATAACATTGGACAACGTACTGCGTTTACCGCTAAATGAAAATTTCAATTTTCTCCGGAACCAGCAATCGTAGAATAGTAATTCAAAATACTAAATTATTTAGTTTTTTGAGCTCTTTTTAATGGTGAATAGTAATATTTTTTTATATTTATGTCTTTTTATGAAAAATTCAAAAAACTGAATTTTGGATGTTTTAAGTCCTGTAATTTCTGAACCCGAATTTTTACAGGAATGCGGGTGGTGTCATTTTGTTTGAAAACTAAAGACATACAAACGACTAAAGTTTAATCAAAATCGTTAGAGCCGTTTTTAAGAAAGTTTGATTTTTCATGTTTTTTGGTGGTTTTTGGAGGATAATTACCCTTAAAAATCAAAAATTCAAAAAAAAGAAAAAAAAGCCTGGAGATATCGTGGATTAGTACCTACATACCAAATTTCATAAAAATCGGCCCATTGGTTAGGGCTCTAGCTCTGTACACATCCACACAGACACACACACACACACACACACACACACACACACACACGGACACACACACACACACACACACACAGACAGACATCACGTAAAAACCACTTTTTTGGGTTCAGGGAGCATCAAAACGAATATTTCCACTAACAACTCAAATTCGAAAATTTTGACGAAAACAATACTTTCTCCATATACTATGTATAAGGGGAGAAAGTAATAAACGGTATCAGGAAACTGTCACATACTTTCTCCCTTTTAGCCAAACTTTAATGAATAAATTACTTTTTATTTACTAAATATAGAATACAAAGCACGGTCGAATGTACAGAAAATCTTGTAAACAAGTTGTTTTAAAAACATCCTCCCAAATCCCTGCTTTGGAGGCACTACAGAATCCATTGCTACACTCGTGGTTTTAAGAGGGGAAATGCCCCTGTTCCCCCCCCCCAGGGTTATTAAGGGGCATCACATTTCGAATTAACTCTGTTGGTGAATGCTAAATTGACAAGCATATCAAGATTGAATGAAATTGATCAGTAAATAAGAGAGAAATAGTAATTTTTGTATTCCCCATAAGAATAACATTGGACAACGTACTGCGTTTACCGCTAAATGAAAATTTCAATTTTCTCCGAAACCAGCAGTCGTAGAATATTAATTCAAAATACTAAGTTATTTAGTTTTTTGAGCCCTTTTTAATGGTGAATAGTAATATTTTTTTATATTTAGGTATTTTTATGAAAAATCCAACAAATTGAATTATTGATGTTTTAAGTCCTGTAATTTCTGAACCCGAATTTTTACAGGAATGCGGGTGGTGTCATTTTGTTGGAAAACTAAAGTTCTACAAACAACTAAAATTTAATCAAAATCGTTAGAGCCGTTTTTGAGAAATTTGGATTTTTCATGTTTTTTGGCAGTTTTGGGGGGATAATTACCCTTAAAAAACAAAAATTCACAAAAATGAAAAAAACGCCTGGAGATATCGTGGATTAGTACCTACATACCAAATTTCAGCAAAATCGGATCATTGGTTAGGGCTATAGCTCTGTACACATCCACACAGACACACACACACACACACACACACACACACGGACACACACACACACACACACACAGACAGACATCACGTAACAACCACTTTTTTGGGTTCAGGGAGCACCAAAACGAATATTTCCACTAACAACTCAAATTCGAAAATTTTGACGAAAACAATACTTTCTCCATATACTATGTATAGGGGGAGAAAGTAAAAAGCGAAACTGCTGAAAGTGAGGTGGTGAAGGACCCTTAGTCCCCTAGTCCTTGAGGCAGGGCCCACTTTCCCCATCGCTTACATTGTTTCTAAAACAAACAATTGTTACCATTGTGACTAAAGAAATCATATGTTTTTTATACTAGGGAATCATCAATTTCGAATGACGTTTGAATTATAAGTTAAAAAATAATTAAGTCGTTAAAAAATATGTATATTATGTCTTTATGCTTCTTGAAAATTAGATTTCTTAGGAGTATCTGTGTAGGATAATCTGTTAGTCTATCTTTAGTCTGCAATCCTTTACCATATGTAATTTATAAAACATGTCAATGTAATGAATGCTCAATTTTCCCTTTTTAAACCTTTTTTTGAAGATTTTACAAAGCCATTCTCCTAAATAAACTCTTACAAAAATAGATTTTTCCAAATGTTTATCACTAAAAATGATCCAATTTATAACATTATTTCTATTATTATTTTACGCTGTAACACTTTATTTTTATATTATTGAAAAACGAATCCTCAATAGACACGGCTTTTGGTGATAAATTATTGTAAAAAGCGTTGAGGGCCACTACTAGTAGGTTACTGACCAACTAGTGTGTTATCAAGAATGAAAAACGTTTACTGCCACTAACTGTGAACAGCAGGAACAACTGTCAGAATTGTTACAATAACAACAAGAGCTGGATGTAAAGGTGAACGAAATAAAGTTTGATCTAAACAATGTTAGTGTCGGTAAAACACTTCCTGGACTCTGAAGGATTATTTTACTAACAGAAACCTGTTTCTGAACCTATTTACGTCTGATTGAGATTTGATATCCGATGCTAGTGCATTAAAACGTTGTATACTATTTTATTATGATTTTTTTACAGCGCGTTGTTATGGAGTATTGTTAAAAATGTATTGCCTGCTATTTTGAAAATGAAATACGTCTTTGTTTATCAATGAAGAAAAAGGCACTCATTAATTTAGGAGCAATAAAAGTATGCAAATTATATGGAAAAAACACCTTAACAAGAATCCAAAATGGTCATAACAACATATATTTGCTCTCTTTTGCAAATGGAATTATGTTTTAAGCTTATGCACCTGAAAGTCCTTAGTCTTAACCGGCATATGGGTAAGAGCACACTGTATAAGCTAATGAAAATAGAGAAGTGTATTCGAAAATGTATTGAGTCAGCAAATGTACTACTATTTTGTGACTTACTTTGACAATGTCTTGGGAAAGGTCAACGCAAGGATAAAATATTAAAACTATAAACATGTATAATGAGAATAATCAATTCCATTATCACATTTGAACATACTCGATTGGTTTTCAGCTTAGTTCCTTAGTTTAAAACATTTGGGATTTAGTATTTTCAACTAGCTACTGCAATAGAAAACTTCTTTGTATGAAGGATTCAATCTGATGATTTCCACAAAAGTTTGTCCTTACATACTAAAACATCGGCTTTAGTGGACTTGGGTATGTACAAGACTGAGAAATACAAGAGGTCAGGAGTTGTTCGGCAAGGATCTTTTCTACTCCTCTTGGCTACCACAACACTATTCCTCGAAGCAGATTTGCAAATGCAGCCCCAACACATGTTGAATTTTCCAGTTACTACCTCCCAGCCTTCAAAAGATAACTCTCATAATTATGTCCATAGTAGTTTATTGCTTTGTTCTGTTTTTATTGTATATATTTATTGGTATTTATCCTACTAATTTTATGAACTAGTAGAATCTAACCCGTTCTTCGAACGGGTTAGAAAGGTTAAGATCTTGAAACAGCTGTTCTTGCTTCAACTCTTTGAGCTGACAAATGGAAGTGACCACAGGTGTTCGCATTACAGGTTCTGAATGTTTACTTTGTTCTGAAATGTAAACATAGGAACTTAGGACATTTACGGGGCGTAGCCCGAGGGGATTTTAAGGAAGTGAATAGGCCTATGTGTTGCACGGGTTCAACATTTACCGTTGTGTAAAGATTCAGCCCAGTCGGTTCAGTAGTTTTTGCGTTCACCCGGAACATCAGACACACAGACAGACAGAAACCACCTCTTTTTTATAATATTATAGATGGATAGAAATATTATCTATAATATTATAAAGAAGAAGTGGTTTCTGTCTGTCTGTTTGTGTGTCTGTGTGTCTGATGTTCCGGGTAAACGCAAAAACTGCTGAACCAACTGGGCTGAAACTTTACACAAAGGTAGATCTTGAACCCATGCAGCACATTGACCTATTCACTTCCTTAAAATCCCCTGGGCCTACGCCCTGTGAAGTCCTAAGTTTCAATGTTTACATTTCAGAAGAGAGTAAACATTCAGAAACTGTTAATGGTTCAGTAGCCCAGCTGGTTATCTCAGTCAATCCGGCAGTGGAGTAAGCCACAGGTCAAGATATTCCGCATGAAGTGTACAAGATTGTTCCACTCCACAGCAGTGCCAGGGCCGCACAAACTAGTTGTATCGATATATCATCTCTTCTGATTCTAGAACCTTGTTACCCAACTGTTTTGAAATTTAAATAGATCATTATTACTGAAGTTTCCTATAAGAGGGTTAAAACTGTAAAAATCAAGTCTAATAAGACTCTTGTACCAGCAAGTTTAGTTTGTTAACACTCAGTCGTACCTCAGTTCAGATGCGAACCTTTTAGCTTATCCAATCACATTATATATTCCCCCTGTCCCTGTCCCTACCTCTGATGGTATATTCAAATCTGTAAGCGTAGTATCCCAGTCGCTATCAATTACCTTCAGCTCTCCGTGATATCCAGTTACGGCTCTGGTTTTTCGTATGAACGAGTTCTTTCTCGAAGGTTTTTTATATTAAAATCAGTTTGATACAGAAACTACTGTAGAATATAGAAAAATCCTGGACTCTGGACTAGCATTCGTAATTGTGTCAATTATAGAATGGTGGTTCGCCGCTACCCTGGGTGATCATTGCAAATAATAAATGTCTTGTTTTTATAAGACTTGTAAAGGGAACGTTTTCAAGATAACTAAGTATCATTGTAAGCATAAAACATTGTTACACCCAGTTTTAAAGATTTTACGTTATTTTAAATTGCATTCATAATCAATGCTTATTCATAACTAGCCTTTCCCAACAGCTTTGCTTGTTCACATGATTTCAGTTTTGTCGTCAAATCAAATCATGCAGCTGATAAAATCATGTAGGATTTTAAAATGTGTATTGAAGCTATTACCGTAGGTCTCATGATAAGACTTAATCCCGAGACTATGATAAATTTTCGTTTTGAGGCCCTCAGATGCCAAAAACACTATTCGTTAAAATTTATATATTTGTATATATATACATATATATATATATATATATATATATATATATATATATGTATATATATATATATATATATATATGTGTGTGTGTGTGTGTGTGTGTGTGTGTGTGTGTGTGTGTGTGTGTGTGTGTGTGTGTGTGTGTGTGTGTGTGTGTGTGTGTGTGTGTGTGTGTGTGTGTGTGTCCGTTACCTCGATACTTTTGAAAGAAACGCCGGATTTTAATGAAATTCGGCAAAAATGTGTAGAGTAACATTTATGGCTTTACGTTCGAAACCCAGGTTGATCGGACTATGGGAAGAGGGTTTTATGGGGGTTTGAAATTTTCCAAAAATCGTCTAATTGAATTTGTTACCCTAAAATAAAAAAAACACTCAATTTTGGTTATAGCTATTTTATAGAGCTTAAAAAACAAATAATTTTGTATTTTGAATCATTAATTTAGGTCAAGTGGTTGTGGAGAAGGCTTTATGTAGACATTGCCAAAATTGCCCATGCGGGCTAGCACCTTGAAATTCTGTTTTGTGTTGAATATGACCCGTAAGCACTAGATGTACCCATAATACTTGAATGAAAAGTCTTCGTCTGAAAATTGGGGGACAAATTTTTTTTAGAAAATTAAATAAGAGTCAGATTAAAAACACTTTTAAACAATATTGAAATTTAATCAGCTGTGCGATTTATACAAATAAAATCAGATGAACAAGCCAAGTTGTTGAGCAAAGCTGGTAATATGAGAGGATACATGTGTAAACTTATAATTGACTGAATAATTGGCTGTTTGAAAAATATATTTATGTATGATGAAATAGTAAATAGTTTTCAAACAGACTATAATCAAACATAAACTAACTAAGTTAATGTCTACTGATACTCTTAGTTTATGCTTTTCATAATCAGTAAATTTTATCCCGAATAAATATTGGCAGTTTATGGTACTTTTACAACCAAGCAATCAATGAATATTCTTTATTCACATGGGCATAAGGAACAGTAAATGTGTCAAAGTACTATGTCTAAGGATTTACACATTTTCTACAAGGTAATACATCTTTATCGGAGGTGAAAGTAAAAATTTTCAAAATACGAATTGTCAGAGTTCAGATACAAGCCTAAAAACAATGATAAAATATTAATAATTCTAGTAAGAAATTGTACTCACTTAAAATAACAATAAATAATAAAAAAAGTTTGTAGTAGTAAAATTGTGAAAAATTAGTTAAAAGATTAAATATAAAAACAAGTATACAAACCAGAGCTTAAATTCAATAATTCATAGTAACACTCAATAGTTTTTATCTTCAGGGTTGGCTCCTTTTAACCATTCTGTTAATGTATTAAGTGGTTTGTTTTGAAGCCAGGTTTTCAGCTGCTGTTAAAATCATAGTCTTCTTCATTCATCTGGCAAGGTGTTCCACTTCTAAGGTCCAACATTTCGTATTAGGACAGGAAGTAATTTAGTGCATTCCTGGTTGCAGTAACATTATGCACCGGTTCTCATATACGCAGGTGACAAAGTAAGTACAACTAAAACTTGTAATCTTGTTCGTAAAAACCGGCGCCGTAAGGTGCAGTGATTTGCGTAATTGGGACAAGATTGCGACCGAGTGAGAAATCTTGTCCGGAGGGCTTGGACATCAAATACGATGTCACTTAGCGTTCCAGTCAGCAGCAGGCAACCATCTGAGACGCGACTTTAATTGATAAGTTGATCCTTTAATTGACGAAGGATCAAAGACATCCTCTTCTCACTGTTTTGCTAAGTCTCGCTTTTTACGCAACGCTCTCCGTGCTATTCATTGCGCTACGCAATTGTGTTTTCCTAGCTCCACACTGCGCAGCGCGTATTTATGTATTTGTCAGCATTTTGTTGCTGGTGTTTGGTGTTTGGAGTGAACATGAGTCTCTAATGTTAACGTTTGAATACAGAGTATGATAGTTGACTTCGTGTTGTGTGCCTGAGTGTGTGAATGAATAGAATAGGAACAGTTTAAAAAGATAATTTGACAGTTGCAATGCGGTATATACATTGTTCTTTTACGACAATTAAGAGATTTGATTTGATTTGAACTTTACACTGAATTGCACTTTATGTCTGCGAAATGCAAGAACCCCGAAAGGAGAACTGGATACCGGTTAGTAGTGTTATTTATTAAAAACTAGCTGTTCCCACAGGCTTCGCCCTGCAAATAATTTATAAAAACTATGACAGTTGTGTGTGCTGCATTCTGTTGTTAGCCCGTGGAACTACTACAAATCAAGATCAGCTGTTTGTATTTTCATCAGCTCAAACAAATATTAATGTCCATAAGGAATACATGGGAACTTTTTCGGGGTCTCTGGTGGAGCCGTAAGGTCAGATCAGGATGAAAACTATTTAGTTTTCCTATTTTATGCCTAACAAATCAGTGTACAAAATTTCAGCTCTCTACCTACATGGGAAGGAGGAGAATTAGTGATGAGTGAGTCAGTCAGCCAGGGCTTTGCCTTTTAGCGAATTTCCCCTATAGGGAAGAAGCTATTACCGTAGGTCTCATGGTAAGACTTAAGCCCGAGACCATGATAACTTTTCATTTTGAGGTCCCCAGATGCCAAAAACACCATTCGTTCAAATTTTTATATATGTGTATATATATATATATATATATATATATATTTATATATATATATATATATGTGTCCGTAAGCACGATAACTCTCGTAAAAAAGGTCCGATCTTAATGAAATTTGGTACAAATGTTTAAAGTACCATTTATTTGAACGAGTTCGAAAACCAGATGAATCGCACCATCCGAAGGGGGGTTTTTGGGGGGTTTTGTACCCCAAAAATGTGTTTTTTGGGGTTTTCACATGTAATTTTAATTTAAATCAAATTTTATTTTATACCATTGAATTCAGCTTAAAAAAACAAACAATTTGGTATTTTGATCATTGCTCTACGTCAATTGGTTACCGAAATATTCAAAGTGCTAAACACAGTACGTTGTCTAATGTTATTCTTATGGAGAAAAAGAAAAATTGCATATCTCGTTTATTTATGAACATAAACTGGCGAAATTTGGTATATGGCTTGATCTGGTTGTGGTTTATTGTTGTTAGCACAAAAAAACATTTTTTCGCTTATGGCTCCTGTAGCAGCAAACCTAGGTACTTGGTCCCCATGTTATTCTTATGGAAAATGTTAAAAATGTTATATATCGCTTATTTATGAATGTCTATGGATGAAACTTGGTATGTGACTTCACTAAGATGACTTCTATTGATATTTGCATAAAAACCCATAATTTTGTGTGCCTTGTTGCAGCAAACCTGCGTACTCATCCCCAATGTTATTCTTATGGAGAATAATTAATATTTTAAATATCGCTTGTTTGTGAATACATTTCTTATGAATCCTGTTAAGTTTTTTATTGTGTTATGTTATATATTCATTGGAAATTCGCTGAGTATGCAGGTTTGCTGCAACGGGGGTATTATAGATATAGAAGATATAGGAATTTCGACTTATCGATTGGTAAATGAATCTTTTAACATTAAGTTATCAATTTGTATGAATTACACTGTTTCATGACTATTTTATGTTAAAAATGGTTGTATATTTTATTTAGATTCAATTACCAAACGATATCCTGCTTATTATTTTGACTTGCCATTAAATAATTCACTTTGCTACCACAAGAAGGTCCTCGAAAGGTGTTAATTTGGTAATTTTAACCAGTAAATCACTATTGAACGATTAAAATCACATTTATTACGTCACAAATAACCTCTGTTGCGCTCCGTATTGCGCACTAGACTGCTCTCAGAAGGGTCGTCCTGTTGCCCGAGCGCAGTTGTGTAGGAAAACGCTCCCATTTCGTTGCGTGTTGTTGGATATACTCCGCAGTTTGGACTGCGCATCGCACTCCGCGCAGTGCTCTCCGCACAAAATGTGGAGATAGGAAATCCCAGTTTCACCCTTGGTAAAATATATTAATGTTTTTACCCCACAGTAAAAAAGTATTCAAATATTTACATCGAGAAACTAATGAATTGTATCTACATTTTCAGTAACATAACATTATTTAAGGAATACAGTTCCATTAATGGCCACAATACAAGACACATGAATCATTTGAAGTAGATACAAATATTCTAAAACTCAACAGCCCTAAACTCTAAGTAGCGGCTTGTTGGGACTGTTGCCTTTATCTTGCTCTGCTCTGCTTGGCTTCGTCTGATTTGTTTACTGTTTTCATGCTGAGGAAAATAAAACGAGTTCGCACGCAGCACGCTGACGTGAGGGAAGTGAATTTCCACATAAAAAACTATAAAAACTCCAAATCAGTTAAAACATACAATGATTCCAATTTTTATTCAAATCTGAAAATATTGATTTGTTGGCTGTTTTGATGCTCCTGGTTCTATTTACCTCCAATGCTGGGAATACAATTTTGTGCATTATAAGGTCAGGAGAAGGTCCAGTCAGGCTTTAAAGTAGGCGTGAGGTTACTGGAGATGTTAAAAGTACACCAACAAATGAATAACAGGCTTTTCTAATGTAAAACCCCCACAAGACAACGTACTGCGTTTGGTCAATACACATTTTCTTTAATAACTCGGTAAATATTTATGCTAGAATGACGAGAAAGGACTTAAAACTTTCGCCTAACTAATTCCCATCTTTTTCCACGCATTAATTTTGCATCCGGGGTTTTTATGACCCTTTTTGGGCCCAAAAACTCGAAATTTGAAAGATTAATCCCCAAAAAAATGGGTTTAGAGTTTTCCGATTGTTTTGCCCAACGAACTTGTCCAACAGATTATAGAAAGGAACGTCCCTACCAAATTTGGAGGAAATCGGACAAAAAATGCGACCGCTAGAGTGCATACACACATATATATATATAAAATTTTTAACGACCCCCCAAAACGTGTTCAGGGGGTCACGTTAGGAACTTCTATGGTGGTCCCGGGCTTAAGTTTCACCGTGCGGGTCATGCTAATAGTTCACTTTCCAAAGGAAATTCACTAACAATACTGTATGAACGTATTTCATACTGTGGCTAAACGTTAACGAAGCAGACATTTTAAATCAAAATGTGTATTAACTTAATACCTTTTAGCGAATTTGCCCTATAGGGAAGAAGCTATTACCGTAGGTCTCATGGTAAGACTTAAGCCCGAGACCATGATAACTTTTCCTTTTGAGGTCCCCAGATGCCAAAAACACCATTCGTTCAAATTTGTGTATATGTATATATATGTATATATATATGTGTGTGTGTGTGTGTGTGTGTCCGTGAGCACGATAACTCTCTTAAAAAAGGTCCGATCTTAATGAAATTTGGTACAAATGCGTAAAGCACCATTTATTTGAAGGAATTCGAAAACCAGACGAATCGCACCATCCAAAGGAGTGTTTTTGGGGGGTTTTGTACCCCAAAAATGGGTTTTTTGGGGTTTCCACTTGTAATTTTTTATTTAAATCAAATTTTAATTTTTACCATTTAATTCAGCATAAAAAGCAAACAATTTGGTATTTCTATCATTGCTCTACCTCAATTGGTTCCTGAGATATTGAAAGTGCTAAACACAGTACGTTGTCTAATGTTACTGTATTCTTATGGAGAAAAATAAAAATTGTATATCTCGCTTATTTATGAACATAAACTGACAAAATTTGGTATATGGCTTCATCTGGTTGGGGTTTATCGTTGTATGCACAAAATACAAAATTGTCATATAAGGTTCCCGTAGCAGCAAACCTAGGTAATCGGTCCCCATGTTATTCTTATGGAGAATAATTAAAATGTTATATATCGCTTACTTTTAAATGTATATGAATGAAAATTGGTATGTGACTTTACTTAGATGAGTTCTAATGATATTTGCATAAAAACCCATTATTTTTTGTTCCTTGTTGCAGCAAACCTGCTTACTCATCCCCAATGTTATTCTTATAGAGAATAATTCATATTTTTAATATCGCTTGTTTCTTGAGTTATGTATGTCATTGGAAATTCGCTGAGTATGCAGGTTTGCTGCGTCGGGGGTATTTTGTAAATACTGCCACTTTTCCTGAGGTCCCTGAGGCTTTTAGTTTGAGTCCTCTCCCATCATCCCACAATTTTCTAAACGCCCACAATTTCCAGTTTAAAATTTAACTTACACAAGTATACACAATATCCTAAATAAGTGACAGAAACAATTACATATTGAAAATGTAGAAATTAACGGTAAATTGTTAATACCGATAGGATAAGTTTGTATTTAACAATTTTTGTTTAGAATAGAAATTTGTTGTACTAAGAAAATCAATAGCCGATCTATTTGCTGTTTAAAGTAATCTTTCGCTCGTGTATTACTGTGGCTATTACTGTGATGTCTTGACCGGTGACAGTGTCAGCATGAAACTTGACATCACTTCCACAATGTATAGTGATGGGTAAAATAACAAGGTTTTTATAAGCAACTCGACAGGATTCACCTGTTCTTAATCCAGTAAGGACTCGGACAGATTTATTTTCCAGCACAAAGACTAGTTTTAATATTGTTTTGTGAGCACCTCCCCATAAATTCAACCTCAAATTAGGTTCAATCAGTGATATATTTGTTAATTTTGCAGACCTCTGCACCGCTGATTTTTCATATCTCAATCATATATTTTCACTCGGTGATACATATTTTGGCCATAGGGTGGACTGGAGCATTCAATGCCGCTCGCCACTATGTAGGTTGGATGTCAAGGCTAGGACTAACGAATTTTGGAACGGGATCAATTTCCAGCTCAAACTGGACAAAGTTACCTTGTGATTTAGATTATTAATTTTGATCCAGTTCTAACACAAATTGCATTTTCAATATTGCTTTCATGTTGAACCATGGGGTTAACCATAACAGTGAAGTGTTGCCATTCACAATCTATATATATATATATATATATATATATATATATATATATATAATATGTTTTATATTTATATATATATATATATATATATATATATATATATAGATATAGATATATTAATTCCGTAAGCGAGTCGGTCCCCAAGAAATTTCCCGAGCTAGGAAGAAGTTATGTTAGGTTATGACGATTCATTTTAAAGCTATTTAAAGGCCAAGCTTGGTGGGAAAAATATCAGAAATGTCAAAAATTACGTGGGCTACGCCCCACTTGACTTAAAAGATCCACTGATTTTCTTATGGAAATATCACTATAGTGTTTTTATTAGTAAGCAAAATGAAGTAATGATCAGCTGTGATTATCCACTTATTTACACAAAAACCATATGTTAGGGGTTGTAGCCCCTGTAAGCCACTAGTTATATTTATGTTGATAAATAAAATGTTAGATTAATTTCAACGTCCACTGACAGTACATTTATTTTACCTTTATATCAAAATGCCGTTACCCTACTTAATTTGTATGCAGTGCTAGTGTTTTACTTCATTGCTTTGTTGTAGACGCTTGCTACGCAATTTAAATATTGTTTATGGAAATAAGGCGGTTATTGAAACTATTATTTGTATCTACCCAATCAATAATAAAATATGTCAGTTTGTACTTTTCGTGCCACTTTTTCCGCAGCATCCTGTAAGTATGTTATGTATAATTCTCATTACAATCAATGATGTTTTATGTTTACACCACGTTTATTGGTGGTGTTATTTCTAGCTCTAGTAGGCCTTCGTACCGAGGAAACCGAGTCATGATCGGTGATAGTTTATTAGTAAGCAGGATGATAAAATACGTCTTACACATCCTTATACCATCTTTTGTGTATATTTTACCGTCTCGTATGTAAGTACAGTATAAGTGTAAATATACGTTATAGTGTTGTAAGACTATTTTATTATCCGGTTTAGTTGTAACAACACGTATCATGCTACTAAAGAAATTATTTTATTAGTTTCGTGGGTGAAAAAATTACTATATGCAATCTTTATGCAACAGTTTTAGTCACTGTTTTTCTGGAAATCACTTGTTGAGACTCTACCATGTGTAAGTGTTACTTTGACAGTTCATTGGTTATTTATTCACAGCTGTTATGAAGCTTTTATTTTAATTTGAATCTACTTAATCCCAATGAACAAATTTCTAACTTTCAAATAACTTTTCTTGATGAAATCTAGTATAAGCGTGTAAGGCAGCATTTATTTTCATGAGTTCGAGAACCAGACAGGTCGCTCTATTTTAAGGGGGAGGGGGGGTGGTTGTACCCAAAAAAATGAGTTTTTTGAACTTTTTACGTATAATTCTTTTTTAACCCAATTTTTTATCTACACCATTCAATTCAGCTTAAAGTTTTAGCATTTTTATCATTGCACTGCGTCAATTGGTTACCGAGATATTGTATGTCTTAATTACATACAGTACGTTGTCCAATGTTAATCTTATAATAAGTAAAATTTTATATCTTGCTTATTAATGAACATATATTGATGAAACTTGGTATGTGGCTTTATATGGTACATTTTCATACAAAACCCATTAGTTTGTGGTCCCCATGGCAGCAAACTTGCGTATTCATCAGCTATAATATTGTTCTTATAGAGAATAAGAAACATGTGATGTCTTATGTGTATGAATACAATTGGTAAAACTTGGAATGTTGCGTCATCTAGTGGGGATCCATTGGTATTTAAATAAAACCCGATTTTTGTGGTCCTTGATGCAGCAAACCTGCATACTCCGTCCTGATGTTTTTTTTTTTGAGATAAATCAAATGTCATATCTCGCTTGTTTATGAATATGCTTTGATGAAAGTAGGTAAGTGGCTTCATGACTTAGTGAAGTACCATTTTAAATTTTATGAGTATGCAGATTTGATGCAATGCGGGTATTTTTAATATAAACTTTCCTGGATTTGTTTTTTTCACAAATCGGCTTTTTAGGTCCAATGGCCCTAATTCCAATGTTTAAAAATAATCCTTCCATTAAATTCCGAGATACATTTTGGAAACAAACAGACATTTCTCGTTTAGAGAATGGAATAGGGTAACAGTAGCTTAATCCTACTAATCTTACTAATATTATAAATGTGAAAGTTTGTATTTTTGTTTAGATATTTGTGGCTCAATCACGCTCTAACCACTGGACTGATTGAGCTGAAATTTGGCTGAGGTAATTGATATTCCTGAGTAACATGTAGGTATATACAGTTGTGAAAACCCTTTACGTCTTTGCCCCATGGGGGTTTAAAGTTTCCATTTATTCCTTATGGATATTCATTAGTGAATTTCATTTGGAAAGTGAACTATTAGCATGACCCGCACGGTGAAACTTAAGCCCGGGACCACCATAGAAGTTCCTAACGTGACCCCCTGAACACGTTTTGGGGGGTCGTTCAATATATATATATATATATATAATATATATATAGACATATATATATATTATATATATATGTGTGTATGCACTCTAGCGGTCACATTTTTTGCCCGATTTACTTCAAATTTGGTAGGGACGTTCCTTTCTATAATTTGTTGGACAAGTTCGTTGGGCAAAACAATCGGAAAACTCTAAATCCATTTTTTGGGGATTAATCTTTCAAATTTTGAGTTTTTGGGCCCAAAAAGGATCATAAAAGCACCAGATGTAACGTTAATACATATAAAGAGATGGGAATTAGAGAGGCGAAAGTTTTAAGCCATCTCTCGTCATTCTAGCATAAATATTTACCGAGTTATTAAAGAAAATGTGTATCGGCTAAACACAGTACGTTGTCTTATGGGGGTTTTACAATAGAAAAGCCTGTTATTCTTTTGTTAAAGTACTTTTATTTTCCAGCACAAAGACTAGTTTTAATATTGTTTTGTGAGCACCTCCCCATAAATTCAACCTAAAGTACTTTATTCCCAGCAACCTCACGCCTACTTTCAAGCCTGTATGGACCTTCTCCTAACCTTATAATGCGCAAAATTGTATTCCCAGCTTTGCAAGTAAATGAAACCAGGAGTATCAGAACAGCCAAAAAATCAATGTTTTCAGATTTCAATAACAATTGGACAAATGTATGTTTTTACACTGATTTTGAGTTTTAAAAGTTGTTATGTGGAAATTCACTTCCCTCACGTCAGCGTGCTGCGTGCAAACTCGTTTTTGTTTGAGCTGATGAAAATACAAGCAGCTAATCTTGATTTGTAGTAGTTCCACGGGCTAACCACAGAATGCAGCACACACAACTGATAAGTTTTCATAAATCATTCGCGGGGCGAAGGCTGCGGGTAATAACAGCTAGTACAAAGAATTTATTAAATCATGTAGTCAGTAAAATTAAACAGCTTTGCAGGATTTGAATGGGTTGTTCTCACTTCATTATTTACCAGCATACTGGTGGTGCCATCTTACAGCAACAAGATCAACTAATTAAAATCTATAATTATTATGGTTTCCTTTTATTTACATTTTAAGGCTGCGCCCCATGGACCTTCAAAGCTTCATTGTAAATTTTAAGGAGAAAATGAATGAATTCAATTTTATTTTTAACAGCTGTTGACATAACAATGAAACATGGCACAGCCGAAAGATCAGACGTTATATAAATAATTACTGGAATGATAACGAATTTTGTAGAGCACATTATGGTTATTGTATATTCAGAAGCATGAGAGTAAAATCTGATTGGGGTCAATCAGTACGTCCTACTCAAAGTTCGAAGGGCTTTTAGTCCATGTATGATTATTTCCATAAGAATAACATTTGCACCAAAGATGTCTTGCGATGTCGTCCAGCTGATGCATAAATCAACAACATACTATAAGTGTAGCCAACCTTACAGGGGGTGATAATGGTATTTGTAAATTGTCACTGGACATGCAGAAAGAAGTTTAATCCATTAATATAATAATACAGATAAATTAAAACAATAATTAGTTTCATAAAATAACAGATGATAAAATTATATAATTAGTTAAACAATGTTTATTTTAATTACAATGATGAGGAAAATATGGTACGCGTACGATAAATATCGTGTTTCCAGCAACACTGCAGATTGGATTGGTGATCACGTGACCTTTCAGCTGTTTTTACGATGTCTCTTCCGGTTAGCTAGAAAACCTTAAATATACGGACTGCACAGACCTTACAAAGTATCTATGGACCTTGGGTCCTACTAACACCTATTGTGTCGGTAGTAATTTTACAGCTACGATTAATGAAGTAAGAGTTTTAAGTTTTCGGAAATGTACCGTAACCCTGATTTTTCCAACACTCTTAACATTCTTATCATCTATCAATCTTCAACCCTCAGTTTAAAGTAGATCGCTCAAAAGATAAGTCATTCTAAGGATCATTGATGAAGAACCTATTTGTTCAGAAAAATACGTTTAAAAACCTAACTCTTAGTGGCCTAAAAAGGATAATCTCACTCTAATTAACACTATAAATAATGCTCAGCTTTAAACGTGAACGATTTCATCAAATTATATAACTTCACTCTCCATATAGATAAGTAATTGATAACTTAAGCATTAAATTTTACGATGTTCGAGCTGTGATCTTTTACTCCCGGGCTGAATACATTAGCTTTACGACGTCGTATATCTCTCCTGTAATGGTCTAACGTCTTAATGTTTTTATTTTTTTTAAGGAGTAATACTTGTCAATAGGTCTCGTGCTCGGGTATTATCCTTTATGACGAAGGAAACGTGATCCCAAGAGATTGTTACGTATAGGTCTGACCGTGAACCAAATTCACCTACCTACGAGAGTAGATAAATGACTAGGGACTATAATTAGATGGATAAGAAATACGTCTATTACCTTGTTTAGGTCGTACAGTTAATACGGAGATGTGTGGTATCCCAGACAAATAAATCTGCCAGTTCAATACAAATGTTATAGAACTAAGTATCTTTTTGGTGTTTGTGTTTAAAACGACAGACGAGGAATACCAATAAACAATTTAAATGAAATAATTTAACAGATAGTTGCTAAGTGGAATTTTTAAAATTATATTTCAGGTTGTTTATAAAATAGGGACGAATTTAAATGGCATCGATAAAATATAAGTAATTTGACATAAATACATAAAAATAAAGCAAAATAAAATAAAACTCTTAAGTTTTTACTACATAACATTTAGGCTTCTAACGTTGGGGTTTCCATTAATGACACGTAAATAATTGTCTGTATTCCAATTCAAACCAAATACGACTTGACTTAACATAGTGACATAGACTTCAGCAAACGCTTCCCTGATCTAAATTCCTCGTACTAAACTGTAATCTTAGTCCTTTAAGGGTTATTTTTGTTGTATCTCGGTCTGAATCTACGTTGAACAACTGTCTCAGACTTTTTCAATAAACCAATCAATACCATGTGAACTTACTTGAGCTTCCACTAACAATCAATACCATGTGAACTTACTTGAGCTTCCACTAACAATCAATACAAAGTGAACTTACTTGAGCTTCCACTAACAATCAATACCATGTGAACTTACTTGAGCTTCCACTAACAATCAATACCATGTGAACTTACTTGAGCTTCCACTAACAATCAATACCATGTGAACTTACTTGAGCTTCCACTAACAATCAATACCATGTGAACTTACTTGAGCTTCCACTAACAATCAATACAAAGTGAACTTACTTGAGCTTCCACTAACAATCAATACCATGTGAACTTACTTGAGCTTCCACTAACAATCAATACCATGTGAATTTACTTGAGCTTCCTCTAACAATCAGTACCATGTGAACTTACTTGAGCTTCCACTAACAATCAATACCATGTGAACTTACTTGAGCTTCCTCTAACTATCAATAGCATGTGAACTTACTTGAGCTTCCACTAACAATCAATACCATGTAAACTTACTTGAGCTTCCACTAACAATCAATAGCATGTGAACTTACTTGAGCTTCAACTAACAATCAGGTTGCGTATTTTTGTTTGAAAGGCAACAATAATAGACCAATCAGCTGATCAATCTACAGGTTATAATCACTTTTTGAGTCACTCTTTCATATGCTGTCAACATTTGCTGTCTCTAATATATTAGGGAATAGATTAGAAAGTAAAAATGTTCTCCAGTGTATTTTCATTTTTATAAACCCCCTGTATATGCCTGATTTAAATCTGTTATTTTATATTAATACTTTAAAACACGATTTATCTTAGTTTTGCCAAAACACAATTATACAGAGAAATCTTATATTTGTAAGATAAGATCAAATTAACGTTATTCCTTTCAGATAAATTTCATAACCCATGGCTAATTCAACTGATAGTTCGTTTAAACATCATTTTTATACTGCAGTTCTTAAAATTGTAATAAATATCTACATAGAAATTTAAAGCTGGAATTGAAAGCGCATTGGTTATAGACAGTTTGATGGAAAACCACATTATTTTAAATCAAAGTGTAACGTAATTTTAATATAAACGTTCTGTAATTCAAGAGAAAAATGTATCGTAAGTACAATTAATTAATTTGTAGTTGAGATGAGTTTTCTTCTTCGTCCTATCTTTAAAGCGATCTTAATCCCTAATTTGCCTTGTCTCAAAGATATATAACATTTCTAGAAGGCTTAATAATTAGAAAATAAACAGGTTTCTTGAATAAAGAAGTATAATCAGCGTAATTAGTACTCCCAGCTTCTAAGAAGCAAGGAAATTCCTTGTATAATCAGCTGAGAAAAAAACAAGTAAAAAGTTAATTAAATTAGAACCAAAGTTGTTATATCTGTGTGCTTGGATCAGAGCCAAAGCACCTATTCAGGCATGGTCCTGAGCTGCAACTTAATTTAAGAAGTTATCCGTTTTATTGAAGGAAACCCCAAATGAAAGTCTGTTTATTCAACAACTGTCAACATCGTTAAAATCTGTTTTTGTTGTAAATATTTTCCCTGCAGGATTCCTAACTTGATTATCTTCTTCTGCATTTAAAATTCCCTTTTTCGGACAAATTATAGTAGGTATTAGTTTTTCAGCCTTGCTACTTCGTGAACAACTGTAAAAAATCCAAACGGTTAATTTAAACTGAGCTTCATAAGTAAATATATTTACATGCACGGAGTTAACAAACCTGCAAAGTCCACTTTTAATATCTTGTACTTAGTTGCGATGAATGTAATAATTGTTTGAACGTTTATACACTGCAGTTTTTTATTAGCACAGATATTAGCTTACACCCGCAGCGACCCTTATTTAGGATGCTCTTTGGTTGGACGTTAGGTATACCGCGCCTACAGGCTCATAGGCTCACAGTGACCCTCCTTCTAAACCGAAGCCGTTTCATTCCCCAAATGTCCCCACACTTGAGATCACCTCACTAGCATAACGGAGGTGACGGGTTCGATTCCCGGGTCGCCCACGTGACTGAGAGGTGTGGCACAACAACGCTAAATACAAAATGCCACTGGCGTAGACAAGCAACAAAATGTCGTCGCGGTAAAGCTTGAATCGCATGGGGATATTCCCTGGATACCCTCAGTTCATAGGATGTCTCAGGGACCTACATAGGATATTTCGGAACCACATTGCGGCTTGGTAGAATAAGGTCTGCCCTCCCGAGTCAGTAACGGCTTGAACCTAGGGCAGTTGTTTGACTCGTGCATGGTAACGATAGCGGCCCGCACCTCGGCGTGAACATTGCTTGGTATCGATATTCGATACATCACAAACATCGATAATTACTTGTCGATATTCGATATTTATCTTATCGAATTGGCCTTCTCCCAAATTGGTTTCGTTAGGGAGTATTGTTTGAGAGTATGTTAGTGTTTCGTTAACGAGTATTTTAATAAGAAAAATTATATAATTTTATATAAAGTATTTATTAATAATTTTATTATATTTATTTTATATAATTTTACATTTTTGGTGTTTGCGGTTTACACGAGAGGATGTATGTATTGATAAGTGTCACTTTTTTAGGTTTAGATGAAAAGTAATCATTTGGGTCCATATTTTACTCAATTGAAATTTGGCTTCGATTGCATCGTGATATCGGTAGCCGCGGCCCGATATGAATAACTATATCAATATCAATGTTTTCATTCGATATCTGGACACAAGAACGTCGTGAGTTAGAGTAAAACAGGCAGCGCCATCAACACATTATATTATCATCACATTATTATAGAACGCCAAACGCACTATTATTATTGTAGTATATTAAATATACTATAATAATAATAATATAATATAGCCATAAGCTATATTGCAAGTGCTAAATTTTAGCACTTGAAATATAGCTTATGGCTAAACGATAAAATAAGTGGATACGATCAGAACAGGTGTTCACTAACCTGGATCTCATGATAAGACTGCCCGATGTCTTCATTGTCTTAGGATAGCGGTGTGGCTTTATCTCTTGACCTTTGCCTGAGGTTTACAATAGGCCTACAACTAAACTTAATCCTGCTGGTCCTTGGTATTTTACTTTCGTGTTCAACATTTAACTCTAAATATTCTTCTTAATAATTTTCAATAATAAAACAAAATTATTGTTACAACAACTATAACTCTATACAACCTCAATCATGCGGAAGGGACCGGTTGACGAACAGCTATCAGTTATCACTTCATTATCAGCTACTTCTTAAATCAAACCCAATAAATTAATAGAACTAAGCAAATGAAACCAAATTACTTCTCTGATAAGAAATTTAAGAAAGTGTTATTATGTGGAAAACGATTAAGAAGACAAAATAAGCTCTTCTAATAACCTTGTACGAAAGAAACTATAAAATGAAATAAAAATGAAAATTTTTTAATGTCGGTAAGCTTACATAATCAATAGGCAGAGTCAATCAGGATAAACCATGTAAAACGAACATTATTATATATATGCTATCTTCTATACTTAGATATTAAAGATATACATACAATATACACGAAACATCAAAACTAATATAGTTGCTACTAACTTTTTAAAATAAATACATTACATCAATATATCCAAGATACATATACAATGAAGAAGATATCAGTACAAGTAATTGTTTCTTATAAAAAAGTATACAACAAATAATTAGGCTATTCAAAAAACTTTCAAAGATTACGTTCATCTGTTTACAGATTAAATCACGAGTGAACAAATTAATCACTGACTGGAAATGTTTGTATCACTGAGGAGATAATCAGCTGATCTTTGTCCTGACATAGGGGACCTTCATTAAGTCAGTAAATCAATAATTATCGTGTTATCAATAATAATACGAATAATTCAACAAAATATATAAGCAGAATAAAATAAAAACAGTTTATATAACAACGATAATTATTGATTTACTGGCTTAATGAAGGTCCCCTATGCCAGGACAAAGATCAGCTGATTATCTCCTCAGTGATACAAACATTTCCAGTCAGTGATTAATTTGTTCACTCGTGATTTAATCTGTAAACAGATGAATGTAATCTTTGAAAGTTATTTGAATAGCCTAATTATTTTTTGTATACTTTTTTATAAGAAAAAATCACTTGTACTGATATCTTCATCATTGTATATGTAACTTGGATATATTGATGTAATGTATTTATTTTTTAAAGTTAGTAGCAACTATATTAGTTTTGATGTTTTGTGTATTTTGTATGTATATCTTTAATATCTAAGTACAGATAAACTGTTTTTATTTTATTCTGCTTATATATTTTGTTGAATTATTCGTATTATCAATTTAATATGTTTTGATATATCTTAGGTTAGTAGTGATGCGTAAAGATAAAGATATATATGTTTTGTTGGCGTGGTAAAAAATACCACATCTCGACTGAGACTGACCAACAACTAGCAACATAGTTAAGTGAGGAACACCGTTCTGGAATAGGAATGACTGGGAATAATAAAATAGAATGCCTCTCTATTTATTAAACTGTATACAGTGCGCCTTCATTTACTAGCGAAAAAATTCAGAAACGTTCAGATTTATTATTATACTGGAAGACCCACTATGACAGTTGTGTGTGCTGCATTCTATGGCTAGCCCGTGGAACTACTGCGAATCAAGATCAGCTGTTTGAATTTCAATGTCTATAAAGAATACATGGTAACTTTGAAGCCCCGTGGGGCAAAGTCTTACAGTTGAATCGGTATGAAAACACTTCAACTTTCCTATTTTAGAACTAAAGAATCAATGTACCAAATTTCACCACTCTACCATGCCGGGAAGTTGGAGATTTAGTGATGAGTGAGTGAGGGCGTTGCCTTTTAAATGAATAGATGTCCATTCTATTTGCTTCTATTATATTTTACCAAACTTTGCCCAACGGTTGTTTATGAAATTAGTTATACTAGCAAATCCAGCTGCTTTTAGCGAATTTCCCCTATAGGGAAGAAGCTATTACCGTAGTCGGCATGGAAAGACCTAGGCCCGGGACCATGATAACTTTTCGTTTTGAGGTCCCCAGACCCCAAAAACACCATTCGTTCGATACTGTATATATATATATATATATATATATATATATATATATATATATATATATATATATATATATATGTGTCCGTGAGCACGATAACTCTCGTAAAAATGATCCGATTTTGACAAAATTTGGTATAAACATGTAAAGCAGCATTTATGACTTTAAGTTCGAAAACCAGACAGATCGACCTATCCAAAGGGGTATTTTGGGGGGGTTTTGTACCCCAAAAATGGGTTTTTTGAATTTTTTACATATAATTTTTGAAAAAATCAAATTTTAGTTTTGACCATTCGATTCAGCTTAAAAAAACACACAATTTGGTATTTCGATCATTCCTCTACGTCAATTGGTTACCGAGATATTGAAAGTGCTAAGTACGTTGTCTAATGTTATTCTTATGGAGGAAAAGAAAATTTTTTTATCTCGCTTATTTATGAACGTATACTGACGAAACTTGGTATTCAGCTTCATCTCGTTGAGGTCTATTGATAATTGCTCCAAAACATTGTTTTTGCATAATTCTGCCGTAGCAGCAAACCTGCGTACTCAGCCCCCATGTTATTCTTATGGATAATAATTAAATGCTCTGTCTCCCTTAATTATGAACATAAATGAATAAAAACTGACTTACGACTTCACCTAGTTGAGTTATATTGACATTAGCATAAAAACTAATTTTTTTTGTTCCTTGTTGCAGCAAACCTGCGTACTCAGCCCCAATGTTATTCTTATGGAGAATAATTAAAATTGTATATATCGCTTATTTGTGAATATATTTTTATGAAACTTGGTAAGTGGCTTTATGTAGTATTAAGACATTTATATCTCCATTGGAAATTCGCTGAGTATGCAGGTTTGCTGCGACGGGGGTATTTGAATTGTGATGTCATTCCAGAAGTTAGTTTAAAACAGCTGAGCTTGCTTCTGTACTGTGTTTTGTTACCTTCAACAGTTATCAAATGCTCGATTTCACGTTCTTCCATAAGTTGAAGGACTGTGGCCGTATCCCTAAGAACAAACCTGAATTCTGAGGACATTCGGGAAATCTTCTCATCATCCCCTTTAATTTGATAAATAAATCTTCTAAATCGGTTCAGTAGTCTCTGAGAACTTAGTTTTTCAACTGTGTATTAATATATAGGATTTATTTAGTAATCATTTGATGCAATGTAAGATTAAATTTGAAACGTTGGAGGCCAATGGGGGTAGATCTGAGGAGGGTTTGAAAACATCGTAATCTCTATGTAAGACGCCGACACAACTATAGCGTAATTTAAGGCAAATATAAATGAATTATGAGTGTAGAATGATTGAGATGCTTTGTGTAGTCTTGATACATAAGACCGACTGATTCTAACCCTTTCTTAAAGAGCATCTAAAATCTCAGAAGAAGCGTTTCAACATTTAATTTCATTTCCATCCATCCATTCAGTGCTTTCTGTATTTCGTGACGACTAGGTCAGTACGTGGTACTTGGCTTTTATAGTTATGAATTTGATGGTGTGTGTAAATTTTTGAAAAAATTAATAAAAAATACAAATTAATCTTAAAACATAATTTTTTTCATAACAGCAGCTGTGTATATAAAAAATTGTATAGAGAAACAGTCTCTCCAGTGTCTTCTTGTAAGGGTTATAAAGTAACATTTACGGCAATAACGCTTTCACGGAACTACAAAAAATAACCTTATGCTGTATAATCTGCTGTGGTAAAAAAGCGGTATAAAATATTGCTTTTCTCCATGTCAAGGTTGCAAGGTCTGCGATTGGTTAACTTGCTCTGCGATTGATGCTGGAGAGGGGGAAGCCTTCCTCTTCACAACTATCTCTATATCTCTCTCACATCACAAAACAGGATACTAAGAAGAGAGTGTTCTTCAGTATATATTGATTGTTAGTTTATATGAATCAGGAAGCCTTAGAACTCACAGGATATCTGAAGCTAATCTGATGTTTACCAACATTTTACCTTTATTTATGAGCGGAATGAACCATAACGCGTAATATTTAATAATTGTGTACCTACGTTCTGATGCTGGTTTGTAGCTAGTGATATTGACATAACCTGACATAAATTGAATTAATTAAAACCAAAAAGTGGTCGGCGTGACCTTCTGAGAAAGTCGTTTTACAAGTTTTCAGTACGGTCAAAATGATCATGAATATTCCGATCTAGTAAGAGTGAATTAAAGTCTTTAGTTTGGTCACGTTATATCTACAATTAAGTTGAGGCAATTAAAACCGTTACAAACTATATATAGGAATAGTTTTCACTCAGTAATTATTCGTTGCATATAGTTTACGCTGGATAAAATGAACTAAGTCTCAAAACAATACAAAATGTACTTGCACTCATATTGTACTTACATGCAAGACGGTAAATATACAAAAAGGATGGTACAAGAAAATCGATTTCAACTAGTCACACCGGTCATCATCAGGCCCAATTAAAGACATCTGACGCTTTCTACCATCCTTTCCGAATATTTACCGTCTTGTATGTAAGTATAGTATAAGTGTAACTATATTATGTAGTGTTGTGAGACGTAGTTTATTTTTTCCTGTTTAATTGTAACACGTATCGCATTATTCGTAGCACGCAGTCTCGGTGGAGTCTCGCGCTGCAGTTCTGTGCCCGTAGTCTCGGTGGAGTCTCGCGCTGCAGTTCTGTGCCCGTAGTCTCGGTGGAGTCTCGCGCTGCAGTTCGTGCTCGCAGTCTCGCTGGAGTCTCGCGCTGCAGTTCGTGCTCGCAGTCTCCCTGGAGTCCCGCGCCGCAGTTCTGTGCTCGCAGTCTCCTTCGAGGCTCGCGCTGCAGTTCTGTGCCCCCAGTCTCCCTCGAGTTTCGCGCTGTAGTTTTGTGCCCGCAGTCTCGCTGGAGTCTCGCGCCGCAGTTCTGTGCTCGCAGTCTCCCTGGAGTCTTGCGCCACAGTTTTGTGCCCCCAGTCTCCCTCGAGTTTCGCGCTGTAGTTTTGTGCCCGCAGTCTCGCTGGAGTCTCGCGCCGCAGTTCTGTGCTCGCAGTCTCCCTGGAGTCTTGCGCCACAGTTTTGTGCCCGCAGTCTCCCTCGAGTCTCGCGCTGCAGTTCTTTGCTCACAGGCTCGCTAGAGTCTTGCGCCGTTATGTGCCAGCAGTCTCGCTAGAGTCTCGTGCCACAGTTCTGTGCCCGCAGTCTCCCTTGAGTCTTGCACTGCAGTTCTGTGCCCGTAGTCTCGCTGGAGTCCCGCGCCGCAGTTCTGTGCTCGCAGTCTCCTTCGAGGCTCGCGCTGCAGTTCTGTGCCCCCAGTCTCCCTCGAGTCTCGCGCTGCAGTTTTGTGCCCGCAGTCTCGCTGGAGTCTCGCGCCGCAGTTCTATGCTCGCAGTCTCCCTGGAGTCTTGCGCCGCAGTTTTGTGCCCGCAGTCTCCCTCGAGTCTCGCGCTGCAGTTTTGTGCCCACAGTCTCGCTGGAGTCTCGCGCCGCAGTTCTGTGCTCGCAGTCTCCCTGGAGTCTTGGGCCGCAGTTTTGTGCCCGCAGTCTCCCTCGAGTCTCGCGCTGCAGTTCTTTGCTCACAGTCTCGCTAGAGTCTCACGCCGTTATGTGCCAGCAGTCTCGCTAAAGTCTCGTGCCACAGTTCTGTGCCCGCAGTCTCCCTTGAGTCTTGCTCCGCAGTTCTGTGCCCGCAGCCTCGCTCGAGTCTCGTGCCGCAGTTTTGTACCCGCAGGATTGCTTTTCATTTGTCTACTTTGATAGATCTCTGAGTTTTTTTGTGTTTTCCAGCTTTGCCTGTGATCCTCAACTATCCTTGTTATTTCCTAGGAAATATGTTGCTCGAAATCGACCAATGTTTTATAAATAAATTAATATCCTATTGCTTATATCTGTACTATAATAGGCTATCATATAGCCTTTTACTTTCTCCCCTTATACATAGTATATGGAGAAAGTATTGTTTTCGTCAACATTTTCGAATTTGAGTGGTTAGTGGAAATATTCGTTTTGGTGCTCCCTAAACCCAAAAAAAGTGGTTTTTACGTGATGTCTGTCTGTGTGTGTGTGTGTGTGTGTGTGTCCGTGTGTGTGTGTGTGTGTGTCCGTGTGTGTGTGTGTGTGTCTGTGTGGATGTGTACAGAGCTAGAGCCCAAACCAATGGACCGATTTTTATGAAATTTGGTATGTAGGTACTAATCCACGATATCTCCAAGCGTTTTTTCATTTTTTTGAATTTTTGATTTTTTAGGGTAATTGTCCCCCAAAAATCGCCAAAAAACATGTAAAATCCAAATTTCTCAAAAACGGCTCTAACGATTTTGATTAAACTTTAGTGGTTTGTAGAGCTTTAGGTTTCCAACAAAATGACACCACCCGCATTTCTGGAAAAATTCAAGTTCAGAAGTTACAGGACTTAAAACATCCAAAATTCCGTTTTTTGGATTTTTCATAAAAAATCATAAGTGCTGCAAAAGATTATTATTCACCATTGAAAAGAGCTCAAAAAAATAAATAAATTAGTATTTTGAATTACTATTCTACGATTGCTAGTTGCGGAGAAAATTGAAATTTTCATTTAGCGGTAAACGCAGTACGTTGTCCAATGTTATTCTTATGGGGAATACATAAATTACTATTTCTCTCTTATTTACTGATCAATTTCATTAAAACTTGATATGCAGGTCAAGTTAGCATTGACCAATAGAGGATGTTCGAAATATGTTGCCATTTAACCCTGGGGGGGACAAGGGTTAACCCTGGAGGGGACAAGGGGGCATTTCCCCTCTCAAAATCTCTTTGTGTAGCAACGGACTCTATAGTGCTCCTAAAAAGGGATTTTGGTGAATATTTCTGAAAACAACTATTTTAGACAATTTTCAGTTCATTTATCTGTACTTCATGTTCTATATTTAGTAAATAAAAAAACTTTTTTCATTAAAGTTTGGCTAAAAGGGAGAAAGTATGTGTCAGTTTCCTGATACCGTTTATTTTATTGTCTATCTAGAGACTCAGCCTATGGTCTTGTAAAGTATTACCTCGGTCTTCAGTCTCAGTACGTTCACAGTAGGCAAATTAAGCTTACCTTGCATATTCGCTTTGGGGTTCAATCTGAGCCACGGGTCTTTCAACCATAACATAACATTACATACAATTTTACTATTTCAACATTGAAAAATTATACTCGATTTTTAACATCCGATCTTCCTTTAATTCTATTATACTGCATCAACATTTGTTTTATTCCCAATGTTAATCCTCTTTTGACAAAAAAAACTTTGAAGGCACTAGGACCCTGTTCGATATTTTTTAAATTAGGGCGGAAACAAGTTCAGTCTGAGCTCTATTTAATGACACCGAAAATATAAAACTAAGTGGACAATTTTAGGAGTTTCAGTCATGAAAAGATGGCGTACTAAATAAGTATGGACTAATAAATATGTTCTTTGTATTTGTACCCATCACCTAAAGACGAGATTAGATGGCAATCCTGTCTTTTCCTTTAACCATGTATGAGAACTTTCCCCAATAATTTACTAAATAAGACTAGTATATATATATATATATATATAACGTTTTTAGCGACCCCCCAAAACGTATTCAGGGGTTCGGTCACGTTAGGAACTTCTACGCAGGTCCCGGGCTTAAGTTTCACAGTGCGGGTCATGCTTATAGTTCGCTTTTCCATCGGAAATTCACTGAAAACACCTAGCTATTTCAGTGAGAGGATTTTTTGTATCACAATTATTTGCTTTAACTATAAATAAAGTCGTATATATTGAACGAATATTATTAGGGATATTGAAGTTCTGCTCACTAAAACCACTGATATTTATTTCCTCTTTAGAATTAGCCATAAAACAACAATTTCAGCCTATCCATCGAGGAGGGACGTGCTTTGGAAGTTAACAAAAGTTAACATTGATCTTACGGGTTAACCAAGTACAAACGTATTCCGTGACTGGAGCCCCCTCTTAATATTTTGATAATTTTTCAGCTGGGAAACACCGAAACAAATTAACCACAAACTCATTTTAAATTCGATACAGAACTTGCGTGAGTGTTATTACGCCCTTGTAATCATATGCCTTCATGTATGTAGTACTTGCAGATGTAGCACCTGTAGGGGCGGGGGTGGGGCGGCCCCCTCCCCCCTCGGATGTGTGTTATCACCAGTGGTCTCATTCGTGATTGTGAATTTGAGCGCCAGCAGCTGCCCTCCTCGCCTCTTCAGTGAGTCTCCAGCTGTTTAGATTAAATATATTTGAAACTTAATTTACGTTTTCCTAGGATAAATTACATTTGTACATTATTTTCCTTCAGGTTTCTCTTTGTTATGTTTAACATATTTTTCTAAATCAATATAGGATTAAATACCTTTATTGGTTTAACTTTATTTTGATTATCATTTATAAATTTACAGATATTGATTATATCCGCAATGCAATTATTTCTTAGCTGTTAATCGTTGTATTGGGAAAAATTTATTTCTTACTCATAGACACAATTCCACGCCCATAATAAAACCTCCTTTTAATCAATAACTACTCTATCCAAATTAATGAAAAATAAATTTAATTTACTATATCAAATTAAAGAATTATTGATGAAATTAATATTTTTAGACTAGAGAACTAAATAATTAGTATATGAGTATATAAACTAAATAAAAACACTTGCATATTTTATTTTATTAGATTAATTTCCTTCCTCATAAAAATGCTTCGTTTATTCGTTAAGGTTTTATTAATGATTTACATGTAGAATTAACATTTACATCATGTTTTTTTAGTATATGAGCTAACATAAACTAAATTAAAACCCTTACATATTTTATTTTATTAGATTAATCTCCTTCCTCATAAAAATGCTTCGTTTATTCGTTAAGGTTTTATTAATGATTTGCATGTAGAGTTAACGTTTACATCATTTTTTTGGCTTTTGTTTAGTAAAATAATAAATAACAGAAAGTTAGCGCAGGGTGAAATGTGATTCTCGTCTAGATTAGTTAACTTCGTTAAAAGTCGCTTTTAATGAAGGAAAGAGCGCCTTCCTGATTAATTTTCGTCTGAGTTTGTTTGCAAATGTTGCTTCTTTTCATTAGCTTCAGAATAAGAGTCGAAAAAATGTTTTTATTGGCTTGTTGCTTAAAGGCGACGAAATTAGGCTTAGCCAATACTACTCGTCAAACTAATGTGATTCACGATAACATAGAAGTAGTAAAAGGGTTTAAAATATCTGAAAGTATATTTATTGCAAAGCTTCAACCAGATTACGATACAAATTATGTACAGAAAATCGTAATTGTGCATACTGTTTTCTAAATATTGTTGGATATTAATTTAATATTTAAAATATACTCACAAAGCTCTAATATTGACGGGAGAAAGTTCATATTGTTTCAGTATAGAGGTGAGGGGTCACATTAGTTGTGTAGTTGTAATAATGAATAGTAGTCAATATTTAGTAACTTTCCAGAAATGTTGACCTATTATTCGAGGTAAAAGATAAGATTGGCCTTCTTAAAAAAATAAGGATTTTAATATTTGTAAAGTTGTTGAAAAATGCACCGAATAATGCGATTTACTTTTGGAGTACTGTGTCAAATTATAAAGAGGCGGTTTAGTATGGAAATATGTCAAAGTCGATTATGAGGAGGAACTTTTTTAAGGAGCTATTATGGAAATAAAACTTATGCCAATATTAATATTATTAAGAATAATAAAGATAATTATCAAACGCTATTTTCAGCACATTTATCAATCAACAAAGATCTTCGTTTCCCCATATAAAATACCTGTTATTTCTACATGACACTTTAAAATACTCTGAGGCCTCTTTTATAAATGAGTTACGTAGAAATAACATGTATTTCATATGGAGAAATTATGATTTTGTTTATTGCTAAAAAGCTAAAGGAGGTACGAGGTTGATGTAAGTTAGAAAGTTGTTAGGATTGTGGGGACCTTTAAAATGATATACTTTTTGATTTACTATTTGACTTTTTTGAATTTTGGGCATATAAACATTTTCAAAAAAGGTGTTTTTGTTACTTTTTAATATGTTTTAAATACTGGAATGTAGCATATCAGGGTAAAGCTGAGTTCAATACGAGCAAGAAATTTGAATCAGAATATAAAATATGTCTTGTGGTTTAAGAGATACAGGGTATTCCGTAAATGTACTGTAAATATTTTTCACGAAAATTGCCGCCATTTTGAAACGGATAGAGATAAGTAAGTTCTGTTTTCATCAAAATTTGTGTCTGTAAAGGGCTTTAGGATGGTGTATAATATGACGTATGTTTATATTTGAAAATTCCGAGATTCGAACGAGTGACCCTCAGTTGTTGGTACAACCTGTATTTTAAACGAGTTATTTTTTTACGTTACTTCTTGGGGTTGATTTAGTGGTAAATAATTTTATTTCATCCTTCTAGGTCAAGTAGTTTGTCTGCAATCGGTTTGAGACACCTTAGTGAGACACCCTGTTTATAATTGTAATTTTCTTAATTAATTGCAAGAGATTCGTTCAAAGTTAATAATTCATTCATTTTGAAAAAATAGTACTTTTCACTCATTATTATACTGAATATAAACATTATATATGGAGAAATAAATTCAACGCGATTATTCTTTATTTCATATGGCAGTAAAGTACTTTTCTCAATTAAAAACTTTGGTCTCAATAACATGAATGTTTACATATTTATATTGCTTGCTAATAAAAAATGTATAACTTTAACCGTAATGAAATTTTTTTTAACTCATTCCATTAAAAAAATAAAAATAAAGATTTAAAAAATATGTATATTTAACTACATGTCCCAAAACCAAAATCAACAGTTGGGGAAACGGATTAGAACCAGTTTCAACCACATTCCTGCCCCCTCCCCCCCAACTTATTGTGTACTATAAACCAGTAACCAGTGACCAGCGGCCAGTGGCTCGCCTGTTGCTAGTCTGTTGTTGACGTCTGGCTCAGTGGATTGGCAGCCCCGTGGCGGGCAGATCGCAGACGGGTAATCGTCTGGCTCTGTGCCGACCAAGGCGCTGCTCTGGTGTAAATATACTCTGGAAACAGTGTTGTGGTGTGTGTTTGATACGGATGTAAATAAAACACTTCTTACACTTGAAACTGTACTTACAGTTGCGCTGTACAGTATTCATACAAGTCGGCGAATCCTATCCTTAAGTCTAGCGTGAATAAGGATCGCTTGCACGTTTATCTACTGCTTTAATTAATTTCTTTAAATGTTTTAATTAACTAATTACTGGGTTACTAAGTTCTAGACAGGTTTCATCTCCAAGATAAATCTAATAATGCAAAAAAATACAAAAACCTTTGCAATAAAAGTGATGGAAAATGTCCGCAATAATTTCTTAAATAACGTAAACGCACCCTCACCAACAAACAAGAAAACAAAAAATGGGCTTATGATGTTAAAACAAAACGAGTTCGCACGCAGCACGCTGACGTGAGGGAAGTGAATTTCCAAATAAAAACTTTTAATGCTCAAAATCAGTGTAAAAACATACATTTGTCCAATTTTTATTGAAATCTGAAAACATTGATTTTTTGGCTGTTTTGATACTCCTGGTTTCATTTACTTGCAAAGCTGGGAATGCAATTTTGCCCAATATAAGGTTAGGAGAAGGTCCAGACAGGCTTGAAAGTAGGTGTGAGGTTGCTGGGGATGATAAAAGTACTCTAACAAAGGAATAACAGGCTTTTCTCGTGTAAAACCCCCATAAGACAACGTACAACGTACGTGCGTATGTTTACTCAATACACATTTTCTTTAATAACTCGGTAAATATTTATGCTAGAATGACGAGAGAGGGCATAAAACGTTCGCCTCACTAATTCTCATCTTTTTACATGCATTTATTTTACATCTGGGGCTTTTATGACCATTTTCGGGCCCACAAACTCGAAATTTGAAAGATTAATCCCCCAAAAAAGGGGTTTAGAGTTTTCCGATTGTTATTCCCAACGAACCTATCCAACTGATTACAGAAAGGAACGTCCCTACCAAATTTGAAGTAAATCGGACAAAAATTGCGACCGCTAGAGTGCATACATATACATATATATATACAATTTTTAACGACCCCCCAAGACGTGTTCAGGGGGTCACGTTAGGAACTTCTATGGTGGTCCCGGGCTTAAGTTTCACCGTGCGGGTCATGCTAATAGTTCACTTTCCATAGGAAATTCACTAATAATCACAGCAAAAGTAATAAACAACTAGTCAACTTTCAAAGTAATGCGGAACTCAATATCAAATTGTGGATTCCTGAGAAAAGTGATTGAAATCATTGAATGGAAATTACAAATAGAGTGGGAATGTATAAAACGAGTTTAATTTGTATATATATCAAATACTACTTTAAAACTTAAAGAATAATTGAGTTATAATAGCAATTAGAGTGACATTAAATATGCTGGAAAGAGGCAAAAATATACTGAGCAAAGAAAATCTGCTTGATATGAGGGAGTCATGGTGAAAAATTACTATAGGCCTATTAAACAATCTGACTAGCCTTCCCTGAGCAAAGCTTGGTCTCCCATGCACATAAATAACATAAAAGGTAGTTCAAAGCAATCTATTTTCACCTGTTACACAGATCTTCCCAAACCCAATCTCTTCTGACTCTTCTGGACTTTTCTTGTAAATATTGTTAAGTTATTTTCTTTTAGTTGATGAATTCTGTTCTTTGGTTTTCATTTCGTGTATTGCATTCATGAATTTCTACTGGAATAAATTTGCCTTTGCGAGCAATGCCGATTGATATGTGTAAATTGATGGTGAGGACATTATCTCAAATCCAATAAAACACTGTTTGCACGACATTTTTGAATTTACATTACACCATGCTTATTGCCCTTTTAGCGAATTTCCCCTATATGGAAGAAGCTATTACCGTAGTCGGCATGGTAAGACCCAGGCCCGGGACTGTGATAACGTTTCGTTTTGAGGTCCCCAGACCAGATTAATTTTACTATCATAATGAGAACAAAGTACCCTTATTTAGTTTCATAATTTATATTTTGACGACTAGTTTCTGTCTATTAAGCCATTTTCAAGTCAAAATCTATGTGTCCGTGAGCACGATAACTCTCGTAAAAATTATCCGATTTTGATGAAATTTGGTATAAACATGTAAAGCAACATTTATGACTTTAAGTTCGAAAACCGGCCAGATCGCTCTATCCGAAGGGGTATTTTGGGGGAGTTTTGTACCCCAACAATGTTTTTTTTGAATTTTTTACATATCATTTTGGAAATAGTCAAATTTTGTTTTTCACCATTTGATTCAGCTTAAAAAAACACACAATTTGGTATTTTTATCATTCCTCTACGTCAATTGGTTACCGAGATATTGAAAGTGCTAAACACAGTACGTTGTCTAATGTTATTCTTATGGAGGAAAATAAAAAAAATATATCTCGCTTATTTATGAACGTATACTGACGAAAGCTGGTATACGGCTTCATCTGGTTGTGGTCCATTGATATTTGGTCAAAAAAACAATTTTTTCCTAAAGGCTCCCGTAGCAGCAAACCTGCGTACTCAGCCCCAATGTTATTCTTATGGAGAATAATTAAAATTGTATATATTGCTTATTTGTGAATATATTTTTAAGAAACTTGGTAAGTGGCTTTATGTAGTATTATGACAGTTATATATCCATTGGAAATTCGCTGAGTACGCAGGTTTGCTGCTACGGGGGTATTTCTGTAATCCTATATATAATAATATCCAACGGGGTTTTGCTTAACAGTCATAAATCGATAATGGCTGGACGGAGTTAAACGTTTGAGGTGTAAAATTAAAGGCATCTTTACGTACCAATACGTCTCAAAATTGTAAGAAAGGGCATCACTTAAATACAGTAAAGGGCTTAATTTTCGGAACAGTGGCACTATCCAACGGCGGAAGTCTAAACTAAGCGTTGATTGAAAGTACGTTATCCGCATTATTCACAAATGTTATAATCCGTTTTAATATCAGATTTTCGTTATGGTTGTTTAAAACTGAAGTAACATTTCGCTGGGTAAAAACCTGCTCGGTTTCGAGAAACAGGACAACTAGTTTAAAATAATTTCTTTGAACAGTTCTCGCCGACCCATTTTAGAGTATTATTGCTGAGATGGTTGTGAATACGAATGCCTTTGACTCATGCATATATATTATGAAAATCGAATTAATGAGCGAAATAAATAAATGAATAGCTAAAATCCCAAATAAAAAAAAACAATTTTCTACTTTTTATTCACATCACCCAATTATAAACATCACGCATTATTATTACATCACGCATACGACTGTTATGCGTGTTATGGTTCAACATGACTTCTTCTGGTTTATGTTCCGGATAAAATTATCAAACAAAATTCAAGGCCATATCCAATTTAACTTTAGGTCCAACCCTTTTTCGTAAAACACATATCTCTCATACCAAAATAACTAAACCACCCTCTTACGTGCTCATCCAACTAACCCACAACAGAAAGATCGCAAGGAGCAATTGTTTTCTTTCCACAATTCACCTGACCGATAAATAGATCCTACACGGGATGTAAACTATATTAAGCATAAGTCGATTAAGGTCCTGTAAACCCACTTAAGTCCCGGTAAACCCCCTATCAAAACATTTACTCCGTCTGTCAGCGCCGAGCGGTGGGTGGCAGCGTTGCGAACAGCTGTGGTGCGCTGGCGCTCTGCCGCGGTGATTTGGCTTCCACTCTACTCACGGCGGTTTGACACGGCGCGACATAGCAAACTGCATCGCCAAATAGACGCTGTAATCGTAGTGGGCAAAGAGAGACCAGCTCATTGTCAATTTTGAGGTAACTTAAAAACATGTTTGATTTGTTAGTCTTTGTCCAGTTCTGTCATTTATGATAAGTACAATTTTCATAAACAAATTATTAATTTTGTTCTTTTAGATTTTTAACTTGTATGACTTAGACTATAAAGTTTAAAAGACACGCTTGCATCACGTAAAACAACTATTTGTTGACCTATTTCTAAACCAATGTACGCAGTGAGAGCGTGAATTTTTTAAACATAAATGTTCCGTAATTTTTCCCAATTTATGTAGGGAATATCAAATAAATTACTAATAAAGTCATATTAATTTTTCCTTCTAACCATACACTTATGACTTTAAAATCTGCTTACAATATCTAATTTCTATACCAGAATTATCTTAAAAATATACTGCATTCTCAAGATAGAAATTGTTTAGTATTTAAATCTCCTAACGAGTATTTGGATTCTTTTAACACCACAATTTTCTCAACCGATTATTTTTCAATTAAATTTGGCTTTATTATAGTTTTTGTTGGCCTTCAGTAAAGATTCGTAAAAACTAAGAATGCAATAAATATAAATTTAACAGAGATTGCTGTACTCCCATACATAAAATTACCTCGGGTCTCAAATTACAGTGTTGACATAATATTCTTATAATATAATGAATTACATTCTTACAAGATAATTCATGTTCCTATATTCATCTTTATATATAATCCTGTAAGCGAAATCTTTAAGTCAAATTTGTGGGAGTTGGCAAATAGCAGGATGATGGGAGACGGCTCAAATTAAAGGTCTCGATCCCAGAGACTCGGGAAAAATAGCAAGTTATTCTAGAAAGTATCAGCAAATGAGAAATACCGTAAAACATCCCCCTTAAGAAAAGCATGGGGATTTAAAAACGTCTGCTTTGTTTACATTAAAACACATGATTACATGTCTACTTTGTTTTTGAAAAGAGTAAAAAGGTCAGTTGAGACAGAGTATTGGGGAAAGGTTAGGGGCTATGGCCCCTTCAAGCCACTAGTATTATTTAATTCCGTAAGCGAATCGGTCCCCACAAAATATCTCGAGCTAGGAAGAAGTTAAGTTAGGTTATGACGATTCATTTTAAAGCTTCATTTTAAAGATTCATTTTAAAGGACGGTGGGAAAAATATCAGAAATGTCAAAAATTACGTAGGCTACGCCCCACTGGACTTCAAAGATTCAATGATTCTCTTATGGAAATATCACCACAGTGTTTTTATTGATAAGCAAAATGAACTACAGTAATGATCGGCTGTGATTATCAACTTACACAAAAATCATATGTCAAGGGCTATAGCCCCTGTAAGCCACTAGTTCCTTATATTCTTATAAGTACCTGGGGGCCGAGCTTTGCTCGGGGGAAGGCCAGTCAGTTTGTTTAGATCACTCGGAGTAATATTTCACCACTCCCCCAACTGATAATCAGATTTGTATTATTCATTTGCCTCTTTTCTACATTTTTAAGGTCCCTCCAGTTGTTATTTATAGCTCAATGTCCCTTTGATTTGTTTTACTACTCTATATATGTAATATTAACTCAAATCTTTTAATCTCTGCTCTCAGGAAACCACATGTTAATAATCATAAACAACATGAGTATTACTTTGACAGTTCCCTGATTGATTATGAACAGATGTTACAATTATTTTGTTTTGACTTGAAACTCCATATGCCCAATGTTAATTTTTTTAACTTTTCATTTTAGTTTTTTTACATTATTTGATTTTTTCTGGGGATGAGGCCTGTCTAGAACTTATTTTTATCCCAGAAATTAGTTATTTCGAACATTTGAAGGAAATCGGTAGAGCCGTTTTTGAGATCCATGTTGCAAGCAAGCAAGCAAACCTTACTCATATTAGAGTATAGGATATAACTAGCTGGCCCGACAGATGTTGTCCCGTCCTAATGTCATTGAATTTGTTTTATGTAAAATATTCGTTAATTTTCAATATGAGCTCTTCGCTTCGCTCGCTCGCCTATCGAAAAAAAATGTAACATCCTATTCTCAAACCTACCGAATATACACACACAATTTCATAAGAATCGGTCAAGCCGTTTCGGAGGAGTTTTTTTACAAACACTGTGACACGATAATTTTATATATTAGATGTGTAGATGTATTGTAATCTAGAGAGGAACACACGTTCAAATAAGTTTAATTGTTTTATGGCTCACGTTCATAATACAATTTGCGTTCAATTCGTAAGCAAACTATATTAAATACCCCCGGCACAGCAAACCTGCGTACTCAGCGAATTTCCAATGAATATATATGTCTTAATATTATATTAAGCCTCTTACCAGAATTCATAAGAAATATATTCATAAATAAGCGATATTTAAAATATTCATTATTCTCCATAAGAATAACATTAGGCATGACAGTACGCAGGTTTGCTGCAAAAAGGAACAACAAATAATGGATTTTTATACAAATATCAATATAACTCATCTCAGTCAAGTCACATACCAAGTTTCATCCATTTACATTCATAAATAAGCGATATATAACATTTTTATTATTCTCCATAAGAATAACATGGGGACCGAGTACCTAGGTTTGCTGCTTCGGGAACCATAGGCGATAAATTGTTTTTTTGTTCAAACATCAACAAACCACAACCAGATGAAGCGATATACCAAGTTTCGTCAGTTTATGTTCATAAATAACCGAGATAAAAAATTTGTCTTTTTCTCCATAAGAATAACATTGGACAACGTACTGTGTTTAGCACTTGTAATATCTCAGTAACAAATTGACGTAGATCAATGATCAAAATACCAAATTGTTTGTTTTTTTTCAGCTAAATTCAATGGTATAAATTAAAATTTGATTTAAATAAAAATTACATATGAAAACCCCAAAAAAACCATTTTTGGGGTACAAAACCCCCCAAAAACCCCCCTTCGGATGGTGCGATTTGTCTGGTTTTCGAACTCGTTCAAAAACATGGTACTTTACATATTTGTACCAAGTTTTATTCAGATCGTACTTTTTTTACGAGAGTTATCGTGCTTACGGACACACACACACACACACACACACACACACACATATATATATATATATATATATATATACATACATACATACAAATTTGAACGAATGGTGTTTTTGGCATCTGGGGACCTCAAAACGAAAAGTTATCATGGTCCTGGGCTTAAGTCTTACCATGAGACCTACGGTAATAGCTTCTTCCCTATAGGGGAAATTCGTTAAAAGCAACAAAAGCGCAATTCAACTTATATCCTAATGTAAATAAATTGTTAAATCTAAATACTCTTATATCTTTAACAACTTACTAGGACAAGTGTTATTATGTAGCTGACCTTCTCCGAGCAAAGCTCTTCCCCAAGGCACAGTATCATTAATCTCTATCTATAACTAAATATTAACTCTATCTTTAATCTCTAAATGTCCTCAATGATTGCAGGCTTTCCATATTCGATTCCTAACGATAACTGGTGTACGTTTGCTAGTAGGCCTTGCATTGATTGCGTTGTAGGGTATGTTCGCTATCAGATTAACGCAATACCACCATAATCGGATTATGCTTGTTATAGGGGGAATTAACATACCAATTAAAGTCGAATAGTAAGGTAATATGTCTGGCTTAACAACAACAACAACATGTTCTGGCTGGTAACAACTGGCTTTTGATTTCACCCAAGGACAGACGAGCTTGATTGTAAAAACCGACACCGGATCAATTTAATATTTACAATACCATGGGATATTATTTGTTTTATTTCTGATAGATGCATTGAGATTTATAGAACCTGCTATTCGAACACAAACAAACGATCTCATGTGTTGTCATTCCAGTAGTCTTTTTATTTATACTCTGTTCTCGCAAGTGTACTGTGTTTCGATGTAACAACTGTTAAATGATCTTCTTGTATAAGAGTTTTATTGATTCTCAAAAGATCAGTGGCGTGAACTCCTTAATGCTGATGCAAATTATAGCAGAGTAGCTGCTCGAATTCGAGCAATTTCATTTTTTACCATTTCGGAAAAATCCAGCTCATATACCGTCTTATTAGCTTACATTGAGAGAACATTCTAGAGGTTTTCTTAAGAGTTAGCTTTTTTACTGTTTTTTTATTATCAACAGCTGCTACTAAAGGCTCAATTACATTTATTTAAAGAACCTGGGGGCCGAGCTTTGCTCGGGGGAAGGCCAGTCAGTTTGTTTAGATCACTCGGAGTAATATTTCACCATTTCCCCCTACTGATAATCAGATTTGTATAACTCATTTGTCTCTTTTCTACATTTTTAAGGTCCCTCCAGTTTTTATTTATGGCTCAATGTCCCTTTGATTTATTTTACTACTCTATATGTGTAATCTTCACTCAAATCTGTTAATCTCTGCTCTCAGGAAACCACATGTTAATAATCATAAACAACATGAGTATTACTTTGACAGTTCCTTGGTTGATTATGAACAGCTGTTACAATTCTTGTTTTGATTTGAAACTCCATAAGCCCAATGTAAATTTTTTTACTTTTCATTTTAGTTTTTTTACATTAATTGATTTTCCTGATGATGAGGCCTGTCTAGAACTTATTTTTATCCCAGAAATTAGTTATTTCGAACATTTGAAGGAAATCGTTGGAGCCGTTTTTGAGATCAGTGATGCAAGCATGCAAGCAAGCAAACCTTACTCATATTAAAGTATAGGATAGGATTATTCCATAGGAAAATTTCTTTAATTACAACCGATTTTGTAGAACTGACGGATTTACCTATTTTCTAACCACTTCGCTTCCATAGATTTTTAGTTCTCGCCATCACAACAAACTCGCCCGTGTTTTTTTACAATAGCAAGATTTGCCTGGTTAGCAAATTTTATAAAATTGAATATCAAACGTGAAAATATAAGACACAACACACACTTAAAATATTAATATTTGTCACACAAATAACAAATTGTGTTCTATACCTTTAGAGCAATGCCCAGTGATAAACATAGGGAACAGGCGTGACAAATGTTCGTTTACTGTTCATAAAATCTGAATAAGTAGCTATAAATTCCAACGTTATGTAGCTACAAAACAAGCCAATAATGTTCGGCCTTTACTCGTAGGGTTCTAACAACATTAACAGTCAATTTACTATGGAAAGTGAACTATTAGCATGACCCGCACGGTGAAACTTAAGCCCGGGACCACCATAGAAGTTCCTAACGTGACCCCTGAACACGTTTTGGGGGGTTGTTCAAAATTATCTGTGTGTGTGTGTGTGTGTGTGTGTGTGTGTGTGTGTGTGTGTGTGTGTGTGTGTGTGTGTGTGTGTGTGTGCGTGTGTGTGTGCGTGTGTGTGTGTGTGTGTGTGTGTGTGTGTGTGTGTGTGTGTGTGTGTGTGTGTGTGTGTGTGTGTGTGTGTGTGTGTGTGTGTGTGTGTGTGTGTGTGTATGCATTCTAGCGGTCGCATTTTTTCCCCGATTTACTTCAAATTCGGAAGGGAAGTTCCTTTCTATAATCAATTGGTCAAGTTCGTTGGGTAAAACAATCGGAAAACTCTAAACCCCTTTTTTGGGGATTATTCTTTCAAATTTCGAGTATTTTGGCCCGAAAATGTTCATAAAAGCCCCGGACGTAAAATTAATGCATGTATTAAGATGGGAATTAGTGAAGCGAAAGTTTTAAGCCCTCTCTCGTCATTCTAGCATAAATATTTACCGGGTTATTAAAGAAAATGTATATCGGCTAAACGCAGTACGTTGTCTTATAGGGGTTTTTACATTAGAAAAGCATGTTATTCATTTGTTGGTGTATTTTTACCATCCCCAGCAACCTCGCACCTACTTTTAAGCCTGACTGGACCTTCTCCTAACCTTATAATGTGCAAAATTGGATTCAAAGGATTGCAGGTAAATGAAACCAGGAGCATCAGAACAGCCAAAAAAATCTATGTTTTCAGATTTCAATAAAATTATATTTTTACACTGGTTTCGAGTTTTAAAAGTTTAGTATGTGGAAATTCACTTCCCTCACGTCAGCGTGCCGCGTGCGAACTCGTTAGAAAATACTATCGACCAGAAAATTGAACAGGTTTAAAGATTGTTTGAGATATTAAAACGACAACTAAGCTATAAAACTACCTTTACAAACTCGAAACTATATAAATCACTAATTTTGCTCTTCTACTTTAATCAATACCATAATTTCATTGGCTGCGGTTTTGTTACTGGCAGGCTAATCTTACTTCGTTTATATAAAACCTAAGGTCCAACTAGGAAATAATAGTATATTTATTACGTATTGAAAAGTATATGTATTATGAATTGACTACAGAAGGTTACTATAATTTGTGAGATTATTTTTGTCAGCAAACACGAAAATATCATTATGACTCCATTGCATCATCACTTAATTGTTAACAGTTATACTATGCATTACGGTGGGGAGCATCGTATCTTTGCTCATCATAGAAAATCTTTTTCGAATTCAATTTGAATTTCTTATGTATTTGTATTTAATTCAATGCTGAACAATTTAATGAGTTACGTTCAAGTCATATTAAGTAGCCTCACGAAAGGAAGTACGAACATTGACATTTCCTGAGGTTTGTGCGATTTCCGCTTCGTTAAAAACAATTAGCTTAAAAACAAAACCTTAACCTTTATATTATGACTAATACAAGGCAACACTAAATTAATACATTTAGGTGAAACCTGGTCAGAAGTTTCCTACGGTAATTAGGTATATAAATTGTTATTGGAAGTGACTGTATAATGTAATAATTATCAATTGGTGTGATTTAAAAACGAGTTCGCACGCAGCACGCTGACGTGAGGGAAGTGAATTTCGACATAAAAAACAATAAAAACTCAAAATTAGTTAAAAACATACATTTATTACAACTTTTATTCAAATCTGAAAACATTGATTTTTTGGCTGTTCTGATTCTCCTGGTTCTATTTACCTGCAATGCTGGGAATACAATTTTGTGCATTATAAGGTTAGGAGAAGGTACAGTCAGGCTTTAAAGTAGGCGTGAGGTTGTTGGGGGTGATAAAAGTACAACAAAAAATGAATAACAGTCTTTTATAATGTAAAATCCCCATAAGACAACGTACTGTGTTTAGTCGATACACATTTTCTTTAATAACTCGGTAAATATTTATGCTAGAATGACGAAAGAGGGCTTAAAACTTTCGCCTCTCCAATTCCCATCTTTTTACATGCATTAATTTTACATACGGGGCTTTTCTGACCATTTTTGGGCCCAAAAACTCAAAATTTGAAAGATTAATCTCCTAAAAAAGGGGTTTAGAGTTTTCCGATTGTTTTGCCCAACGAACTCGTCCAACTGATTACAGAAAGGAACGTCCCTACCAAATTTGAAGTAAATCGGACAAAGAATGCGACCGCTAGAGTGCAAACACATATATATATATATATATATATATATATATATATATATATATGTCATATATATATATATATATATATATATATATGTCTATATATATATATACAATTTTGAACGACCCCCCAAAACGTGTTCAGGGGGTCACGTTAGGAACTTCTATGGTGGTCCCGGGCTTAAGTTTCACAGTGCGGGTCATGCTAATAGTTCACTTTCCAAAGGAAATTCACTAATAACCTATTGCTTATACAAGTTTTTATATAAAAATTAGTTCATAAGAAATTTTGCCATTCGTAATTTAAGACTGATAGGAAAATCATCCAAAAGAAAATATGAAAAAAATCCAAATCCGGGAGTATAACACGGTTGAATTTTATGCATTATGTGGTGAACATAAAAATCCCTCTTTGGAAACGAACATGTTTTGAAGTAGTCTTGCTCATCTTATGAAATAATCTCTTCCCCAAGCAAACACTGGTATTCGAAAGCCTATGGAGTTTCTAAATGAACAATAACCATCTAAATACATGGCTATTCCGTTTCATGATTCGTTTAAGTCCGCAAGTTCGTTTTTCGCCGCAAATGCAAACATTGCCATTATTACAATTATAATATAAAACATTGATTTATTCTATGGTTGTAGTATAAAACCCTACCAACTGTGCGGAGATTGCGGAGATGGGTTGATGGCCAGGTATTAAACAAAGGGGCGAGAGGAAGTCATCCCCACCACAATCCCTCCTTGCTTATTCCATTGGACAGAGTTACTTGAGTTATTTTTTGTATTGCAAGATCTTATCACAGCTGATCGTTAACAGTAGTCTCACTCTAAGTCCGTGAAACAATCCAACATGAAGTTACCACGAAACAGCAAAGACATCAGGACATGCACCAGGACAATACTTCATGCTTCATATTTCGCCCTGCCACCTCACCATCCAAGCCTTTTTTGGAAGGAAGCCCTCGTTCAAAGGAGAACTATACAACCACCTGGCCGAGCTGCTGAAAAATCAACCTTCTCAATTTTTTAAGAACAAACTGACAACACGGCTCTCATAATCTCTTTGCAAGACGTTGAGGCAACTGGAACATATTTTGAGACAAATATGAATGAACTTACTTGAAGGGGCAAAAGCCCCTAACCTTGCTCCAATACTTTATACATGCTGAGGAAAATAAAACTATATAAGTAGGAACACATGCCAGTTTGTAAACAAAGTAGACACGTAATCACATGTTTTAATGTAAACAAAGCAGACGTTTTTAAATTCTCATGCTTTTCTTATGGGGGATGTTTTACGTTATTTATCGTTTGCCGGTAACTTTGTATAAATACCGCTATTTCTCCCGAGTCCCCGAGATCGAGACCTTTAATTTGAGCCGTCTCCCATCATCCTGCGATTTTCCAAACGCCCACAATTTTGACTTAAAAATTTCGCTTACAGAGTTATATATAAAGGCTTGAAGGGGCCATAGCCCCTAAACCTTTTCCAAAACTCTACCTCGTCTGATGATGTCACTCTTTTACATACTGAGAAAACTAAAACCATATAAGTAGGAACACATGTCAGTTCGTAAACAAAGTAGATACATAATCACATGTTTTAATGTAAACAAAGCAGACGTTTTTAAATCCCATGCTTTTCTTATGGGGAATGTTTTACGTTATTTGTTGTTTGCTGGCAACTTTTTAGAACAACTGCTATTTTTCCCGAGTCCCTGGGTTCAAGACCTTTAAATTGAACCCTCTACCATTATCCTACGATTTTCCAAACGCCCATAATTTTGACTTAAAAATTTCGCTTACAGAATTATATATAAAGATGATGAGTGTAGAGTGGGCCTGTTACTGTCTAAAGACCGACTGATTCTTTAGCCAGGATCTTTAATCCAAGAAAGACCCTAACACAAAGAAACCGAATTTGTGAACAGTTGTACTGTATAACTTTTTTGCTCATAACTCTTTGTTGCCTGAACTACTCTCCATGAATATGTAATAAAGAATACTGTGTAAATACCATTACGTTCCATTGATAGTTTGTTTATCTTTGCCAACAAACAGTGCATGAACAGAGGGGTAACTTCCCCCTCGCCCCTTTGCTAAGTGGCCTTAAGTCACCTCCTTACATTATACAGCTCATTATGAACTCTTCTTTACACCTGCGTTTGCAAATGCAATTGACATTGAAACAACGTTTGCTGTGAGTTCTACGCTGCGACATTTGTACCGATGTAACAGGTGTTTCACCATCGGAAATGAGTATCAAGTCCCGAAAGGTGCGAGTGGGAGGGGGAGGGGGAGGGGGCAAGGCCTTCCAACAATAGGAGTAATGAGGTGATATTTTTGAAAGACGACAATCATTCTCTTTAACTATCCGCTTTCCATTTCCTCTCGTCTGAATTACAACGCGGCGTTTTGGTGGAGAGGGGTTTTGGGGGGGGCAGGGAACAGTGGGTTCATTTAATTCAACCTCTTTCCTAACTTGTAGTCACATGACGACCGTGAATTGAGTTTTAATGATTTTAAGTGTATAGGTCTAGGGTGACTTTTGATTCGTGTGGTATTGAAAGTGTTAATATTACTCTAAATTTAATTTTGGTTGGAAATGTTCCAGATGAAAACTATTAAAATGACAGCGTTAAAATGACTGAGTTTAAAATACTAATTATAACTCATTATTTTAATCCTCACTGGCCATATGAAGAAAATAAAGATTGTAAAAAATAACCAAAGTTTCGTCCTCCCCACGGGGATCTTGGAAACATAAAATTCCTTTCCAATGAATACTTGAAAAGTGATAAATGAAATGACAAAATGTAGCTAAAATATTTCTTATAACATATTTTAAATTAAAGGAGTTTGATCAGTTTAATTAAGATTGCCAGGGTGTCCTGTTCTTCGCAAGAGATAGCAGGCATAGTGTCAGATATTTTGAAACTTTTACAGTACAATAATCTGATCATCTAAATCAAATATAACTCTATAAGTTTCAATTTTGAACTTTAAAAACCCATGGGACGGAACCCTGAACATCAGCTTAAATTGATACGAAAAATGTGAGAAAATTAATAGTTTTAGATGACTAAAATCGCCGAACAAAAATTAAAATATTATTTTCAAATTATAATAATGTATATAATGTCACATGTGACATGAACCCAATAACATAATTTTGTCATAACAATAACATAGAAACTTTGAAAACCAATGGTCGTCAAGCCTTGAATACCGAGAGTAAAATGAATATTCCTTTCGAGTCATCTTCAGGGAATTCCGTTGATGTGACACCTAAACTGTCAAATTATTGCTTAGGGAATTAAGAAGTAAGATGATTCAAACCCGTTTGCAAAAATAGTTATTCACGGGTTGTATGTCTACATAGTGTATGAATTTGAAAAGAATAACAATCGAATTAATTTTACAATATTCCATTGGTGGACGTGAGGATGGCACAAGGCACTTTCGAAATTAATCTGTTTATGAACCTCAGGGAAAAACCTGTAGATCAGAAGTTCCTGTTATTCATCGATTGAACAGAGTGAAGTAGGGATGTTTATGAGACCACCTGTTTTCCAATGTCCTGTTCCCAACTTTTAAAAGGACCTAATACAACTCCTCAACCCTTTAATCTTATCGAAAAATAATTTTCAAATTTACTGTTAAGTTGAGACAATCAGTAGGTGGCTACATAAAATATCTATTTAGAGAGGCATGTATCTCGTCCCCCCATGACTCAAGCACACAATGTGTCTGTATAAAATCTCTAGAGAGAACAACATCATGACTCCCCATTATGGGCGAAGTTGTTGTTGCTTATGTCTTTTAAAGTACCAAATATATGGAAAATCATCATATGAGCATACATGGTAGAGGATTAATATAATATTATACCTGTTATATTGTAATTCAAATTGCACTAAAGCTTACATCATCATATATATTTGCATTTTATTAAAACTAAATAAAGGTGCATTACCAATAAAAAGTCTGGACTAATAACCTGCACAGAATACGTTCCTGGAAAATGAGACAGGAGCTTTGAAAATGTTTAGAAGTTTTTAATTAAAGTGGGATTTTCAGCGTTGAAAGGATAAATGATGGATTGCAGAAAAACGGTGAAAAGCTTGTTTTACTGGAAGTTTTATCTCTCACGGGTGTTTTGACGCAAATGAAAGTGCTAACAGATATATTAGGAATTTTCAAATTAAAATATCGATAATTGCTAACAAGTTTTTATTATTTTGTTTAATACCGCGTATTGTTAGGTGGAGAATTATGAATCATAATAATAAATATTTGTTCTGTAATAGGCTGAGGCGCGCTTTGTTAATTGAATCGTTTATTTTTTACGATTCTGAATATTGAGGTATACAAAATTATCATAAGCAGAAGTTGTGCAACGTAGATTTTAATTTTAGATACCGGTACTTTTATTTTAAATGTGTGTAACAGGTAGATTAAAATCTGAATTTTGTAACAGTCCTATACTGTCCCAAGCAGCCATTTGTTACTGGTTCATAAACTAACGATTCTCTCTATCGATGCAGCACTAAGATCAGGGCTTGGGCAGGTCTCTTTCAAAATTACAAAAAATCTATGGCGTGAATAGCAAAAAAACACACAAAAAACAGGATAGCCTAAAAGTCGTAAAAATTAGTTGTTCGTCTACAACACTGACATTGTTAATAATTTAACTTTAACTTCAGCTATTCAATAAAAACAGGTCATTGGCGATATAAGAATAAGTAACTAAATAACTGAAATTGAATCACGATCTGCCCGATTTCGAGGCCGTAGAGAAAAAATGAATAATCTACATCCTCAATTCGCAAAGACGACCTGTTGTCAATATTTGTGTGTGTGTCTTGAGTTTTTGTTTACATTTGGACTACCACAAAAACTTCTCGTTTAGGTAGGATCCCGAGGTCGAAGCCTAAGATTGTAAGCGCGTGAAGGAAGTTTACAATGACTACTTATTTTAATTTATTTCATTCAAAAAGATATACATAATCATATCGCGGACCAATGGCGGGTACATTGTGCTTATGGATATTACAAGTCAAATTGCTAGATACTGTACAACTTTGTTCGGATTCAATGAAAAGTTCATCTCGTAAATATTATTAATAAAAACTAATCTAGTTGATCGAATTCGAGCACATTTGTTTAATTACCTAGCTTATGTACGGTCCTATTAGTTTATACTGTGATGTCGTTCCAGAAGTTAGCTTGGAATAGCTGGTCTTTCTTCTGTACCATATTTTGTTAGTATAAACAGCTGTTAAATTGAGTTGTATTCTACCCATCTGTAAGGTGGATATTTTCCAAAATCTCAAAAAAACAAAAAAAAAAAAACAGGTGGTATTTACAGTGAGTGTTGGTTATATTTTTCTTTCCAGTTTACTTACTGTTATTTCTGTTACTTTCAACCTTTTGAAGGTGAGACATATAAATAATTATTATTGGAAGGCGCTTTTCGTATTTCACATAGACTCCCTTAACTTCCATTGTGAAATTAAAGAGTTCTTCGTTGTTAAAACACAAACACAATCATAACCTTCAAAAACTGTTTCCAAATAGACCTTCAACATCTTCAGTAAACAAGGGTAAAACCAAATGTCTAACGCAATCTGCTAATTTACCAACAGCAATGAAGGGGACAGACGTACAACCTGGCTCAAATGAGTCTAATTTTGTTTTTCCTAGCAAACGCAAGAATATTTCCGATACAAATTCTCAACCAAAAAGGTACGTTTTAGATTCATATGAGCTATGTAAACAGAACAAATACCAAGTTCTTTTAGACCATCCGTATGCTTCAAATAGTGGTAACGTATCTGAAGTAATGGAAGATAATTCTAATGAAAACCAAATTACTAAGGAAATTAAAATTCCTCCGATTTTCCTCCACGACGTTAACAATTATCAAGAAATAGTAAAAGACATTAAAACCATAGTTAAGGCTACCTTTTCCACTCAGGTCCGTGGCCAGTCCCTGAAAGTAAATCTAACAACCATCGATGACTTCCGCAACCTAACGTCATTCTATGACTCATCTGAGGTTAAATACCATACATTTCAACCACCCCAAGATAAAAAACTTGAGGTTCTTATTAGAAATGTCCCAACCTCTTTGACTGAAGACGAAATTAAATCTGAACTGTTAGGTCTCAGCTTTCCAGTAACCAGAGTAACTAGGTTGCTGAACAAAAATAAAATTCCTATTCCCTTGTGCACTGTTGATCTGGTAAAAAACGATGAGAGTAACGATATTTTTAAATTAAATACTCTGTGCTATGCAGTTATATCTGTCGAACTGAAAAGGAAATCCAAAATGATCCCTCAGTGCACTCGATGCCAAAGATTTGGTCACACGAAGAACTTTTGTAAGTTAGACACACGATGTGTACGGTGTACCGATCGTCACCACTATTCAGAGTGTCCGAAACCTAAAACTGACACCCCTCAATGCGTGAATTGTGGGGAAAATCACACTGAAAATTTCAGGGGCTGTTCTCATTACCAAAGCCTCTTGTCTAGGACAAAAAATCCGAACCTGTCTAAAACTAAGCGGTTGCAACCTGAGAATTCTACGCCACCTGCAATACATGTCCGTGCAACAGTAGCTCAAACCCCGCCAACCGAGGAAGCACAGCGCCAAACACACGAGGCTTCCTACGCTGATGTATTAAGTGGTAAGTCTGCGCATAAACATCCCTCAAAAACTAGGTTCACTCCTCCAACTCTGGCGGAGCAAGCAAATAAATCGGGTCAACCGTGCAGTTCTGATCAATCAAGCTCAACTAATTTAGAAGCACTGATAGTAGAATTAGTTAAATCGATAGTGCCAATGATTAAAACAATTTTGACTAACGTTATAAGTTCTTTTCTTAAACATGCCTCCCCCTAATAGAGTTGCGTTTCAAAATTTACAAATCCTAAATTGGAACGCAAATGGTTTGAACAAACAAAAAGCGATCTTTTCTGCTTTTTTAGTGCGTCACAATGTTGACATAGCTTGTGTCTCAGAAACTCATTTAGTTGATAATCAAAATTTTAAAGTATGTGGATACAATGTCTATAGAGAAGACCGGGCTGCCCCTGTTGCCTCAGGTGGTGTAGCTATTTTTATTAAAAGATCCATACAACACAACACTTTGTTTTTACCTCAACTAGTGTCAATTGAAGCTACTTCTGTAAAAGTTATGCTGGAAGATGGTAGTTCTGTAAATATCATAGCGGCTTATAAATCCCCTAATCGAAGGCTCTACTTAAACGACTTTATGAACCTATTTACTGGACATTCTCCCACGCTAATCGTTGGTGACTTAAACTGTAAAAATCAAAACTGGGGCTGTAGAGTTACTAACCCAAATGGTGCACGTCTTTTTCAATTTATCACAGACGAAGGGATAAACGTGTCCGCACCAGATGAGCCCACGTTTTATCCATCTCAATTGAACTGTGAACCAGACATTTTGGATACTGTTCTTTATCGTAATTTTGCAGCTCCCATCCAACACAAAGTCGTACCAGAATTGGACTCCGATCACCTCCCCGTTTTAATCAGTTTCTTTCTACAACCTGACAATAGCACACCTCCCCCTAGGTTAATATCGGGAAGAGTTGACTGGCATACCTTTGGTGTAAAGTTAGATGGATTTTTTCAGTTTCCCCAACACCTGAGCTCTATTGATGGCATTAACAAGGCTATTGAACATTTCACTGGGTGTCTTCAAAAAGCTACCAAACTTGCAACTTATAAAAAACTTCCTAATAAGACCAATAGCTTTCTCACTCCACCTTTAAGAATCATTAATTTACTAAAAGCTAAACATGAAGCTCGACGTCAGTGGATTAGACACAGGCAACCTCACATGCGGTGGAGACTGAACCAGCTTATACGTCAAGTAAGGCTGGAAATCGAAGAATATAAAATTATGTGTTATAAAACTTACGTCAGTGACATAAATCCAAATGATTCCAGCCTCTGGAAAGCAACCAAACGGATTTTACGCACCCCAACTGTAATTCCGCCTCTCAGGCACGAATATAATGTATATGAAAGTGATCTTGATAAATGTAACATTCTTGCTGACTTCTTCGAGGAGGCGTTCTCACCGAACAATGTGACCGATGAACATACTGCTGGTCTTGTCAACAGTACCATGACAAATTCATCATCAACAGTAGAGCTTCCCATAAAATTTGTTTCACCAGTAGAAATAAAGCAACTGATCAAGAAACTTCCTTTACGTAAAACACCTGGACCCGACCTTATTCCAAATATTGTTCTTAAAAATCTCACCAAAAAAGCAGTGTCAGTTTTAACTTCGATTTTTAATGCATGTATTTATCAAAGCTTCTTCCCTGACACGTGGAAAAAGGCCGAAATTATAGTTTTCCACAAACCCAATAAGCCCAAATTCTCTACTTCCAGCTACAGACCAATAAGTCTTTTGTCATGTCTATCGAAATTGCTGGAGAAGATTATCCAGAGAAGGATAAACTCTTTTCTTGAAGAATCGAGCGCAATTCCACCACACCAGTTCGGATTTCGACCCAAACATTCCACCACTCACCAAGTTCAGCGGATTGTTGAAACGATTGTGAAAGGATTTGAACGGAAGGAACACTCAGCTGCGATATTTCTTGACGTTTCACAGGCTTTTGATAAGGTGTGGCATGAGGGCCTTCTTCACAAAATTGAACTTCTTGGATTTCCACTTTACCTGAAAAAAATAGTAAAATCCTTTCTATGTAACAGACACTTCTGTGTAAAAATAAATTCTTCTACTTCTAACTATCGCCCAATTTCTGCTGGGGTACCACAAGGGTCAATTTTGGGACCTTTACTTTTCAATATTTTCATGTCTGACATTCCAATTCCGCAAGATTCCACTTTAGCGCTATATGCAGACGACACCACAATCATCACTCAAAGCACCGAAATTCTGCAAGCTTACCAACAACTTCAAAATGCGGCTGATGAAGTGGTGCAATGGTTCAACAAATGGAATTTATGCTTAAATCCAAAAAAATCGGAAGCTAAGATATTCACCTTAAGAAGACCGCAAATTCCCCCTGAAATCGTCATTAACAATTCAAATATCAATTGGAATCCACCAGATCAAGCAGTTAAGTATTTAGGTGTGTTATTAGACAAAAAGTTAAATTTCAATGTACATGTAAATTCAAAATTAAATCAAGCGTACTCTCGACTGTCCATCCTATTTCCTATTGTCAATAGAAAGTCGACTCTAAAGTCTTCATACACTATTCTCATTTATAAAACTATTCTCCGACCTCTTGTTCTGTATGCCTGTCAAGTGTGGGGGCTTTCAATTTCATGTAAAAAGCTTTCGAAAATTCAAATCTTTCAAAACAAGGTCTTAAGAATTGCTGTAAACTCACCATGGTACGTACGAAATTCGCAAATACATAGGGAACTTGGAATAGAAACAATCAGTGAATACATCAGAAAAACGACACTGAAGTTTTCTCATAGGTTAATATTTGTACCTGGAGCAGAACATTTTGGAATTGGACTGCCACTACAAGATAGACGATTAAAAGCAAGACTTTTTCAAGACATTTTTCCAAACATTGAAAATTGAATATTTTTCTAGCAGATTCTACATGGTTTTTATTCGTTTTTTTTTTTCTCGCTGTGAACTGTAACGCAATTTAGCTAATGGGTGACTCTGATTAGAGCGAGCCCGATATGTTTTTTTTTTAATGTTACTTATAACTTATTTATTGTTAATAATTCTGTGTATAACATAAGTTGTTGAGCCGGAAATAAATGTTGTAAAAAAAAATAAATAAATAAAAGCACACCTAGAAGGCTTTCGAATTACACATAAACAAACATTTAAGACATAATAGTTGTACAGGTAGACTTTACACAAAAAACGCCTTATTATTTTTATAAGTAGACAAGTGAATCCATTCGCTCGAGTTCGAGCAAATATATTTCTTTTACTAAGCTCATACGTGGTCTTGTTATTGTAAATATTGTGATGCCTCTCCAGATCTTATCTAGAAACAGCTGTTCCTGCTTCTACATTGTGTTTTGTTAGTAGTACCTGGGGGCCGAGCTTTGCTCGGGGGAAGGCTAGTCAGTTTGTTTAGATGACTTGGAGTAATATTTCACCACTTCCCCCTACTGATAATCAGATCTGTATAACTCACTTGCCTCTTTTCTACATTTTTAAGGTCACTCCAGTTGTTACTTTTAGCTCAATGTCCCTTTGATTTATTTTACTACTCTACATATGTAATCTTCACTCAAATATTTTAATCTCTGCTCTCAGGAAACCACATGTTAATAATGATAAACAACATGAGTATTATTTTGACAGTTCCCTAGTTGATTATGAACAGCTGTTACAGTTCTTTTGTTTTGATTTGAAACTCCATAAGCCCAATGTTAATTTTCTTAACTTTTCATTTTGGTTTTTTTACATTATTTGATTTTTCCTGTGGATGAGGCCTGTCTATAACTTATTTTTATCCCAGAAATTAGTTATTTCGAACATTTGAAGGAAATCGTTAGAGCCGTTTTTGAGATCAGTGTCGCAAGCAAGCAAGCAAGCAAGCATGCAAGCAAACCTTACTCATATTAGAGTATAGGATTAACAGTTAATGAATGGTCAATTAGATTTATTTTTATTCTACCATACGATTAGCAGCACCAGGGAGACCGAGGAATACCAGGGAGGTTTATTCTATAACTGGAGGTGACACTGACGAACAAAACTGCGAGCCGTTCTTTCCAAATGTTGGTGAGGCAAAGAACTACTCGTTGAAATCGAACGAGTCGACAAATTTAATCAAAGAAGTACCTATCCATGATTTGAAACTCAATAAACTTGTGTTTGTTTATTTCCTCACAATTAATAATTTGTCACGGAAAGATTAAATACATAAATAAAACGAAAAAGTTCATTTACTCTGACTTTTATTACTTTTATTCCAGTGATTTGCAAAACTAGATTCACTTATAGGAATAAAACAGCCAATCAGGATGGTTCAAAGAACGATACATTTTCCTCACCAGTGTAACCAACCCGAAAAAATCCCCGACTCGCTTATTTGACCAAAATCGTTACCTCCAGTAATACAATAAACCTCCCTGAGGAATACCAATACCTCCTAGACAAAAACATTTAGACAGCATTGGGCACACTCGGCGATATTTTATCCAGCCACAGGTATGAGAATCCATCAAGTTGAAACACTTTGTTGTGTGCCACCCGTGCGACCGGACACGGCATCGTTGCATCAAGGCCGGGCAACATTAAATTCGGCAATCCGGTCTCAAGGAGAGCTGCATCTCGGGTTCGGCTCTGACCACCGCAACAAGCCCCGGTGAAAGTTGAATTTTGGACAAGTCAATTGCGGCCTTACTGAGGAAAACCGCCTCCTCCTAATGGACGGAAGGACATGCGCGGCACAACGTTTCGGAGTGTAAATAATCGAATAGATTGTTTATATTATGGGCACTGACGCATGAATTCTTGATGATAATTGGAAGTACGATACCGGCGAAACTGTTTTGTCTTATTATGCGTTAGTTGAAAGGCCTTGAAGTCTTGATGTATCTATTGGGGATTTTGAAAACATCTACATTTAGTCCTTCGCCCCCTGGGCGTTCAAAGTGCCAATATTGTTCTCTAATACGAGTAATGTATTTTGTTTGTTTGCACAATTTATCTTGGAATCCAGCGGAACGATTATGTTAAAACTATAGAATTATGGGCTTTTGAACCTAAAAATCGATTGGTAAAAACCTCAACCCCAGGAAAATTCATATTTTGTTAAATTTCTCGTGTGAAAATCGTAAATTGGGTTTATGGAGTATCAAATCAAAACAAAGAATTTTAACAGCTGCAAATAAATCATCCAGGGAACTGTCTAAGTAGCAGTTGCACGAGGTAAAGTATCAATAAAATATTCCTTAAAAAACAGGAATTAGAACCATTGAATATACAGTGTACATCTATTTCACCCAATAAACGAATCAAATGTGGGTTAGTTTTTGTGGGTTAACATGTGATTGTTTGATAACATGTGATTGTGGGTTAACATGTGATTGTGGGATAACATGTGATTGTGGGATAACATGTGATTGTGGGTTAACATGTGATTGTGGGTTAACATGTGATTGTGGGATAACATGTGATTGTGGGTTAACATGTGATTGTGGGATAACATGTGATTGTGGGATAACATGTGATTGTGGGTTAACATGTGATTGTGGGTTAACATGTGATTGTGGGTTAACATGTGATTGTGGGATAACATGTGATTGTGGGATAACATGTGATTGTGGGTTAACATGTGATTGTGGGTTAACATGTGATTGTGGGATAACATGTGATTGTGGGTTAACATGTGATTGTGGGATAACATGTGATTGTGGGATAACATGTGATTGTGGGTTAACATGTGATTGTGGGTTAACATGTGATTGTGGGTTAACATGTGATTGTGGGATAACATGTGATTGTGGGATATGGTTTACGTCCATCATTTTTACGAACCCTGAGCTAAATACAATCTTTGTTCCTTAGTAAAATTCTAAATAAATTATGAAAGTGATTAACACCGTTAATTTTGTTATATTTCCAATCTATACCTATGTCGATTTCAATCCGTCACATCAAACTTGATAAAGATCATTCCGGTACTTCCTAAGTACAGTTTTCACATGGGAGGTTGAATGGGTTTACGAAGTTTATTAGTTCAATGGTTAACAAAATGTGTAACAATTTTGATTATTTGTGTAAATAATTTTGGAAATCTATTTTAAGTAAAAAATCACTATCCAACAAACAAAAAGTATACAGTACTTTTAGAAACCAGTTTGCTAGAAACTCTTTATTTTTAATTTAAACCAAAGAAGACAAGAAGATGTTAACTAATATTTGACTATACCCTGACTAATAAAGTACTTTACCTACAAAATATTATTAGATAATTAAGTAAGGGTAACAGAGGGATATTTCATAGCAAATCGTGGGATAAAGTGGGATTATTTGACAAATTCTGTGGGATTTTTTAACGGCGGCGGTGTGGAAACACTGCAACAAAACATCAACATCTGGCCCGAGCCGCCGCCGCGCCGTACCGGATATAGTTGAGTTACCGCTTGAAAAACGGCGCAATGTGTTTGCCATAAATAACGTCGAGTATTTTGCTGTTAGATTGGCAGTGAGTCATTCGTTTTTAAAGTATTTTCCCCGCCAGGATTCTCCTAGCCCCTGTACAGTATCACGTTGTTCCAGTACAGTATCACGTTGTTCCAATACAGTATCACGTTGTTCCTGTACAGTATCACGTTGTTCATGTACAGTATTAAGTTGTTACGGTACAATATTACGTTGTTTCTGAACAGTATTTCGTTGGTCTAGTACAGTATTATGTTGTTCCTGTACAGTATCACGTTGTTCCAGTACAGTATCACGTTGTTCCAGTACAGTATCACGTTGTTCATGTACAGTATTAAGTTGTTACGGTACAATATTACGTTGTTTCTGAACAGTATTTCGTTGGTCTAGTACAGTATTATGTTGTTCCTGTACAGTATCACGTTGTTCCTGTACAGTATCACGTTGTTCCTGTACAGCATCACGTTGTTCCTGTACAGTATCACGTTGTTCCAGTACAGTATTAAGTTGTTACGGTACAATATTACGTTGTTTCTGTACAGTATTTCGTTGTTCTAGTGCAGTATTACGTTGTTACAGTACAGAATTACGTTGTTCCTGTACAGTATCACGTTTTTCCTGTACAGTATTACGTTGTTCCAGTCCCTTAAAAAAGTTTAAAGGTTAAAACTTAAATTTGTTTGAAGTCTAAAAATTAAAAATAGTTCAGAATTTAAGAGTTTTTATGGATGAACTAAAACGATAAAATACGATTGGATACAGCGCGGTATTTACACTATTACACTGTGGTCGGCACTTCAGTACTTAACAAGGTTGGCCACACGACACCGCCGTCTCGCCATTCTGGGAAACAGGTAAACCGGCATTGCAGTGAGGCAGCAGTTTAATAAGTTGATCGCATGAGTTTATCTAAACGACTCGCCATCAGCTACGGTGTCTAGACTCGAGTGGTCTGGAGTAACACCTCGTTTTGATACTATTAGCTCTTCGACTACATGTCAATCTGTTCGCTGTTTCTGAGTTGTGCGTTGGAGATTGTTCGGCACTTTTTTTACGCTTTCTATGTATAGTATTGAACTTATCTAAACAGCAATTTATCCTTTCTCTTAGCTGGTCCCAAACTATTTGTGAATATGTCCGAATGATCGTGTTGATTAAGGCTGTACAGTGGTGTGTGATACCCAAGGATACCTAAAACGAGTGTTGATTCGAATATTCGCAATTCTGAGAAGATTGCCCAAGTTCGTTTTGGGAGCAGTCATTTGGGCCGAGAATGGAATCAAACGATTGTTGAGTCCTAGTTGAACGAATGTTCGCGAACACACACACACACACACACACACACACACACACACACACACACACACACACGCGCGCGCGCGCGCGCGAATAACTCACTACATCACAATCAGTAACGGTATGGATCCGGTTTTACCAAAATGTTTACACGAATATTCGGGTGTATAATTCACAAATGGAAGAGTACACAAAGTGTAATTTTGATTAAAACCATGACGATTGTTCGGCCGAAAGTTTCGGCCTCATTCGGGACTAGCTTACAAAGAAAATTTAATTCTTGAGAGATACAATTTGATTAAAATAACGATCGATTTTTCGAGTTACGGTGTGCCCACTATTCACATCAGTATGTTTCAAACTAAGAGGCTTCTACTTTGCCCTAGTTTTCAAAACGCTAAAGTTTTTAAAAACGATTGACGTTTTAGTATATTTCACTTAAAATGTAATAATAATAAGAGTAATATTTATCCCATGACAATGGTTAACAATGTACTATCGGAATTTACAACAAACAAAAATGTATTCCTGGGGAAATTTTTAAACCAGGTAAGGTTGGCCTAAGTTCTATCTTCCCCTTCTTGGCAGAAAGAGAAGATGTACAAATACAAACGAATTCTGTGAAAACCCCAGTAGGTGATTTAGTATTTAGAGTGAATGCCTTGTCCCAAATAATGAATGTACGTAGGACTTTTCGGGCACCCACATAAAGTCCTTTGCCATGTCCTCTCCAAGACAGCACCTGATTGTATCATGTTAGTCTCTACAACGTTGACCATGAGGTCACCCGGTTTAAAACCCGTTCCTATTTATTAAAATTAAGTTCAAGAGCGGACGTCCTTGAACATGTCAGTGGCGACCAATCATATCTGGGCTAACGGTTCTGCATCGATGCGCAGTTCGGGGTGCGAGTTTTTGATTCTTTACGCGTTTTAAGAGTGATTAATCTTGATTGGCTACTCATCATTACGTTTTAAGATTTAGCACCTGGGGTTCTAGCTTTGGTTGGGGAAGGGAAGTTAGTTTGTTTGGATGACTCGGACTAATTTTTCACCACGTCCCCCTTAGCTTAGCTCATTTACATATTTTCTGCACGTTTAAGGTCACTATAGTTGTTATTATACCTCAATGTCCTTTCAGTTAGTATCCTATACTCTAATCCTATACTCTAATATGAGTAAGGTTTGCTTGCTTGCTTGCGTGCTTGCTTGCTTGCGACATGGATCTCAAAAACGGCTCCAACGATTTCCTTCAAATGTTCGAAATAACTAATTTCTGGGATAAAAATAAGTTCTAGACAGGCCTCATCCCTAGGAAAAATCAAATAATGTAAAAAAACTAAAATGAAAAGTTAAAAAAATTAACATTGGGCTTATGGAGTTTCAAATCAAAACAAAACGAGTTCGCACGCAGCACGCTGACGTGAGGGAAGTGAATTTCCACATAAAAACTTTTAAAACTAAAAATCAGTGTAAAAACAAACATTTATTCCAATTTTTATTGAAATCTGAGAACATTGATTTTTTGGCTGTTCTGATGCTCCTGGTTTCATTTACCTGCAAAGCTGGGAATACAATTGTGCGCATTACAAGGTTAGGAGAGGGTCCAGTTAGGCTTGAAAGTAGGCGTGAGGTGGCTGGGGACGATAAAAGTAAGCCAAAAAATGAATAACAGGTTTTTCTAATGTAAAACCCCCATAAGACAACGTACTGTGTTTAGTCGATACACATTTTCCTTAATAACTCTGTAAATAATGGTGCTAGAATGACGAGAGAGGTCTTAAAACGTTCGCATCACAAATATACATCTTATTACATACATTAATTTTACATCGGGGGCTTTTCTAACCCTTTTTGGGTCCAAAAACTCAAAATTTGAAAGATTAATTCCCAAAAAAGGGGTTTAGAGTTTTCCGATTGTTTTGCCCAACGAACTTGTCCAACTGATTATAGAAAGGAACGTCCCTACCAAATTTGAAGTAAATCGGGAAAAAATGCGACCGCTAGAGTGCATACACATATATATATATATATATATATATATATATATATATATATATATATATGTATATGTATATATATATATATATACATATATATATATAATATTTTGAACGACCCCCCAAAACGTGTTCAGGGGGTCACGTTAGGAACTTCTATGGTGGTCCCGGGCTTAAGTTTCGCCGTGCGGGTCATGCTAATAGTTCACTTTCCATAGGAAATTCACTAATAATTGTAACAGCTGTTCATAATCAACCAGGGAACTGTCAAAGTAATACTCATGTTGTTTATGATTATTAACATATGGTTTCCTGAGAGCAGAGATTAAAAGATTTGAGTTAAGATTACATATATAGAGTAGTAAAATAAATCAAAGGGACATTGAGCTATAAATAACAACTGGAGGGACCTTAAAAATATAGAAAAGAGGCAAATGAATAATACAAATCTGATTATCAGTAGGGGGAAGTGGTGAAATATTACTCCGAGTCATCTAAACAAACTGACTGACCTTCCCCCGAGCAAAGCTCGGCCCCCCAGGTACTATGAGTAAAGTTCGCTTTTATGTTTGCTTGCTTGCGACACTGATCTCAAAAACGGCTCCAACGATTTCCTTCAAATGTTCGAAATAACTGATTTATGGGATAAAAATAAGGTCTAGACAGGCCTCATCCCCAGGAAAAATCAAATAATGTAAAAAAACTAAAATGAAAAGTTAACAAAATTAACATTGGGCTTATGGAGTTTCAAATCAAAACAAAAGAATTGTAACAGCTGTTCATAATCAACAAGGGAACTGTCAAAGTAATACTCATGTTGTTTAAGATTATTAACATTTGGTTTCCTGAGAGCAGAGATTAAAAGATTTGAGTGAAGATTACATATATATATATATATATATATATATATATAAAGTAGTAAAATAAATCAAAGGGACATTGAGCTATAAATAACAACTGGAGGGACCTTAAAAATGTAGAAAAGAGGCAAATAAGTTATATAAATCTGATTATCAGGAGGGGGAAGTGGTGAAATATTACTCCGAGTCATCTAAACAAACTGACTGACCTTCCCCCAAGCAACGCTTGGCCCCCAGGTACTTCTACCTATATGCGCATTCGATTAATTCATAGTATGATCACTATAATATTATGTAGTCTTCAAGTCACTTTTCTCAAGAAAACTGACAGTTCATAGATTATAAACAGCTGTTATAATTCTTTTGATTTGATTCGAAACTTTATAAACCCAGTTAATTTTTTAACTTTAACATTTTTAAAGTAACTTTACAGAATTATATCCTCACCTGATTTCAGTTCTAACTGTGGTATATTTCACAAGAAGAGGTTATCAGATTATCTTTGGATTTGTCCTGCAAAAATCATTAATTTATTCTGCGAATGTTAATTTAAGGAGAAAATCCTAAATGAATGTGTACATCAAACTTTCAGGTTTTTGCCACAAACCCGACCTCAAATGAACCACTGAGTCAGAATTGACAGTCGGTCAAAGTTGTGTCAAGATTGTTTAAGTAGTCGGTCAACACTTAAAAAGCTATTATATCCGATATAATCAACCTTACGATGTCCGGTTTGTGGCATTGTGTAGTGGTATATGAGACCTTTAAAAATTGCATTTTATGACCCATGCCTAAACCTTAAGACATACAAGATTCGTCTAAGGAACCAGACCTGAAAATGCGGATTATTTTTAAATTCTCTTTAAATAACTCACGGTACTAAGAAAAAAGTAACACTAGCTCAATAAATTCCCAAACAGGGTTTGTTTTTGATAACCTATAATCAAAGCCCTTACAAACTCTTGAACCATTCTTGCACTTTCATAGTAAACTAATATTTAAAGTTTACTTAGAAACATAATTTTGGGAAATAGAAAATATAAAGTCGTCGGTTTCCGCGATGCTAATGCTCCACCTCACTGCACCTCGAAGTTCAAAGGTTAATCTTACGAACATTAATTTGTTAAACAAGCGTTCATCAATGGATACACCTCAACGGAGCAGGTTCATCAGTTCAACCATAATACAGTTTAATGCAGTTCATAAAACTGTGACAACAATTAAATTCGCAATATGTAACATTTTTTCGAGAAAGCACATACAATTTGCTTTCTGATAATTTAATTTCCATTTGTTACGTCTTGACAATATATCTCAATTGGTTTGCTGGGAACCTTAGTGGTCAGAGGTTTGCCAGATCTATCCTTAGCAAAATAAAAAAATATTGCGACAGTTCAAAACTGGTTCTACCAGCCATTAATTATATTGACCGAGAACATAGTCGATCCTAGTCAGTAACAAGACTTGCTCATTCTACACTCATAATTAATTCGTATTTGACTTAAAATACACATGATTGTGTGTCGGTATCTTACACACTGATCAAGTGAAAATAACCTGCGCGGAAGTTATATTTTCCCAGGATTGTACATCGTTATGTGAATTACGACATGTCCTATATGATGGGGAATGAACATTTTATGATAATTTGATCTATAGCTTACAAGGGCTAAGCCGTAAAATTGATATGCTCCTTATAATATGCAAGATGACCTACATGGTAAACACATGAATCAGGTATGAAGTTTTAACCAAAGAGTTGCTATGCGTTACAGGAACAATGCAGTTTTTAGCGTAAACAAAAGTGTGAGTTTAATCGATTTTGTTTATCTTTAGAAAATAACAAGTGAAAATAAATCTCTTTAAAAATGTTGAACCCTCGTCATGCCTTTAATATTCAAGCCATAAATGAATAACTTGGTAAAAAGTTTCTTCTTTATTTAAAAAACTATAATTTTAAGATATATTTACTCGTAAAATCTGAAAATTGGTTATGAAATAGTTTTGTGTGTCCTGTGTAGTAATACTGAATTCAAAATTAGATATTATCGTATTAAGAATTTGTTTAAGTCCTCCCTAATAAAAATTAATTTAAATATTTTGACTGATTTTAGCATTAGCCTACTTGTTTGGTCATTCCAAACAAATAATTAAAATCGTAGATAAGTAGGCTATCGTTTTTCACGTTTTTAAGAGCATGTTACAAATTTATAGAACAGAAATGAATAAATCTACACTTATCCTATCACAATTCTGCTGTAATATCTAAATCATTTTTACTGACCAATGTTTTCCCACCTAAAATTTAGTTTAGTTTTTTTTGTTTTTTTTTAATGAGGTTTTTCTACTTTCCTCCTCTTTAATTTTTGCAATAAAAAAATATAATATTTTGTACACAATTCAAAACTATCTAAATCCGCATTTTCCTCGGACACACCCAACGCACTTGCACTCCACAGTACACCAGCGACCGGCCTGTGACGTCACGCGTGGCCCCGCCCATATCCAGGCCTGTGTGACGTCACAGCTGTCACTCCCGGGGTGAATTTTAGCACTAGCGCGACACCGGAAGACACTTTTCCGAATGAAAACACTACAGGAACACGCGAACATCCTCCTGGGACCACTGTCACTCTCTGACTGACGGTCCGTCGTCGGTTATATAACTCTGTTATGTAATATGCCCATCGGCCTCTGGTAGGGAACGGGAAGGGTAAGGTCCGAAATTACTAATTGAAAGACCATGACGGTTATTTTCGATTTTTCAAAAATAACACGTCTTTAAAAGTGGGTTCCAGTCAGGAAACATTTTGGGGTTCAATCTCCATCCCCTATTAGGCCAGTGTTAACTTTCCCCCATAAAGCCCGTATTCTCAACGGATTATCCGATATAGATTCCTTATGTCTCATTTTAAACAGGAACAAATTCATAGCGGTTTTAGTGAGCATAAATTCCATATTAAAATAGTTCACCAATATAAAAACTAAAAATATTTATTATTTTGGAATTTTAGTTAATGACTAGATCTGATATTGAAGTTTTGCTCAATGAAGTCGATATTTAATTCTTTTCTCTTTGAAATTAGCCATAAACAAACGCTATCGGATAATCCGATGAGGAGGGCAGGGCGTTGAAAGGTAACATTGGTCTTATGGGAGAAGCAGATAGAAACGCGAAATGTTACGTGACCAGAGCCCAATTAATTTAAAGTACCTGGAGGCCGAGCTTTTCTCGGGGAATGCCAATCAGTTTGTTTAGATTACTTGGAGTAATATTTCACTACTTCCCCCTACTGATAATCGGATTTTTTGTAGTTCATTTGCCTCTTTTCTACATTATTAAGGTCACTCCAGTTGTTATTTATAGTTCAATGTCCCTTCATTTATTTTACAACTCTATATATGCAATATTCACTCAAAGCTTTTAGTCTTCAGGAAACCACACGTTAACAATACTATCCTATACTCTAATATGAGTAAGGTTTACTTGTATGTTTGCTTGCTTGCTAGCTTGCTTGCTTGCGACTCTGATATCAAAAACAGCTCCAACGATTTCCTTCAAATGTTTGAAATAACTAATTTCTAGGATAAAAATAAGTTCTAGACAGGCCTCATCATCAGGAAAAATCAAATAATGTAAAAAAACTAAAATGAAAAGTTAAAAAAATTAACATTGGGCTTATGGAGTTTCAAACTAAAACAAAAGAATTTTAACATCTGTTCATAATCAACCAGGGAACTGTCAAAGTAATACTCATGTTGTCTACGAGTACCTGGGGGGCCGAGCTTTGCTCGGGGAAGGCCAGTCAGTTTGTTTAGATCACTCGGAGTAATATTTCACCACTTCCCCGAACTAATTATCAGATTTGTATAGCCCATTAGCCTCTCTTCTGCAGTTTTAAGGTCACTCAAGTTGTTATTCATAGCTCAATATCAATATATCAATATCTCTTTAAAACGCCGACGCAACCTGGGCTTTAAGGTGAATATGAATGAATGGTGAGTGTGGAATGGGTGAGATGCCTTGTGTAGCCTTGTTACTGATTAAGACCGCCTGATTATTTAGCCAGGATCATTATTTAATTGCCAAATGACCAATGGCAGCTGGATCCAGTATCGAGTCTTCAGAAAATTTTGTCAGGATTTTGCTCTCAGGAAACCACATGTTAACAATTATTATAAACAACATGAGTATTACTTTGACAGTTCCCCGGTTGATTATGAACTGCTGCTACAATTATTTTGTTTTGATTTTGAACTCCAAGAGCCCAATGTTGTTTTTTAAACTTTTTATTTTCGTATTTCTACATTATTTCATTTTTCCTGGGGATGAGACCTGTCTAGAATTTATTTTTATCCCAAACATTAGTTATTTCCAACATTTGAAGTAAATTGTTGTTGCCGTTTTTGAGATCAGAGTTACAAGCAAGCAAGCACGGACAGACGCAAGCGTGCAAGCAAGCAAGCGAGTAAGCAATCAATCTAGCAAACCTTACTCATATTATAGTAAAGGATAGATAATTTATGGTTTATGAGTATATCTTTGACAAAGGCTGACCTCTTTTGAAAACTACAAAGCCTCCGGAGCAGAAAATGGATTGATTTATCTGTATATTATATGCCCAAACGTTGCCAAACGTGCCCAAAGTGCTTCCCCTTAAACTAGCAATTCCGATAAGAAATCACAGTAAAAAGTAATTTTCTTTTTTGTTTCATTGTTTGTCCATACCCCCAAGACCGCATAGCTCGTTTATTAATGTATTCATGATTTTCTTTCTCTTCAGTACTGAGTTTTCCTTTGTATTTATGCGTGTGAGAGCCAATTGTTCTATATAATGTGTTGGAGCCCAAGTGCACAACGAATGGGTGGCATTCCACAGATAGTGGCGTTACAAGACAAACTCATTACAAAGCTCGCCCCCCCCCCCACCCACCAGGCTCGCTGAACGACTCGGGTTCGCTCGTTTAGCGGTCTCATTTATCACGCCAGTCGCGACCATCAGTCATGTGGGGCTCGCCGGTCTTATGACACACTAGTTAAACAATTTAAGGCTTAAAGTTTTTGACACAAAAGCGGATTTATATTTGTACTTAGTGCTATCAACGTAATAGGAGTGGGCTCCAGTCACAACAGCGTTTCTACCTGCTTCCCCATAAGACCAATGTTAATTTTCAAAGCCCGTTCCTCCTCAACGGATTATCCGATATAGTTGATTTATGCCTTATTTTTTAGAAAAAAGTTTTACCTAGTGTACTTTGTTTCTAATACATTGTTTGTGATAGTGAGTTTATGTTATTTAAGAAATTATTGTGGGCGTTTTCAATCTCTGATTAGTAAAACAGGTTTCACATTTTGGGATCTAGAACCTGATCCTGTCTACAGGTGAGAAAAACCCTAAAACATTACACAAAATTTGACATATACCTAGGAATTTTAGTTTGCAAAATTTCAATATCACAAATAATAATCGTTGAATCAAATCCCAAAATATTAGATGTTGACAATTTGTTGTGGGTGAGCTATTTGCGATTTCAAAATTCTCTTCACTAAAGTTACTAGGTGTTTTTAGCGAATTTCCCCTATAGGGAAGAAGCTATTACCGTAGTCGGCATGGTAAGACCTAGGCCCGGGACCATGATAATTTTTCGTTTTGAGGTCCCCAGACCCCAAAAACACCATTCGTTCAAAACTGTATATATATATATATATATATATATATATATATATATATATATATATGTCCGTGAGCACGATAACTCTTGTAAAAATTATCCGATTTTGATGAAATTTGGTATAAACGTGTAAAGCAACATTTATGACTTTAAGTTCGAAAACCAGCCAGATCGCTCTACCCAAAAGGGTATTTTGGGGGGGTTTTGTACCCCAAAAACGAGTTTTTTGAATTTTTTACGTATAATTTTGGAAATAGTTAAATTTTAGTTTTCACCATTGGATTCAGCTTACAAAAACACACTATTTGGTATTTTGATCATTTCTCTGCGTCAATTGGTTACCGAGATATTGAAAGTGCTAAACACAGTACGTTGTCTAATGTTATTCTTATGGAGGAAAAGAAAAATTTTATATCTCGCTTATTTATGAACGTATACTGACGAAACTTGGTATACGGCTTCATCTGGTTGTGGACCATTGATATTTGCTCAAAAAAACAATTTTTTTCCAAAGGCTCCCTTAGCAGCAAACCTGCGTACTCAGCCCCATGTTATTCTTATGGAGAATAATTAACATGTTATCTCCCTTAATTATGAAAATAAATTAATGAAATTTGGTATGTGGCTTTATCTAAATGAGTTATATTGATATTTGTATAAAACCCCATTTTATGTGTTCCTTCCTTCAGAAAACCTGCATACTCAGCCGCCATGTTATTCTTATGGAGAATAATTAAAATGTCATAAATCTTTTATTTATGAATGTATATTGATGAAACTTGGTATGTGGCTTTATGTGGTATTAAGATTCATATATATGCATTGGAAATTCGCTGAGTACGCAGGTTTGCTGCTAGGGGGGTATTCTTCTTTAAATGAACCAAAAGTCAACGATTTAGAACAATCTGTTGAGGAGGGACGGGCTTTGAAAGTTAACATTGGGCTTATGGAAGAAACAGTGAAAAGGCGGAGACCGGAACCCCTCTTAAGCTCGAGTACTCTTTTACGATTGTGTGTACTATACACACATCGCGTTTTTCAATAGTTACAATTAGAAACTTTCTCCCTGCCATACTTTCAAACCTTCACAATAATATTTCTCTTCCTTTTCCTTTGAATTGCAGTTAAATAAAGAGCGGTATTTGAGTCACAGCCATTAGTGACCTGCGACTCTAGTCCTGTTGAATACATTGAATAGTGCCGCCGACAATTATCAACTCCTTTGGCAACTCAGACAGCCTATTAATCCGACCAGACCTGAGCAGGTGGTCTGCTTTCAGCTTATTTAATGAGCCACAACACAAACACGATACAAACAAGTGGAAGTCTTTGAATAGAAAATGTTTAAATGGTTTATGGAACGAGTGAAACAACCTGCCACTTGTAAATTACGAAGTAAAATTAACTACGGCTGCTCGTATTGGGATTAAATGGCTGCAGTGGCCTTTCAATGAAGATAATTTATGTATTCTAGTTCCACTATGTAATAAAGTGCGTTAGGTATGCCGTGCCCTATTAACAGACACAGGTCAAGCACATTTTTTATAGTTTCACCACTGGAGTCTGTCCAGAAATAAAGGGCAAGCAGGTTTTTTTCTTTAATTACCCGAGTTTAATTATAAATGAAGGTTAGCTTATTAATTATACAAAAGGTTTGTAACAATATCTTCAGTGGTTGCTAAGAAACAGGGACTCAAATATGCATAATTTAACATAGGCAGTATAGGGCCATCCGGCTCCCCTTCGTTAGCATGCGTAGTAAAAAATACACCCCGTCGCAGCAAACCTGCATACTCAGCGAATTTCCAATGAATATATAACATAACACATTAAGCCACTTAACAGAATTCATAAGAAATATATTCACAAGCAAGCAATATTTAAAATATTAATTATTCTCCATAAGAACAACATTGGGGATGAGTACGCAGGTTTGCTGCAACAAGGAATACAAAATAACGGGTTTTTAAGCAAATACCAATAGAACTCATCTAAGTGAAGTCACTTACCAAGTTTCATCCATATACATTCATAAATAAGCTATATATAACATTTTAAATATTTTCCATAAGAATAACAAGGGGACGGAGTACCTAGGTTTGCTGCTACGGGAACCATAGGAAAAAAATCAGTTTTTTGTTCAAACAACAACAAACCACAACCAGATGAAGCGATATACCAAGTTTCGTCAGCTTATGTTCATAAATAACCGAGTTATAAAACTTTTCTTTTTCTCCATAAGAATAACATTGGACAACGTACTGTGTTTAGCACTTTCAATATCTCAGTAACCAATTGACGTAGAGCAATGATCGAAATACCAAATTGTTTGTTTTTCAAGCTGAATTCAATAGTATAAATTAAAATTTGATTTAAATGATAATTACATGTAAAAACTCAAAAAAAAAAACATTTTTGGGGTACAAAACCCCCCCCCCCCAAACCCCCCCCCCAAAACCCCCCTTTGGATGGTGCGATTTGTCTGGTTTTCGAACTCTTTCAAATAAATAGTACTTTACATATTTGTTCCAAATTTTATTAAGATCGGACCTTTTTTACGAGAGTTATCGTGCTTACGGACACACACACACACACACACACACACATATATATATATATATATATATATATATATATATACATATATTAAAATTTGAACGAATGGTGTTTTTGGCATCTGGGGCCCTCAAAACGAAAAGTCTCAGGCTTAAGTCTTACCATGAGACCTACGGTAATAGCTTCTTCCCTTTAGGGAAAATTCGCTAAAACAATAAACTTAATCAGTTCGCTAGCTTGTATAGTTAAAATAACCCAAAGGCTTGCATATTTGGACCAGCAGCGCCAAACTGCTCAGAATCAAATCACAAATAAATCAAATCAAATCATTTATTGCCATCATAGCATTGAATTACATACTTACGCACCTAGGGTAGTAAGATCGTAAAAGCGATGCTTGAAAGCAAGAGTGCGGAGCACCCGAAGGCGTTATGGCTCTACTACTCGAGGCGCGGACACTATTTTATCGCCCTTTAAGATCAAACAAGATTGGAAAAATTAAACACTAACACTTTCAACTACAACTTTCACTCCACGTTAAGGTTATATCAGCAACAACAAAATATCCCCGTAGCAGCAAACCTTCGCACACAGCGAATTTCCAATGTATATATATGTATCTTAATTCCACTTAAAGCCACATACCAAGTTTAATCAATGTACGTTTATAAATAAATGAGTTATGACTTTTTAATTATTCTCTATAAGAATAACATGGCGTCTGAGGGCGTAGGTTTGCTGAAACAAGGTACAAACAAAATGGGTTTTTATGCAAAATCTTTTATAACTCAACTAAGTGAAGCCACATACCAAATTTTAATTTATGATTTATTTAATTTTAAATTTTACTTTATGTTCATAATTAAGGGGGATAACATTTGACTTATTCCCCATAAGAATAACATGGGGGCTGAGTACACAGGTTTTCTGCTACGGGAACTATCAGCAAAAAATCATTTTTCGTGCAAATATCAATAGACCACAACAGTATGAAGCAATATACCAAGTTTCGTCAGGATAAGTTGATAAATAAGCAAGATATACAATTTTTCTTATTCTCCATAAGGATAACATTGGACAACGTACTGCGTTTAGCACTTTCAATATCTCGGTAACCAGTTGACGTAGAGCAATGATCAAAACACCAAATTTTTTAAGCTGAATTTAATGATGAAAACTAAAATTGGATTTACTAAAATATTAAATGTAAAAACTCAACAAAAAGGTTTTTGGGGTACAAAACCACCCAAAATATGCCTTTGGATAGACCGATCAGGCTGGTTTTCGAACTTAAAGTCATAAATGTTGCTTTACATGTTTGTACCAAATTTCATCAAAATCGGATAGTTTTTACGAGAGTTATCGCACACACGGACACATATATATTACAGTTTTGAACGAATGATGTTTTTGGCATCTGGGGTCCTCAAAACGAAAAGTTATCATGGTCCCGGGCCTAGGTCTTACCATGCCGACTACGGTAATAGTTTCTTCCCTATAGGGTAAATTCGCTAAAACAATAATTGTATGTTGTGAAAACTTTGATTGTTGTAAACGCAACAGCTGATGCTATTGGAACAGCTGATTGAGCTCTGCCGGGAGTGTAATCGTAACGCTGTGTCGTTACCTCCCTAGTCTGCAATAAAGCTCATTACTTACCTCTCAAGATAGGGATATTCAACACGTGGCTTTAAAATTTGTTACAATACTCATACTGACGATTATCTTCAGGTTCCAGTATCATAACAAACACATGGAATATAAGTTAAACATACAAAACAAATATATGATTCTCTAAAGCTCTAATGGTTATGTAACGCATCATCTTTATATATAATTCTCTAAGTGAAATTTCTAAGTCAAAATCGTGGGAGTTTGACAGATTGCAGGATGATGGGAGACAAAAGCATGGGGATTTAAAAACCTCTGCTTTGTTTACATTACAACATGTGATTAAGTGTCTGCTTTGTTTACATTACAACATGTGATTAAGTGTCTGCTTTGTTTACATTACAACATGTGATTAAGTGTCTGCTTTGTTTACATTACAACATGTGATTAAGTGTCTGCTTTGTTTACATTACAACATGTGATTAAGTGTCTGCTTTGTTTACATTACAACTTGTGATTAAGTGTCTGCTTTGTTTACATTACAACATGTGATTAAGTGTCTGCTTTGTTTATATTACAACATGTGATTAAGTGTCTGCTTTGTTTACATTACAACATGTGATTAAGTGTCTGCTTTGTTTACGAACTGACATATGCGTTCCTACTCGGAGGAAGGGTAGGGGCTATCGCCCCTTCAAGCCACTACTCCAATGAGAGGTAACACTAATGAACAAAACTGCAAGCCGTTCTTTCCAAATTTTGGTGAGGCATAGAACTACTCGCTAAAATTGAACGAGTCGGCAAAGAGACTCAAACAAATACCTACTCATGATTTTAACATTAATAAACTTATATTTGTTTGTTTGCTCATAATTTATCATATTTCACAAGTATATGCATAAATCAAACGAACAAATTAATTTGCTCCAACTTTTACTACTTTTATTCGAGTGATTTGCATGAGTAGATTCACTTACGGGATTAAAACAACCAATCAGGATGGTTCAAAGAACGAGAAATTTGTCTCGCCAGTGTACCAACCTGACAAAATCACCGGCTCGCTTTTTCGACAAAAATATTAAAGCAGTATTACCTCCAGTTATACAACAAACATCCCTGCACTAGTCTTTTACTATAGATATACATTAGATGATACACGCTATTAATTTAATCAAACTCCAAATTAATAATTTAGCATTTAGTAAAATAGTTGCATTGACATAATGGTCCCCTTTCATTTAGATAATGTTACTGAGGCTTTGGATCTTTATTGGCTAGCTTATTTTACATGAATCATCGGGTATTGAGAACGAAATATAGAGAAAAGTAATGAAAAAGAGATATTTTTTATTCGATTTAGTGTCATCTCGTAGATGAATACGAGTAAATTATCCGGGAATTCGAAAAACCATTAGCTCAATAGAATGTTTTGCCGCTAAAAATTTTGAATAATTTACTTGATAGTAATAAATTATGGAACTCTATTATTATGGCTGTAGTTTAAAAAATTTTGAGGATTTGTGACCATCAGCTATAGATATATTTTGTTGTACATAAAATCGCATGCGATCCTCATTTTTGTAAACAAGTGGATTCACTTAATCCTGAATGAATGATACACCTCTGTATGACTAATTTTTCTACTAGTTTTTTCTCAATCAAAACTCTGTAGTCCGCAACGTGAGATCATTAAGCTCGGGGACAGGATCGTAAGTCCAGGACACGTTACGATCCTGCGCAGAGATCGAGTATCAGGAACACGAGTAGGAGGCCGGGAAGCCGATGGACGAAGGGGGTTGTCTGGTGGCAATCTCTTCATTACGTGAGGACCTAGTTACGCGACTGCTGTGTGGGACTGTTGATATCAACGATTTAAAGTTGAACAATCTCTCAACATATACAGGGTGTCCCGCGAGAGTATGGCACAAAAGCAGGATTTGGTAGAATCGACAAAAATATAAAAAAATCACATAACTTTTTTCGAAATCACTTTGTTTTCTGTCTGTCTGCCACTATGGGTTGTTAATCAGTTTAGTAAATCATAGTAATCACTTGCGGAACCGACTCGAAACATGACACTGTATTATACTATTTTAGGGATATTTTGGTATTGAATTTCACGTTTCTAGGTTTAACCGTTTCAAAATGGCGGCCAATTCAATTGTTCAAAGTTTAATGTATTTGAACGGCAAATTAAGAAATTTTAAGCCAAAAAATATGGTCCCTTAACCCATAGCTGAGCAATTGAAATAGTTGTGTATCGTGGAAATTCTTTGTAAATTACCACACGTTAATTTATACAAATTGATATTATTCGGCGATTAGTTGAGGGACCTTTGACATACTTTTACAATCTTTTTAGCTTATAATTTCACGCATTGTAAATGCACAGATTGATTTAAAAAAATATTTCCCATTTTCAAGATACTATGCTTTAAAGAATTCCGCCATTTTGAAACGGTTAAAGATAGAAACGCTAAATTCAATACCGAGTCAGAACTGATCTAGTATAGTACACGTGCCAAGTTTTAAATCAGTACCTCAAGTGGATTCTAAATATATATGTATACAGTATTGATTAAAAACCACGTACAGGCAGACAAACGGAAAACGATACGATTTAGGAAAATGTTTATACGAAGTTTTTTGCTCCTTTTGATGAGTTCCGAGATCCTATATATAAATATAAATCCTACCTTTTTTACAACAAATAACAACTTAGCATACCTAAAAAATTACGTTTTATTATTTTTGCGGTTACAGGGAGTATGTAAAAGTCGTTAAAAATATTATCTTATACACCATTTTGCGAGAAACCATGTGGTGTAATCAGATGTTCAATCCGATTGATGGTAACGGAGATTCGATTGTTAAGCGATTTCAAAGGGTCAGCTCGCGGAGAAGGTGAAAGGGCCATAGGCCAGTCAACGAACTTGACCTACAATCTTACAAATGAATTCGTTTGCCAAATTTGACTGAAATAGACTAATACGTTAGTGAGTGAATCGACTGAAACTCATACAGTTGTAAATGCATTTTGTTGCGTAAATTGGTTCTCTTCGTTCATCCTATTAGCCATTTATAATAAAGTTAAACGTTAATGTATGCATATTTTTGTATATTATTGGAAAAGGCATCCCGCATTCGATTCGGAAAAAGTATTTTTTTACATAAAAGTGCGCATTAGCTGTTAAAGAGCTAAATTACTACATGAATGTTGATCTTATCAGCATTATGAAATGCATCATTTTCGTTCTTTTTAATTCAAGTAAAAAACGTTGTTTATACTATTCGCATATCCACCAAACATTTAAAATTTTGAGAAATCGTCTGAGCACTTAAAATAAACAAAATGGCTGTGTGTGAGGATCTTAAAGCATAGATGTTTAAGTATCCTATACTCTAAAATGAGTAAGGTTTGCTTGCTAGCGACACTGATCTCAAAAATGGCTCCAGCGATTTCCTTCAAACGTTCGAAATAACTAGTTTCTGGGATAAAAATAAGTTCTAGACAGGCCTCATCCCCAGGAAAAATCAAATAATGTAAATAAACTAAAAAGAAAAGTTTAAAAAATTAACATTGGGCTTATGGAGTTTCAAATCAAAACTAAAGAATTGTAACAGCTGTTCATAATCAACCAGGGAACTGTCAAAGTAATACTCATGTTGTTTATGATTATTAACATGTGGTTTCTTGAGAGCAGATATTAAAAGATTTGAGTGAAGATTACATATATAGAGTAGTAAAACAAATCAAAATGATATTGAGCTATAAATAACAACTGGAGGGACCTTAAAAATGTAGAAAAAGGCAGATGATTTATACAAATCTGATTATCAGTGGGGTGAAATAATACTCCGAGTCTTCTAAACAAACTGGCTGGCCTTCCCCCAAGCAAAGCTCGGCTCCCAGGTACTAAATCAAAATAAGCTTGTCGTAAAAGTTTTCGGAGAACCGTCCGTTACTCAGAAATTGCCCTTAATATTAAGAAAAAGCCAATGAGCTAAGACTATTTACACGATAACGAAAGCGCAAAGCGGATCACATTCAACCACTAAGTAAAGAAAATTACCTATATTATTAAACATTTTTTATATTAGTTCGCGATTTTTGACCTCTAAAACTATTATTTTGTATACATGTTTGGCAACAATGAAAAGCTCTTCATCTCTAGATGTGCCATTTGGTGTTTTTAAACCCTCCACCTTTAGAGTTCCACCCCATAGGCTTTTAAAGTTCCAATGTTAATGTTATGTTCTTATGGCTTTATTTTATTTAGTTAGTCAGCTGATTATTATGTAAATCAACTTTTACAAAATCTGACTCTATGCCTGCTAGATACCGGTGCGGAGAACGGGACATCGGCTAATTATTCCTGGAAAGCTTTCTTAAAGTTCTCAGCAAGTGAAGTTTCAGATATAAAATACTAGCTGTTCCCGCAGGCTTCGTCCCGCAAATCTACCTATAATATTAATCCCCCGTAGCAGCAAACCTGCGTACTCAGCGAATTTCCAATGCATATATATGTATATTAATACCACATAAAGCCACATACCAAGTTTCATCAATATACATTCATAAATAAACGATTTATGACATTTTAATTATTCTCCATAAGAATAACATGGCGGCTGAGTATGCAGGTTTGCTGAAGCAAGGAGCACAACAAATGGGGTTTTATACAAATATCAATATAACTCATGTAGGTAAAGCCATATACCAAATTTCATTAATTTATTTTCATAATGAAGGGAGATAACACGTTACTTATTCTCCATAAGAATAACATGGGGCTGAGTACGCAGGTTTGCTGCCACGGGAGCCATTGGTAAAAAATTGTTTTTTTGAGCAAATATCAATGGTCCACAACCAGATGAAGCCGTATACCAAGTTTCGTCAGTATACGTTAATAAATAAGCGAGATATAAAATTTTTATTTTCCTCCATAAGAATAACATTAGACAACGTACTGTGTTTAGCACTTTCAATATCTCGGTAACCAATTGACGTAGAGAAATGATCAAAATACCAAATTGTGTGTTTTTTTAAGCTAAATCCAATGGTAAAAACTAAAATTTGACTATTTGCAAAATTATAAGTACAAAATTCGAAAAACCCATTTTTGGGGTACAAAACCCCCCCAAAATACCCCTTCGGATAGAGCGATCTGGCTGGTTTTCGAACTTAAAGTCATAAATGTTGCTTTACACGTTTATACCAAATTTCATCAAAATCGGATAATTTTACGAGAGTTATCGTGCTCACGGACACACATATATATATACATATATATATATATATATATATACAGTTTCGAACGAATGGTGTTTTTGGGGTCTGGGGACCTCAAAACGAAAAGTTATCATGGTCCCGGGCCTAGGTCTTACCATGCCGACTACGGTAATAGCTTCTTCCCTATAGGGGGAATTCGCTAATAAAGAAGAGGTGGTTTCTGTGTTCCAGGTGAACGCAAAAACTACTGAACCACTGATCTGAAACTTAACACATAGGTAGATCTTGAACCCATGCAACACATAGGCCCATTCACTTCCTTAAAATCCCCTCGGGCTACGCCCCGTGAACGTCCTAATTTTCAATGTTTACATTTCAGAATAAAGTAACATTCAGAAACTGTAATGCGAACAGCTGTGGATACTTTCACTTGACAGCTTAAAGAGCACAAGCAAGAACAGCTGTTTCAAGCTAACTAAAATTCAAATTGCATTGACTAAAGAACGGGTAAAGAAAACCCCTGTGCGAAGAACGGGTAGTCAGCTAGTAATTTATAAAAATACCCCCGTAGCAGCAAACCTGCGTACTCAGCGAATTTCCAATCCATATATATGTATCTTAATACCACATAAAGCCTCATACCAAGTTTCATCAATATACATTCATAAATAAACGATTTATGACATTTTAATTATTCTCCATAAGAATAACATGGCAGCTGAGTATGCAGGTTTGCTGAAGCAAGATACACAAAAAATGGGGTTTTATACAAATATCAATATAACTCTTGTAGGTAAAGCCACATACCAAATTTCATTAATTTATTTTCATAATGAAGGCAGACACGTTACTTATTCTCCATAAGAATAACATGGGGCTGAGTACGCAGGTTTGCTGCTACGGGAGCCTTGGGTAAAAATTGTCTTTTTGAGCAAATATCAATGGTCCACAACCAGATGAAGCCGTATACCAAGTTTCGTCAGTATACGTTCATAAATAAGCGAGATATCAAATTTTTATTTTTCTCCATAAGAATAACATTAGACAACGTACTGTATTTAGTACTTTCAATATCTCGGTAACCAATTGACGTAGAGAAATGATCAAAATACCAAATTGTGTGTTTTTTTAAGCTGAATCCAATGGTAAAAACTAAAATTTGACTATTTGCAAAATTATAAGTACAAAATTCGAAAAACCCATTTTTGGGGTACAAAACCCCCCCAAAATACCCCTTCGGATAGAGCGATCTGGCTGGTTTTCGAACTTAAAGTCATAAATGTTGCTTTACACGTTTATACCAAATTTCATCAAAATCGGATAATTTTACGAGAGTTATCGTGCTCACGGACACACATATATATATACATATATATATATATATATATATATATATATATATATATATATATATATACAGTTTCGAACGAATGGTGTTTTTGGGGTCTGGGGACCTCAAAACGAAAAGTTATCATGGTCCCGGGCCTAGGTCTTACCATGCCGACTACGGTAATAGCTTCTTCCCTATAGGGGGAATTCGCTAATAAAGAAGAGGTGGTTTCTGTGTTCCAGGTGAACGCAGAAACTACTGAACCACTGATCTGAAACTTAACACATAGGTAGATCTTGAACCCATGCAACACATAGGCCCATTCACTTCCTTAAAATCCCCTCGGGCTACGCCCCGTGAACGTCCTAATTTTCAATGTTTACATTTCAGAATAAAGTTACATTCAGAAACTGTAATGCGAACAGCTGTGGATACTTTCACTTGACAGCTTAAAGAGCACAAGCAAGAACAGCTGTTTCAAGCTAACTAAAATTCAAATTGCATTGACTAAAGAACGGGTAAAGAAAACCCCTGTGCGAAGAACGGGTAGTCAGCTAGTAATTTATAAAAATACCCCCGTAGCAGCAAACCTGCGTACTCAGCGAATTTCCAATCCATATATATGTATCTTAATACCACATAAAGCCTCATACCAAGTTTCATCAATATACATTCATAAATAAACGATTTATGACATTTTAATTATTCTCCATAAGAATAACATGGCAGCTGAGTATGCAGGTTTGCTGAAGCAAGATACACAAAAAATGGGGTTTTATACAAATATCAATATAACTCTTGTAGGTAAAGCCACATACCAAATTTCATTAATTTATTTTCATAATGAAGGCAGACACGTTACTTATTCTCCATAAGAATAACATGGGGCTGAGTACGCAGGTTTGCTGCTACGGGAGCCTTGGGTAAAAATTGTCTTTTTGAGCAAATATCAATGGTCCACAACCAGATGAAGCCGTATACCAAGTTTCGTCAGTATACGTTCATAAATAAGCGAGATATCAAATTTTTATTTTTCTCCATAAGAATAACATTAGACAACGTACTGTATTTAGTACTTTCAATATCTCGGTAACCAATTGACGTAGAGAAATGATCAAAATACCAAATTGTGTGTTTTTTTAAGCTGAATCCAATGGTAAAAATAAAATTTGACCATTTCCAAAATTATATGTAAAAAATTCGAAAAACCCATTTTTGGGGTACAAAACCCCCCCAAAATACCCCTTCGGATAGAGCGATCTGGCTGGTTTTCGAACTTAAAGTCATAAACGTTGCTTTACACGTTTATACCAAATTTCATCAAAATCGGATAATTTTTACGAGAGTTATCGTGCTCACGGACACATATATATATATATATATATATATATATATATATAAGTTTCGAACGAATGGTGTTTTTGGGGTCTGGAGACCTCAAAACGAAAAGTTATCATGGTCCCGGGCCTAGTTCTTACCATGCTGACTACGGTAATAGCTTCTTCCCTATAGGGGAAATTCGCTAAATACCCCCGTAGCAGCAAACCTGCGTACTCAGCGAATTTCCAATGCATATATATGTATCTTAATACCACATAAAGCCACATACCAAGTTTCATCAATATACATTCATAAACAAACGATATATGACATTTTAATTATTCTCCATAAGAATAACATTGCGGCTGAGTATGCAGGTTTGCTGAAGCAAGGAACACAAAAAATGGGGTTCTATACAAATATCAATATAACTCATTTAGGTAAAGCCACATACCAAATTTCATTAATTTATTTTCATAATTAAGGGAGATAACATGTTACTTATTCTCCATAAGAATAACATGGGGCTGAGTACGCAGGTTTGCTGCTACGGGAGCCTTTGGAAAAAAATTGTTTTTTTGAGCAAATATCAATGGTCCACAACCAGATGAAGCCGTATACCAAGTTTCGTCAGTATACGTTCATAAATAAGCGAGATATAAAATTTTTCTTTTCCTCCATAAGAATAACATTAGACAACGTACTGTGTTTAGCACTTTCAATATCTCGGTAACCAATTGACGTAGAGAAATGATCAAAATACCATATTGTGTGTTTTTTTAAGCTGAATCCAATAGAAAAAATTAAATTTTGACTATTTCCAAAATTATATGTAAAAAATTCGAAAAACCCATTTTTGGGGTACAAAACCCCCCCAAAATACCCCTTCGGATGGAGCGATCTGGCTGGTTTTCGAACTTAAAGTCATAAATGTTGCTTTACACGTTTATACCAAATTTTATGAAAATCGGATAATTTTTACGAGAGTTATCGTGCTCACGGACACATATATATATATATATATATATATATATATATATATATATATATACAGTTTCGAACGAATGGTGTTTTTGGGGTCTGGGGACCTCAAAACGAAAAGTTATCATGGTCCCGGGCCTAGGTCTTACCATGCCGACTACGGTAATAGCTTCTTCCCTATAGGGGAAATTCGCTAAAACTATGACAGTTGTGTGTGCTGTATTCTGTGGTTACCCCGTGGAACTACTACGAATCAAGATCAGCTGTTTGTATTTTCATTAGCTCAAACAAAAAATGAATTTCCATAATAAATACATGGGAACTTTGTCGGGATCTCTGGCGGAGCCCTAAGGTCAGATTTGGATGAAAACCATTTAGTTTTCCTATTTGATGCCTAAAAAATCTGTACAAAATTCCAGCTCTCTACCTACATGGAAAGGTGGAGAATTAGTGTTGAGTGAGTCAGTCAGCCAGGGCTTTGCCTTTTATAGATATAGCTTAATCTACGACTTATGTTAAATAGGTTAGAAGTAATAATAAACCTATCCAAACACAAACCGTCCAAAATCGCGGACGAAATTACTCCCTTTACACGTTTAGTTTACCTCAACCACTCGATAAAATGGAGTGATCGAAAAAATAGAAGGTAAGACAATTAGTATAGTGAGTGAAATAATAAAAACGTATTAAATTGTTGGCAGAAAGTATTACACTAAAACCTTTAATGGATTGCCAATTAGCTATTTCTTAATAATTGCTAACTAATACATAAAGAAAACCAGCATGAATAATGAAACGTTATGATCTGGCCACAAGTAACAGCAAGATATGGGCAAGCTATGCAATTAATAGAGCGACGTCCGTTGCATAACTAGTAAGTGTTTTTACTAAACTTGTTTGCAGGTAACGTTGGAATGTGTAGAAATAATTAATAACCGAATTAATAAAAATGTTGAGGCTGTTTCAGCACACGTTAAGAAAATAATTGCTCATTTTGTGACAGGAATTAACCATTGTCAAGACAACTTAAGTTTCACTACATTCTATCATTAGATAGGAACTTAATTGTTGTATGTTGTGACGACTTACTTCACTTTTTCGTTGTTAGTTTAGACATCAGGTCACTATTAATTAATTTTTAATTATATTGAAGATTATTACAAGGCCTATATTTTATTTCCTCTGCTTTTAGAAGGTAGATGTGAAAAAGAATAACTTATGAATATTTAAATTTTATCTTATTATAAATCTCTGTAGACATTTTCCTAGAAATAATTTCCATCTAAATCGCAGCTAGCAAGATTTCATTAACATCAAACAGTTTTTTAAACCAGTTTACCTCGGTGACGTGTTCTACAAAAGAAAATATGTTGAAATAGTTAACAATAGCAGCACATTGAGCGCTGTTTGGTCATTCGTGAAGGATGTTGTCCGATGATTTAAACATATTTCGAAAATTTATTACCACTTTGAAAACAGCACAGAAATAAAAACAACTACAATAACAACCAGAATAATATCCTTGAAACTAATTGCAACATTAGAAAACTTACTAATGTTTATTTAATAGAATACAATGTCCAAAAACTATATTGGTTCTCGTTGGTGATATTAGTTCTTATTACCAATATAAATCTTAGGTTAGATTTTTCAAATGGAAGACGGGACCATGGAGGTTCTATGAGTCAAGAATAGCAGAGGATTTTGGATGAGGAGCAGGACAAGGAAACAATTTTTAAGTGGATCTTTGGGTCCACAGAAGGGTCGTGCATTAATTGCGCTAAAACCGTGCAAAGCCCTCAAAGGGTCCCTAAAAATGTTCTCTAATTGCGCAAAGCTCTGTCCTGGTGAGTTGTCGGCAGATGGAATTTCCTTGTTTACGTGCCATCATACCACGCCCGCATACCAAAGTCTGATCAAAGGTCAAATGCTAAAGTTTCATTGCAGTATATTCCTTGGTCCTATCTGTATTTATTTATTGTAGTTGTATTGCTAGGGATTTACAGATAATAATTTGGAGGATTAGAATTTCCGTTCAGAGAATATACAGATAATATGATATTAGGTACGAAACATGAATGTTAATTGACAAATGTGTTTTTATTTTTACATTATATTTATTTTACAGTAATGAATTAACTATATGTAGATGGCATGGGCTTTGATAAATTATTCTTAAATACTCACTTCTAAGAATTCTACAGTCAAAGAGGGCCGCCACTGCGCAATTAAGGAACGTCTCTGGTGGTCCCCTCAAGTTGTTTGCGCAGTTCAGCTCACCCAATTTGCGCAGTTAATGCCCGCCCACAGAAGACCCCAGATGATTGTTTGATGATTTTGTTGACTAGTTAAAAAAATATACCTATCCTATACTCTAATATGAGTAAGTTTTGCTTGCTTGTACACCTGCTTCCTTGCAGCTCTGATCTCAAAAACGGCTCCAACAATTTCCTTCAGGTGTTGTAATTAACTTATTTTGAGGAAAAATAAATCAATATAAAAACACGAAAATGAAAAGTTAACATTGGGCTTATCATAACAACTGTTTATAATCAATCAGTGAACTGTCACAGGAATACTTATGTAGTATAAGTTTAAAATGTGCTTTCTCGAGAGCAGTGTCTGAAACCATTGAATGAAGATTACGTATAGAGTGGTCTTATCTGTGTTATGAAACACAGAGCTATAATAACAACTGGAGTAACCTTACTCATGCAGATAAGAGGCAATTGAGCTAAGCAAATCTGCTCGTCAGTAGAGGGGTGTGGTGAATAATTACAAGAGTCATCTGCACAAACTGGCTAACCTTTCCGGGCAAAGCTCGTTCTCTTAGGTACTCTGGTTCTTAAGTATCCAACAGGTGGATAATCGCTTACTTAACGGGCGTGGTGCAACTATAAGTGCAAAGCTGGGCAAAGCGTTAACCGACAGCGACTGGCGTATTATCAAGAGACATTAGTTCCAACGTATCGTGGGGCAGTTTTTCCGTTTTCCGCTCTCTTATCCGCACCGCCCCAGCTATCCGCATTATGCAGATCAATGGAATTGTACTTTACGCTCCACTCAAGTCTTATCCTTTCAATTTTTTAGAATGATGTTTATGAACGGTTTTATTCGCTGTGGACGCCTTAGATTAAAGTGGTTGAACAAGGTCTGTTACCTTTAGTTGGGGAAATACCGTTTTACTTATTCTATCGTGTTTTGCAACCGTTATTACGAATATTGTGGATTTTTGGTAATTCAAGAAAACATTCTGCTTGATTTCAATCATGCAGCAATACTCAATTTGATCCGAATAGAGCAGATATGTTTTGGAAAATGTTTAATAGCCAATGATTGAGTAACAAGCAAATATTACCACAGTCGATATTATACATAGAACGTCATATTTCCTTATAAACAAATCCCACTAACAGCGCAGTTTATAGATTCTACGAAACTAACTAGGGAGATTTATACTAACGTTATACAACATGGATACACTACGTTATACAACATGGATACACTACGTTATACAACATGGATACACTACGTTATACCACATGGATACACTACGTTATACCACATGGATACACTACGTTATACAACATGGATACACTACGTTATACAACATGGATACACTACGTTATACCACATGGATACACTACGTTATACAACATGGATACACTACGTTATACAACATGGATACACTACGTTATACCACATGGATACACTACGTTATACCACATGGATACAATACTTATACAACATGGATACACTACGTTATACAACATGGATACACTACGTTATACAATATGGATACACTACGTTATACAACATGGATACACTACGTTATACAACATGGATACACTACGTTATTCAACATGGATACACTACGTTATACAACATGGATACACTACGTTATACAACATTCGGACCCTTTCATCACACTTTGGACAACACCGCCTCCTTTGCTTACGCGGGTTTCACCGATGCCATATTTTTTTGCTGTAGGCCTAATGGATCAATTTTTTACAAATTGTAGTAGGATTACATGGAATTTCTTGGAAGAGCAGGGGGATGCCGGCCGCGCCAGGTTGGTCGCTACCCGCCGCTCCCTACAAAAGCGCTGTTTTGTCACCAAAAGATTAGGACGGAATGCTCTACCTGGGGAACTGTGCCTTTTCGTCTGATATCAACTTCTACCACAAATGTCAGCACCGCCTCCGGGTCGGGATGTGGGACAGCGGCTAAGGACGCCTGCCTTGCGCTGGTCATGTCCGGCTAAATACTCGCCCATAAATCAACGTCGGGTATTCGGTAAGGTCAGCTTCATTTTTACCTCGGGCCGCGCTTTTAATATCAGCCTCAACGCCTATCGTAGATCAGCGACTAAGCTGCTTATTAGTGGGAGTGACCTCTCGTTGCGGGGTAATGGAATCGATAATTGTGATCGCCTTGAGTCTGGTGGAAGGGTTTGTAAGAAGCTCTTCCTTCTGCGTAAAAATTAGTTGATTAATTAAGAGTAATGTCGTAGAAAATTAATTGCTTGTGAGCTTATTATGGTCTAGGGATTTTTCTCGTGTGAAGACGGGATTAGATTCCAAATTCCGAAACGTCGTGAAACTTGAAACCTTCATTAGGTGTTCAAATACCATCGAATAAACCGACCTTCCTCACGTAAAGCTCGGTATTTGGCTCTTTCCTGAAATACGAAATCTAATTGAGATGTTAGAGGATTCGGGTAGCAAAAGCTACTTGAATAGTTGAGAATCGAAAACAAAGTTTACCGGATAAGAAATTGAAATTCACCATGAAAATTGAAAACCCTTTATTAAACTAAGTTTAGATTATTAGTGAATTTCCTTTGGAAAGTGAACTATTAGCATGACCCGCACGGTGAAACTTAAGCCCGGGACCACCATAGAAGTTCCTAACGTGACCCCCTGAACACCTTTTGGGGGGTCGTTCAAAATGTTATATATATATATGTATGTATATATATATATATATATATATATATATGTGTGTGCGTGTGTGTGTGTGTGTGTGTGTGTGTGTGTGTGTGTGTGTGTGTGTGTGTGTATGCACTCTAGCGGTCGCATTTTTTGTCCGATTTACTTCAAATTTGGTAGGGACGTTCCTTTCTATAATCTGTTGGACAAGTTCGTTGGGAAAAACAATCGGAAAACTCTAAACCCATTTTTTTGGATTAATCTTTCAAATTTCGAGTTTTCGGGCCGAAAAAGGGTCAGAAAAGCCCCAGATGTAAAATTAATGCATGTAAAAAGATGGGAATTAGAGAGGGGAAAGTTTTAAGCCCTCTCTCGTCATTCTAGCATAAATACGTACCGAGTTATTAAAGAAAATGTGTATCGGCTAAACACAGTACATTGTCTTATGGGGGTTTTACACTAGAAAAGCCTGATATTCCTTTGTTAAAGTACTTTTATTATCCCCAGCAACCTCAAGCCTACTTTCAAGCCTGTCTGGACCTTCTCCTAACCTTATAATGCGTAAAATTGTATTCCCAGCTTTGCAAGTAAAAGAAACCAGGAGTATCAGAACAGCCAAAAAATAAATGTTTTCAGATTTCAATAAAAATTGGACAAATGTATGTTTTTACACTGATTTTGAGTTTTAAAAGTTTTTATGTGGAAATTCACTTCCCTCACGTCAGCGTGCTGCGTGCGAACTCGTTTATGTTGGTTAATTTAAACGCTACCATCACAGTGAATGGTTAAGGTCAATGGTGAAATGTTTCACACTAGAACTTGTTTATAATCACGGTAGTTTTGCTATCAACCTGTCAGCTTCGACATCCACGGTCTTTATCGCCAGTTATAATTATACTGATTTACCCACCTAGTATTTTATGGCCGGTATTAATATCACGTTTGAACTACTACGTTTCGCCCTTTGTTAATTGCTACCATAGAAGTAAATGCTTATGCATAAATTATATTAATTATCCATTTGTTATTGTTTTTCTTCCAAGTGAACAGTTATGCCCGCCTTTTCTGAAAGGTCAATGCAATTTTTTTCATTTGGACGATAATGACGATGACATAATGTTGATTGGAATGCTCCTTGTAGCAAAAACATGTCCTTCCCAATCACAAAAAATAGATGGTGACATATGTTCATTTGACTTTATGTTTACTGGTTTTGAAATTGCAAAGCGGTTTTTTGTGGATTATTTAGGGGAAGATTTGTTTTTATGAACTCATTTGTTTCTGAAAATTGTAGGATTTTATAAGTCCTAAATAATGTATACATTTAATGTCTTTACTAGCAACCACGTCAAGGCTTCACCACATAAACTATAGTTTTAACGGAATGAAACCTAAAGTTGCTTTTGTATGTTTGGAGTGTTGCATTACCCTGCGGAAATGACAAACAATCTCAAATAAAGATCACTTTTTTAAGTGAAAAATGGCCAATTTACATAAGCGGTTTTATTTGGCTGCTGATTAAAAATAATCAAAACTTTTATCCCCATGAGTTTAACTTGAGAACTTTGAAGTCCTGTGGTGTGAAGCTGGAAGGTCCGATGCGGGAGGGTACAACACGAACGAACGAACGAACGAACGAACGATAGATGTTGAACTTGAGAACTTTGAAGTCCTGTAGTGTGAAGCTGAAAGGTCCGATGCGGGAGGGTACAACACGAACGAACGAACGAACGAACGAACGAATGAACGAACGATAGATGTTGAACTTGAGAACTTTGAAGTCCTGTGGTGTGAAGCTGAAAGGTCCGATGCGGGAGGGTACAACACGAACGAACGAACGAACGAACGAGCGAACGAACGATAGATGTTGAACTTGAGAACTTTGAAGTCCTGTGGTGTGAGGCTAAAAGGTCCGATGCGGGAGGGTACAACACGAACGAACGAACGAACGAACGAACGATAGATGTTGAACTTGAGAACTTTGAAGTCCTGTAGTGTGAAGCTGAAAGGTCCGATGCGGGAGGGTACAACACGAACGAACGAACGAACGAACGAACGAATGAACGAACGATAGATGTTGAACTTGAGAACTTTGAAGTCCTGTGGTGTGAAGCTGAAAGGTCCGATGCGGGAGGGTACAACACGAACGAACGAACGAACGAACGAGCGAACGAACGATAGATGTTGAACTTGAGAACTTTGAAGTCCTGTGGTGTGAAGCTGAAAGGTCCGATGCGGGAGGGTACAACACGAACGAACGAACGAACGAACGAACGATGGATGTTGAACTTGAGAACTTTGAAGTCCTATGGTGTGAAGCTGAAAGGTCCGATGCGGGAGGGTACAACACGAACGAACGAACGAACGAACGAACGAACGAACGATAGATGTTGAACTTGAGAACTTTGAAGTCCTGTGGTGTGAAGCTGAAAGGTCCGATGCGGGAGGGTACAACACGAACGAATGAACGAACGATAGATGTTGAACTTGAGAACTTTGAAGTCCTGTAGTGTGAAGCTGAAAGGTCCGATGCGGGAGGGTACAACACGAACGAACGAACGAACGAACGATAGATGTTGAACTTGAGAACTTTGAAGTCCTGTGGTGTGAAGCTGAAAGGTCCGATGCGGGAGGGTACAACACGAACGAACGAACGAACGAACGATAGATGTTGAACTTGAGAACTTTGAAGTCCTGTGGTGTGAAGCTGAAAGGTCCGATGCGGGAGGGTACAACACGAACGAACGAACGAACGAACGAACGATAGATGTTGAACTTGAGAACTTTGAAGTCCTGTGGTGTGAAGCTGAAAGGTCCGATGCGGGAGGGTACAACACGAACGAACGAACGAACGAACGATAGATGTTGAACTTGAGAACTTTGAAGTCCTGTAGTGTGATGCTGAAAGGTCCGATGCGGGAGGGTACAACACGAACGAACGAACGAACGAACGATAGATGTTGAACTTGAGAACTTTGAAGTCCTGTGGTGTGAAGCTGAAAGGTCCGATGCGGGAGGGTACAACACGAACGAACGAACGAACGATAGATGTTGAACTTGAGAACTTTGAAGTCCTGTAGTGTGAAGCTGAAAGGTCCAATGCGGGAGGGTACAACACGAACGAACGAACGAACGAACGATAGATGTTGAACTTGAGAACTTTGAAGTCCTGTGGTGTGAAGCTGAAAGGTCCGATGCGGGAGGGTACAACACGAACGAACGAACGAACGAACGAACGATAGATGTTGAACTTGAGAACTTTGAAGTCCTGTGGTGTGAAGCTGAAAGGTCCGATGCGGGAGGGTACAACACGAACGAACGAACGAACGAACGAACGATAGATGTTGAACTTGAGAACTTTGAAGTCCTGTGGTGTGAAGCTGAAAGGTCCGATGCGGGAGGGTACAACACGAACGAACGAACGAACGAACGATAGATGTTGAACTTGAGAACTTTGAAGTCCTGTAGTGTGATGCTGAAAGGTCCGATGCGGGAGGGTACAACACGAACGAACAAACGAACGAACGATAGATGTTGAACTTGAGAACTTTGAAGTCCTGTGGTGTGAAGCTGAAAGGTCCGACGCGGGAGGGTACAACACGAACGAACGAACGATAGATGTTGACTTGAGAACTTTGAAATCCTGTGGTGTGAAGCTGAAAGGTCCGATGCGGGAGGGTACAACAAGAACGAACGAACGAACGAACGACAGATGTTGAACTTGAGAACTTTGAAGTCCTGTGGTGTGAGGCTGAAAGGTCCGATGCGGGAGGGTACAACACGAACGAACGAACGAACGAACGAACGAACGAACGAACGATAGATGTTGAACTTGAGAACTTTGAAGTCCTGTAGTGTGAAGCTGAAAGGTCCGATGCGGGAGGGTACAACACGAACGAACGAACGAACGAACGATAGATGTTGAACTTGAGAACTTTGAAGTCCTGTGGTGTGAGGCTGAAAGGTGCGATGCGGGAGGGTACAACACGAACGAACGAACGAACGAACGAACGAACGATAGATGTTGAACTTGAGAACTTTGAAGTCCTGTGGTGTGAAGCTGAAAGGTCCGATGCGGGAGGGTACAACACGAACGAACGAACGAACGAACGAACGATAGATGTTGAACTTGAGAACTTTGAAGTCCTGTAGTGTGAAGCTGAAAGGTCCGATGCGGGAGGGTACAACACGAACGAACGAACGAACGAACGATAGATGTTGAACTTGAGAACTTTGAAGTCCTGTGGTGTGAGGCTGAAAGGTCCGATGCGGGAGGGTACAACACGAACGAACGAACGAACGAACGAACGATAGATGTTGAACTTGAGAACTTTGAAGTCCTGTAGTGTGAAGCTGAAAGGTCCGATGCGGGAGGGTACAACACGAACGAACGAACGAACGAACGAACGAACGAACGAACGAACGAACGAACGAACGAACGAACGATAGATGTTGAACTTGAGAACTTTGAAGTCCTGTGGTGTGAAGCTGAAAGGTCCGATGCGGGAGGGTACAACAAGAACGAACGAACGATAGATGTTAAATGTGCGTTTATTATCAATCTCGACAAGTCGTTTTATATATATCTTCCACTGAAGTTGACGTAAAACAGAGGTCGTTTATCAGAATAATTTTAGGCTTTATACAATAAAAAATTAAAAAAGTTTATTTTCACATTTTCTCTTTATTTTCCAATTTTGGTTCAAATGTTGTATTAGAGGGCGTGTTACTCGAAACTGGGCAATGAGTATTCGGGCACTAATATTACTAACTTCAATATTAAAATAACCTTCTACAAGGAGCTGTATTTTATTGTCACTCGTAAAATTCCAAGGTGAACTGGTGAATTAGGATTCATAAAAGCTTATATGTCATTTAAACTGTACTTTTGGAAATCATTTGGTCCATAAAAAATAACAAGTGCCCCAAGTAATGATATAATAATGGGTTTTAGAACTAACGACGGCCGTAACTCTGGACTGCCATTAGGACCCCGCGACATCAAAATTGGTTTTTGAAAAGCGGCCCTCATTAACCTTGCGGAGCCCTTGAGTCTTATAAGGGAAGTGGGTCGGGGGTCTCTCGGCCGAGGACTGTACTAATTATTTGTACTTCTTAGGATGTGTGCGAGAACCTCTTGTTTGCTGTCACACTCTAAAAATGTAACGGTGCTTTAATGTAGAATTGCGATGTAGAATTGATTTAACTTTGTGTGACCTACTTACTACCTATCAGTAAAGGTACACTTGCTAGAACCATTTGCATCGTTTATAATAGAAACAGAAACAAGGGGAAAGCTTTCCGCGTAAATGCAATTTTGTTTTTTCTAAAGGGTCTCTAAGAATTTTTGATCGTGGCTTAAAGTGCCTTGTGAATTCACATACCAAGTACCATCAATAGATTATGATTAATAAGCAAGAAATAAAATTGTACGTATTCTCCATAAGGTATAAATTGGGCTATTTTGTTTAGTACTTTCAATGTCTCAGTAACCGATTGACTTGGATTATTGATCATAAATCCTAGAACTCAAAATAATAAATTGTTTGTTTCAAAAGCTGAAGCAAATGTAATTTTAATAATACCATACAAAATATTCAACCCACTCTTGGTGTATAAATCCTCCTTCGGATGAAGCGATTTGCCTGGTTTTCAAACTTAAAGTCATAAATATTACTTTACATATTTGTACTAAACATTATCAAGGTACGAAAATTATCCCACCCACTGTCACATATGTATATAGACATACAAATTTGAACTAATAGTGTTTTAGGCATGTGGGGAGCTCGAACGAAAATTTGCCATGGTCCTTAGCCTAGGTCTTACCATGCAGACAACGTATTAGCTTATCCCCCTTTAAGGAAAATTGGCTAATAATTAAAAAAATATCACCGTGGTAATCTATTAGTCGCGTCGTAGCCTTCCGCGTGTTCGTGTCCCGCTGTCTGGACTTGTCCTTCGCCGGCCAAACCAAATAAATGTTGTTTTAATCGTGTTAGTGTATATATTTTGACTATGTGTTCAGATTTAATTTATCGACGCCAGATTTGATAATGGGACAGCAGTCCCGAAACTAGTAATCTGCTATTAAACCAAAGGATTGACGACGGAAAGGTGTGTAAACCTGCTTTATTTCGAGGGTAATTTATTCACAGGCACTTGAAAAACTTATATTAGATGTTTCGGCACTTAAAGCGTCATATTCAACATTTGTCGCACTGTTCCAAATAAACCATAAAAGTCTTAATTTGTTAAACTCCTCAGGGTACGTGTACACCGGAGCCGGGATACAAGCATACTCGCATTAAGGCATACAAGACGGTTTATTTCAGCCAATCAGAAGCTCGGAACTAGGATGGTAGCCGGGATAGAATCAGTGAGCAAGGGTCAGATCTAGGATAAGATCCAGGATTGTTTCTGGATGTAAACAAAAAAGGAGGTTGCTATGGTCATTTATCATCTGATTAAACAAAAATCTACTCACGTTTTAGAACCATGTAGACTTAACTTAAATACTCTTTTCTATTTACATTGAATTATTTACTGAATAATGGATTTACAAACACACTTACAGCCTACATTAATGAAGTGTTGTAAAGACAGAGTTTTTAACTGATTATTGTACTTTGATCGAGAATAGTACAACAACTTAAATAGAGCCTAGTTTATGTATACGTTTTGTAATTATAATTTAATGTTTTACGTAAATTGGGGAATAAATTGCGACGGAAGTAAAGTTTATGTAGAAATAAAATAAATGCCTATTTGAAGGTTGTAACCTAAGTTACCGTTTAAAACGTGATATTCTTTGTAGTTAAACATATTTTTCTATGTGAAAACTGCGTATAGGTTATTAGACTTTTATCAGGCCAATAAATTTTACATATTCTTATTATTATGTTATAAATTTATTTTATGGTGAGTAGCCTACTCATAAACCAAGGATAAAAAGTAGGTAAAAACCGCCCAACCTATCCTACCAGAAACCATAACTTACTGTTGACGCCGATTGCGGGGGTGTTGGAGGGGGTTATTGTTTAGGCCCTCGCCCTCAACCCTTCAGTCGTCCGTCTAACTACAGCCTAGTGACATCTCGGAGGCACCTAGGAGTCTCGGAATTCAGACTAGATTCATTTCATTAAGATTCGGTTCATTTATTTACATCCAGTTTTAGACATTGTTTTGCCAACTGACAATAAATTCAGTAATCTACAAGTGTTTAATTTACAGAACCTAATTTGCGTAAAAAGTACGGTACGTACTTGCGCCGCCGTACAACTTTTCATGTTGATCAAAAAAGAATTGTTATTAGTTGTTAAAATCTTTCTATTGAAAATAGCTGTCTTCATTACAAGATTTGACTATTTGTTATATATTTAAAAAAACAACAACATATTACTAAATAGAAAGATAACAATACATCTAACAACGTTTACAATTAATACAAAACTAGCTGCTTCCCGCAATATTTTGCTGATATGATCCTTGTAACAGCTGTTTATTGAATCAAGAAAAACACATGTCATAAACCAAATAAAACTCTCCTCCATATGAATAACATGGGAACTTGGAAGTTGGGGTAGAGCCCTGGGGCCTAAATCGAAATTATGGCTCGACAATAAATTAAAACTTGAAATTATATTTAAAAAAATACCCCCGTCACAGCAAACCTGCGTACTCAGCGAATTTACAATGCATATATATGGGTATCACTACTACCTAAAGCCACTTACCAAGTTTCACAAAAATACATTCATTAATAAGTGATATATAGCATTTGATTTATTCTCCATAAGAATAACATTATAATTGAGTACGCAGGTTTGCTGCAACAAGGAAGATAAGATTTTCTTGCAATTATCAATATAACTCAACCAGGTGAAGCTACATACCAAGTTTTATTAATTTAGGTTCATAACTAAGGGAGATATTAAACTTTACTTATTCTCCATATGAATAACATGGGGGCGGAGTATGCAGGTTTGCTGCTACCAGGAAAAATCAACAAAAACCATTTGTTTGTGCTAATATCAATATACCACAACTAGTTGAAGCCACATACCAAGTTTCATCAATATACATGCATAAATAATCGAAATATAACATTTTATTCAATCTCCATAAGGATAACATTGGACAACGTACTGTGTTTAGCACTTTGAATATCACTGCAACGGTTGGACGTAAAACAATTAAAACGCCAAAATGATTTTTTTGTAGAGCTAAATTGATTGGTAGAAAGAAATGTGGAGTTTTTAGTTAAATTATCTGAGTAAAATCTAAAAACCGTATTCCCATAAGACATGGGAAATTGTATGGACACATATTTTGACTTTTCTCCACAACCACTAAAACTAGCTTAATGATTCAAAAAAACAAAATTGTTTGTTTTTTTAAGCTCTATAAAATGGCTACAACCAAAATCTAGCGTTTTAAAAATTTTAGGGTAAAAAGTTCAAAAAACTGATTTTTGGAAAATATTAAACCCCCATAAAACCCCCTTCCCACGGACCGATCGATCTGGTTTTCGAACTTAAAGTCATAAATATTACTCTCCACATTTGAGCCAAATTTCATAAAAATCGGGCGCTTCTTTCAAAAGTTATTGCGGTAACGGACACACACACACACACACACACACACACACACACACACACACACACACACACACACACCCATATATATATATATATATGTATATATATATATATATATATATATATATATAAATTTGAACGAATAGTGTTTTTGGCATCTGGGGACCTCAAAACAAAAAGTTATCATGGTCTCGGGCTTAAGTCTTACCATGAGACCTACGGTAATAGCTTCTTCCCTATAGGGGAAATTCGCTAAAAAGAATCATCAAAATTGGTTAAGTTTATCACTTCAGGAAGTGGGTAAACAAAAAGCAGGTTTTTTTTATAATGTGTAGATAGTTCAAAACATGATTTAAAACCAATGAGTATATTTTGTATTTGATTTCAAACCAATATTTCCAAACAGCTGACTAAAATTATAACAGGTGAGTATATCGGCTGCCATCCCCGCAGGTGAGTAACGCGATGCCATCCCGGGTACCAACCCGGGTCCAATCCCAGATCCGGTGTGCACGTCCCCTCAGTCCTCGCACAATGTTACGTGTGTGAAAGAGAGAGAGAGGGAGAGACTGGCTCACCGACTCGTCTCTCTCTCACACCAATTGGCGGACTTCCTCCTCACTGGTGCACATCCGCGGGTGTTGCGTGACGTCACACACCAGCCAGACCGCGCGGCGCCACGCTATGGTTGGTTTCTTCTGACTTTGTGTCTTGGAACACCTACTATTTGCAGATTGACGGCGCGCCAGGCACAAAGAAATACGAACTGAACTGTAGGTGTTGGGCAGGCTGACATATTCTAACGTCATATAAATGGAGGGGGAGAGGGAGACACAACTATAAACGACAATTTTTTGCTGAACCAATTGGATATCGAGGGATCTATCACAGTTGAACGCAGTGTCCTAACCACCAACCACTACTTAAGATGTATCTGGTTATACTGGACACTCACCTTTATACAACTACAAATTGCTTTTGGATCTATATTTTCATTGACTAAAGGGTATTTTTTCTGTTAATACATGTAATTGCCGAACAACAATGATTTCTTTTTATTTAATATTAAAAATTAAAATGTTTGATTGGTTACAGATTATGCTAAATATATCAATCATTGATTAAATCATAAAATAATTGTTACTGTTAACACAACTCTGGAACATAATAAAACGGTCAATTAAAAACAAAACAATAATCCTATCCTCTACTCTAATCCTATCCTCTCCTCTAATCCTATCCTCTACTCTAATTATACGATCAATGTTTGTGTGTTTATCTCGGAATCCAACGGAACAATTTAAACTTTGGAATCAGGGTCCACGACCATCAGGGTACCTAAAAAACTACAAATGTTATAAACCTAAACTCAGGAAAATTTATGTTTTGTTAAAATAGTCTATTTCATCACTAGGACCAAAGTGACGCTTTTCGATACGAGCTCAAGTTTGACGGCCGAGGTCGGAAAATGAGCGAGGATTGAAAAGCCATAATTTTGGTCTAAGTGATGAACTATATTTTTTGTCATACTGCTTCAAAAACAGCTGTTTTCAAAAAATGCGTTGAGACGCTAACGTTATTTATATTAGCACAAAACAATTATTTTTTGTTGATTATCCCCATAGCAGCAAACCTGCATACTCAACCCTAATGTTTTTCTTATGGAGAATAGTCAAGTTTTATATCTCCCTTAATTATGAACATAAATTAATAAAACGTAGTACGTGGCTCTACCTGGTTGAGTTATATTGATAATTACCCATAGACATATTTCTTCTCTTTTTTGCAGCAAACCTGCGTACTCAACCCTAATGTTATTCTTATGGGGAATTAATAAAATGCTATAGATCACTTAGTTATTTATGTATTTTTATGAAACTTGGTAAGTGGCTTTATGTGGTAGTGAGAAACATTTGCATATGCATTGGAAATTCGCTGTGTACGCAGGTTTACTGTGACGGGGTATTTAATACTAGGATTAACTGATGATGACCTTGACCGAAAAGTATCACCATTAGGTTTATATCTTCTAGAGTTGGGACACCATATGGGAGCCAGAGTTAGTAAAAGCAGTGCTGCGATCTAGCGTCATATTAACTACGTGATCTGCAGCTTCGTTAGGCCGAGTTAACTCGTCCGCCGTACCCGACCCGTGTAAACAAAATATCACTTTGATAACCATCACAAAAAAGGTTTATTTAAACTACGAAAACGTTCCTAAAAAAATATGAAAACAAAACCGTGACGATCCCTGGCGGCGTACAATGGAGCTACGTCGACAAATCTCTCGCATTAATTTGCATTCCGTGTCCTCTCGTATCACTTTATGATGTTTTCCGGCCTAGGACAAAAAACACCATCAAAATTACACTTTTCGGTTGAGGTCATCAGCTGATAAATAAGAATTGAACCAATTATTAGACTTGTAAACAATGAAAACTTGTGTAACAGTTGTTTGCTTAGAATAGCAAGATCAAGATGGAAGCCAACTTTGAATGTTAAAAAAAATCAAAATTTAGTTTTTGTTAAATTTTTATATTAGTAGTTTATTTCATCAGTAGGACCAAAAGTAACACTTTTTGATACGAGCTCAACAAAAACGAGTTCGCACGCAGCACGCTGAAGTGAGGGAAGTGAATTTCCAAATAAAAACTTTTAAAACTCAAAATCAGTGTAAAAACATACATTTGTCCATTTTTATTGAAATCTGAAAACATTAATTTTTTGGCTGTTCTGATACTCCTGGTTTCATTTACTTGCAAAGCTGGGAATACAATTTTGCCCAATATAAGGTTAGGAGAAGGTCCAGACAGGCTTTAAAGTAGGTGTGAGGTTGCTGGGGATGATAAAAATACTCTAACAAAGGAATAACAGGCTTTTCTCGTGTAAAAACCCCATAAGACAACGTACTGTGTTTAGTCAATTCACATTTTCTTTAATAACTCGGTAAATATTTATGCTAGAATGACGATAGAGGGCTTAAAACTTTCGCCTCTCTAATTCCCATCTTTTTGCATGCATTTATTTTACATCTGGGGCTTTTATGACCATTTTTGGGCCCAAAAACTCTAAATTTGAAGGTTAATCCCCCAAAAAAGGAGTTTAGAGTTTTCCGATTGTTTTGCCCAACGAACTTGTCCAACTGATTACAGAAAGGAACGTCCCTACCAAATTTGAAGTAAATCGGACAAAAATTGCGACCGCTAGAGTGCAAACATATATATATATAAAATTGTGAACGACCCCCCAAAACGTGTTCAGGGGGTCACGTTAGGAACTTCTATGGTGGTCCCGGGCTTAAGTTTCACCGTGCGGGTCATGCTAATAGTTCACTTTCCATAGGAAATTCACTAATAAGCTAGGTTTAAAAAACACTTTTAGTCCAAGTGATGAACTATATTTTTTCGTCATATTGCAAAAATTTTAAAATAACAATTAAAAAAATTGTTTTGATACTTTTTACCATTCAAAGTTGGCTTTCACCTTGATCTTGCTATTCTAAACAAACAGCTGTTACACAAGTTTTCATTGTTTACAAGTTGAATAAATCGTTCGATTCTTATTTAACAGCTGATGACCTCGACCGAAAAGTGTAATTTTTATAGTGTTTTCTGTCCTAGGACGGAAAACTTCATGCAGTTCTTGCACACAACACTACCGCTCCATAGCCGTATAACAGTCATAGTAATATATAATGTTATATATCCCTGCATCACACACCCATTCGTAACCGCTCACAATTCATTTGATCCTGTTTCGCCCCCCTCGACTCACACATGGCATCGCCTAAGCTCTGTGACTTCTCTGTATGAGATTCCTTTGTTCGCCTACCGTGATAAGCCGCTTAACAGGAATTCAACGACGCCTGAGACAAATCTTCATAATACAAAACTCCAATATAGAAGAAAATTACATTTGGAAACCCTTAGTCGTTGATATCAAAGTTTAAAGCGATCTAGCTTAAAATAATTTACATCAAAATCGATTACCCATTATTTAAACTAATAATATGGAAAATAAGTAACATTTTATACTTTATTTTAAAGTACACAACACACAATTTTTGCTGGGTAGTACGAACACAGAAAAACTTGGAATGAATTATTTTCTAAAGAGACGTCAAATTGGTTACTCTCATGAAATTATCTTGACACGTTTTGTTTAAATACTCGTGTAGTTCGATATTGGAAAATGTTGATGTAGTGAACATATAATATTATAATGTTATACAAGATTTTAAGTTAAAAAATCTTCAAAAGAAAGAAATCTTCATCTAAGAAAGTTACATCAAAAATTTCTAAAACGCAATAGTTTTGGTGATTACAAACTACAATGAAAAAATTAATCCAGTTATTCGTAGCCAATGAACATAATCACACTATTAAATGCTTTTGTAGGGGCACCACCAACTTCCCTTGAATATAATTTAAGAACGAATTTTCAAGCAGCACGCTGACGTGAGGGAGGTGAATTTCCACATACAAAACTTTTAAAACTCAAAACCAGTGTAAACAAATACATTTATACATTTTTCCAATTTTTATTGAAATCTGAAAACATTGATTTTTCGCTGTTCTGATGCTCCGGTTTCATTTACCTGCAATGCTAGGAATACAATTTTGCACATTATAAGGCTAGGAGAAGGTCCAGTCAAGCTTGAAAGTAGGCGCGAGGTTGCTGGGGATGATACAAATACGCCAACACCCCCAAAACATGTTCATGGGGGCACGTTAGGAACTTCTATGGTGGTCCCGGGCTTAGAAGCTACTCAAAACAACCGAATTAAAACAAATTGCAAGGCATTTTATTAAAACTATAGTTAAGTTACACTATCGTAATTTATTAATCAATATAATAATCTATTATAATAATTCCCTATGGATTTTTTTGTGTTCAGCAAAACTCTTTTATTTTTGAACCGATTTTGATGATTGAGGTTACAATTAAAGGGATTTCTCTGTATAAGTCGTGGAATAATTTTTGTCTCCCTCAGTTCAATATGCTTCGCCCCACTGGATTTTAAAGTTTCCCTGTTATTCTTATGGGCAGTAAGTTTAATGAATCAGAAACAGATGTAGTTGCAGTAGGAATTTTAATCAGATGTTCTTTCCTGAACTGAATTCTTTGTGCGATGCACAGGTAATCAGCTAGTTATAAACTAATAATTACTATCTAATTTCACTAGTCGTATTTATAAATAATAAATAAATATAAATAAATAATCACTATCCTCGCCAGGAACGCGTGGTCGGTACGCAGTTTGATACGTGTTAGTCCAATATTTAGTTTGAGCTCAGTGTTTGTGACCTTTCTACCAACGACGATAATATTACGCCTAAGCAAGTGTTTAATCAAATAACAAAATTATTAGTTTTACACAATCATAAGATAAATAAGTCTCTGCCTCGTTGCTTTTGCTGTGAAAACTCATCACGTAAAAAGTAAATAGTAATTTAACATATCGCCAATTATTGAGCATAGTTAAAAATAAAATTGTAAATACCCCCATAGCAGCAAACCTGCGTACTCAGCGAATTTCCAATGCATATATATTTATCTTAATACCTCATAAAGCCATATACCAAGTTTCATCAATATACATTCATAAATAAACGATTTATGACATTAATTTTTCTCCATAAGAATAACATGGCGGCTGAGTATGCAGGGTTGCTGAGGCAAGGAACACAAAAAATGGTGGTTTATACAAATATTAATACAACTCAAGAAGGTAAAGCCACATACCAAATTTTATTAATTTATATTCATAATTAAGGGATGTAACACGTTACTTATTCACCATAAGAATAACATGGGAGCTGAGTACGCAGGTTTGCTGCTACGCAGGTTTGGAACTATCGGCCAAAAAATACTGTTAGTGCAAATATCAATATAACACAACGATATGAAGCAATATACCAAGTTTCATGATGGTAAGTTGATAAATAAGCGAGATATACAATTTTTCTTATTCTCCATAAGAATAACATTGGACAACGTACTGTGTTTAGCACATTCAATATTTCTGTAACCATTTGACGTAGAGCAATGATCAAAACACCAAATTGTGCGTCTTTTTAAGCTGATTCCAACATATATATATATATATATATATATATATATATATATATATATATATATATACAGTTTCGAACGAATGGTGTTTTTGGCATCTGGGGACCTCAAAACGAAAAGTTATCATGGCCCCAGGCCTAGGTCTTACCATGCCGACTACGGTAATAGCTTCTTCCCTATAGGGGAAATTCGCTAAAACAAATAATGCGTTTCAACTCAATTGCTTGAGGATAAATAGACAACAGTTATTGAGTTACGACTCTTAAACTAATTATTCTGTTAACATCTATTAAACAATTTTTTAAACAGCAGTTTCAGACGTAAACTGTTATAAATAATCTACTGTTTACTTTTATCAATCAACTGATTGAAGCTGGTTGTTTTTATACACTTCAATATTAAAGAATCATCAAAAAACATATAGTAAGATAATAAAATAATAATATACTGGCCAGGAAAAAACTGAAAACCATATGGTTGATGTAAATTTACTGATATGAACTTTTCATTACACAAATCAGCTGTTTCCTTTAATTTAAAATATATTCGTAAATATAGATAGACGTATTTGGTTATAACAACCAACTAACGAATGTAGCATTAAAAGAAATATGTTTCTTGTTATTCTAAATGGCGAAATTTCGAAATTTAATTAATATTTTAACCTACGGGACCTTAGATAATTAACTTTTAAATATATTCCTGCACCCCTACGACCTACAAACTATTTATGTGTTAAATCTTGTAATTGGGGCACTTCTGGTTACTGAGAAAATTTGATCCGGACATCGGATAAAAAAAACTAGCAGCCAGCGTCACTTTGTGACTTATCTTTTTGAACTTTTGAGGAACCATACTTGATTGAACCTAAAAGTAGTAAATCAATCATGTGTCCAAAAAATAGCACGAAAACGCTCTGAATATAGTTCAATACATATTAGATACAAAATGATTATTATATATTGATGTGAAACCAGAAAAACACTCATGTCGAAGTATATAATTCATGGTAAAATATTTGAAATGTTAGAACACACAAATTGTTAAACACTTCACTCATTCTCTTCACTTCATTGTCTTACATGAAATGTTTAAAATTTGCATAATAAAATGATAAATGACGGAAGATCACTGATGTTAAGGTATTTAATACATGGTAAAACTTATAAGAATTATTACAAAAATGACTGTCTTTTCATAGATTATGAAATAAAACTTAAACACATTCTATTTTAGTTTCAAGTTTAAAAACTTATTAAAATTGTATAGATAAACTATGAACAAATAAAATTAAAACTTTTTACTTTACATTTTATTGTAAATTCTGTAACCTATTTATTCGGGTAAAAACGCTTCCATCTGATTATAAAAAACCGTTTTCAACATCTACCATAAAATAAACAGTAAATTAGTTAAAATCAAACTGGCTATGTCCCAGATTTACTTGAGTGGTACTTTTATTCGTGGTCAAAATTGAATTATTTTTTCCTCCAAAAAACTATATTTTTAGAAATTAAATGAATTAGCCTATTTGAAAATCAACTTACTTATAACTTTAAAGAAAACACCAGTTTCATCAAATAAATAAATGCAAGTGCTGTATTCTGTGGTCAAACTCAAGAACTCGATCAAATCATCACCATATGTTTTGTTATAAACAAATGCGAATTGGAAAAGGTTCACAGGTTTAACAACACATTCGCTGAAATTTCAAAAGCCTCCTGGACGAAGGCTTTTCATGGGATATTTTTGAAACCGGAAAAAGGCAAATCTAGAGAGAAGTAGCTTTAATTTGATACCAAATATGTATAGAAAAATAAATTTCTTGGGGTCGATATGCTGCGAAGAAAAATCGAGAAATTCTTTTAATAATATAGATACTGATTATATAATAAGATAATCATAGTAAAAAGAACTGGTTTTAGATTTTGTGTGACAATCACCTTCGAGGAGGGCGCCAGGGCGCCATTACAGGGAGGGCGCACCGGGAACTTTCCCGGTGTCCCGGCGGGTCAGTCCACCCCTGATAATAACATTGAAACTTTCAAGACCAATGACTCGGAGATATAAGAACATTTCGTAAACCGGTTGTTTTCGTGCATAGGACCAAAAAGGACAGTAGGTACTAAATTTCAACTCTGTACATAATTTTTATGGAGATTTTATGATCAGTGTGATGGTTTTGTGTAATGATTATCATTTACTATTGTTACATCGTTGTATTTACATACAATACGGTAAATCTACATAAGATGGTAGAAGGCTGTTAATGTTCCACTATTGGATTACTTCCCTGGACACATAAACTTTGTGATAACCGCAAATATATACGGAATGGGATATAAAACCGTGTTTGCTGTGGAAAGCTGGAATCTATTCCACTACATATGTTAGCACCGCAACATTCCCGAGGGACGAGATAAGAGAGAGCATGCGCATAAAATATCGCCCCATGTGACTCTCGGCCTTGCTCTATTCCATGTAGTATTTTACGGTACCTCTATATACCGCCGCGCCGCACTATGCACTATGCAGTGCATTAGTTCTGGTCTTAATGAACTAAGTACAATCTACATTATGGTACAGATAGCAGACTACAGCTGCAGTATGAATATTTAAACTGTACAGACCTTTGTATTTATCTGCATTACGTTTTTAAGACCCTTTTCACAACCGGCCATTGTTTCCGTATAATATCTTCCACAACAACGGTTTAGCAACGTGTAGTTTAAAAATTAACATTGTTAGATGACGTTTTACCTTTTAATACGATAAGGTTTACGCATTTTTACCTTTTGCGCCAAAACCTAGGAAACTAACTGTTAGTCTAGTGAACCTTATTTTGTTAGTGAATTTCCTATGGAAAACTATTAGTTACATAGTTACCGGCCTGCTCGGTGAAACTTAAGACCGGGACCACCATAGAAGTTCCTAAAGTGAACCCCTGAACACGTTTTGGGTGTCGCTAAAAACGTGATACACACACACACACACACACACACACACACACACACGTGTGTGTGTGTGTGTGTGTGTGTGTGTGTGTGCGTTCGCACTCTAGCGGTCGCAATTTTTGTCCAATTTACTTGAAATTTGGTAGGAACCTTCCCTTCTGTAAACGGTTGGAAAATTTTACACAGTACGTTGTCATATGGGGATTTTACACGGGAAAAGTTTATGTAGTTTTATTACCCACAATACCCCTATTCCAACTTGTTATCCTGATTATACCTCGTCCTAACCTAATAATGTACAACATTGCCATCCGAATAGTCAATTTGATAATAATCAGGAGCATCAAAACAGCACAAATTTTTTTTTAATTTTCCAACAAATTGTTACCAGTGTTGTTTTAAACCCTTTATTCGATTTTTTAGAGGTTTTAATGCGGAAATTCACTTTCCTCACGTCAGCGTGCTGCGTGCGATCTCGTTTATATTTTAGCATAAATTGTTTGTAAGTTTTTCGACAACGGTAAGACTAGAAAAATTAAAATAGCACTTACAAACTACACATTTGAGCGAAAACACCCGTAATTGCCTCGTCGGCTTCTGCCAAAAGGATGGAAGAATAGATCAGTCGAGTTTTTCTCATGGAAGAGTTGTGGAAGCGGCAATGGTAATAGTCAATGCCCTTGTATGGGCTTGTCGATGGACTAGCCACTTGTCGCAGCAACATTGTAGCTCATTAGATTCCGCTCGCTTCCAAGACGTTCCTGCTTACATGGAGGAATGCTGGAGTTGGGTCGTAGCGTTGCCCTTTAGTTATGACACCCTTCGGCTTACTAGAAGGCTACATCCCTCCCCCTCCCCGGACTTCCTGTGTAATCATTTCTGATGATATGGGAATGATGATTAGGAATTACAACAACTGGTTGAGAGTGGGCTCCGTTCACGAAAAATTTGGCGTTTCTTCGCTTCCCCATAGGGGAATTTAAATTTTCAAAGGATTATCCGAATTAGTTTATGAATGGTCAATTTTAAAGAGCTAATCAACCCTTAGCGATTTCAGTGAGCAAAAATGTCGCTTTCCCAAACAATACTCTTGTTTAATAAGTTTCCAAAATCTTAAATGTATATAGATTTATTACCATCAAAATTCTACTCACTGAAATCGCTAGATATTTTTTTCTTTAAAAGTAACCATAAATGAACGAATTCGGATAATCCGTTGAGGAGGGACGGCCTTTGGAAGGTAAAATTGGCTTTTGGGAGACACTTGCAGAATTCGGTGATTGAAGTTCCCTCTTAAATTTAAATTAAAGTACTATTTTTGCTCTTTGTTGGTCTTTAACCCTCACCTGATTAATTTATTGGTAAATCGTTTCAGCAAATGTAATGACGCCAAAAATCTGACACAATTAACCGCGTATTTGAATTTTCTTATCAAATAAATCTGAAGAAATTATAATTTTTTTAAGAATCTTCTGAAAAGTCCAAAACCTTAAAAGACTGAGCTTAAACTAACTTTAAAATATTAAGTTCAGCAATCCCAGGTTCAAAACGGAGATCACCTGACCAAATACATTCAGCTGCAATCGTAATATTGAAACTTTGAATTTTGAAGGCGAATACAGGGAGAAGAACTAAATTATTTTTAAATATATTCTGAGTTTTTATACATAAAGGAACACAACACACATTTTTAACAGCAGTATATTTTAAATAATAAATATGTTTTTCACGATAAAACACCAAAACTTGTTACGGATGGTTGCCTTGTATAACATGTTTTTATCCTATACTCTAATATGAGTAAGGCTTGCTTGCTTGATTGCTTGCTTGCTTGCTTCTTGCTTGCTTGCTCGCTTGCTCGCTTGCTCGCTTGCTCACTTGCTCGCTTGCTCGCTTGCTCGCTCGCTCGCGACACTGATCTCAAAAACGGCTCCAACGATTTCCTTTAAATGTTCGAAATAACTAATTTCTGGGATAAAAATAAGTTATAGACAGGCCTCATCCCCAGGAAAAATCAAAACAAAAGAATTGTAACAGCTGTTCATAATCAACCAGGTAACTGTCAAAGTAATACTCATGTTGTATATGATTATTAACATGTGGTTTCCTGAGAGCAGAGATTAAAAGATTTCAGTGAAGATTTTATATATATATATATATATATATATATATATAGAGAGAGAGAGAGAGAGAGAGAGAGAGAGAGAGAGAGAGATAGAGAGAGTAGTAAAATAAATCAAAGGGACATTGAGCTATAAATAACAACTGGAGGGACCTTAAAAATTTAGAAAAGAGGCAAATAAGTTATATAAATCTGATTATCAGTTGGGGGAAGTGGTGAAATATTACTCCAAGTCATCTAAACAAACTGACTGGCCTTCCCCCGAGCAAAGCTCGGCCCCTCATGTACTTAGTGTGGAGACATAACAATTTGGTATGCTGTGATATTTGATAATTTTGAAATAAAAAACATGTGTGATAGCAAAGCTAATTAGCACAAATTGTCCCAATTAAAAATTAATAACCCCGAAAGCCGGATCTTGGCCACAATTTTGACCGGTTACGAGCAATATGTCCCCTCATATTATTTAATGTCCAGCCACCCTGTTATGGGAGGAACGAGTGTGCGCCTATATCTAACGTATTGCCAAGTTTGGTTTAGCAAATTGAGATTCTATGATGGTAACGTGCTCTGAAAATCAGTTAAGTTCGTAAGAACAGTCATGTTGAAAAATATGTCTGATGTTGGTCAAGATCAATAGTCCCAAGATTACTTTTCTTCTAGCGAATTTCCCCTATAGGGAAGAAGCTGTTACCGTAGTCGGCATGGTAAGACCTAGGCCCGGGACCATGCCTTTTCGTTTTGAGGTACCTAGATGCCAAAAACACCATTCGTTCGAAACAGTATATTATTTGTATATATATATATGTGTGTGTGTGTGTGTGTGTGTGTGTGTGTGTGTGTGTGGGTGTGTGTGTGTGTGTGTATCCGTGGGTGTGATAACTCTCGTAAAAATGGTCCGATATTGATGAAATTTGGTAAACACATGTAAAGCAACATTTATGGCTTAAAGTTCAAAAACCAGCCAGATCGCTCTATCCAAAGGGGTATTTTGAGGGATTTTTGTACCCTAAAAACGTGTTTTTGAGTTTTTTACAAATAATATTTTAGTAAAACAAATTTTACTTTTAACCATTGAATACAGCTTGAAAAAAAATAATTTGGTGTTTTGATCAACGCTCTACGTCAGTTGGTTACAGAGATATTGAAAGTGCTAAACACAGTACGTTGTACAATGTTATTCTTATGGAGAATAAGAACACTTTTATATCTTGCTTCATATTGTTGTGGTCTATTGATATTTGCACAAACAAATATTTTGTTGCTTATATTTCCCGTAGCAGCAAACCTGCGTACTCAGCCCCCATGTTATTCTTATGGGGAATAAGTAAAATGTTGTCTCCCTTAATTATGAACATAAATTAATAAAACTTGGTATGTGGCTTTACATAGTTGAGTTATATTTATATTTGTATAAAAAACACATTTTTGTGCCCCTTGTTTCAGCAAACCTGCATACTCAGTCGCCATTTTATTCTTATGGAGAATAATTAAAATGTCATAAATCGTTTATTTATGAATGTAAATTGATGAAACTTGATATGTGGCTTTATGTGGTATTAAGATATATAAATATGTATTTGAAATTCCCTGAGTACGCATGTTTGCTGCTACGGGGGTATTTATTATATTGCAGATATAAATTTGCAACAAGCAATCTAACATCTAAATAATAATTTGAGCTGATACAAGATTAAGTTTAAGATTAACGAGCAAGTAGTTATGATATTGTGATATTATTAATACCTACAGATATTTCAATAGGTTTCTAATGCAATGTGCATCTCCTTTTTAGCGAATTTCCCCTGTAGGGAAGAAGCTATTACCGTACAAAGCTAATGCCAAAAAGCTAGAAGCCATTGTCAAAAGCTAGAAGCTATTGCCAAAACACCATTCGTTCAAATGTGTAACTATATATATATATACATATAAATGTGTTTGTGTGTGTGTGTGTGTCCGTAAGCACGATAACTCTCGTCAAAAAGGTCTGATCATAATGAAATTTGAAATAATGTGTAAAGTACCATTAATTTGAACGAGTTCGAAAGCCAGAAGAATCGCACCATCCGAAGGGGAGTTTAGGGGGGGGTTTTGTACCCAAAAAATGGGTTTTTTGGGGTTTTCACATGTTATTTTTATTTTAATCAAATTTTAATTTCCACCATTGAATTTGGCTTTAAAAAACAATCAGTTTGGTTTATTGATCATTGCTCTACGTCAATTGGTTACTGAGATATTTAAAGTGCTAAACACAGTACGTAGTCCAACGTTATTCTTATGGAGAAAAAAAATATCTCGCTTATTTGAGAACAAATACTCCCGTCGCAGCAAACCTGCGTACTCTGCGAATTTCACATGAATATATATGTCTTAATATTACATTAAGCCTCTTACCAGAATTCATAAGAAATATATTCATAAATAAGCGATATTTAAAATATTCATTATTCTCCATAAGAATACATTAGGGATGAGTACGCAGGTTTGCTGCAAAAAGGAACAAAAAATAATAATGTATACAAATATCAATAGAACTCATCTAAGTCAAGTCACTTACCAAGTTTCATTCATTTACATTCATAAATAAGCGATATATAACATTTTTATTATTCTCCATAAGAATAACATGGGGACCGAGTACCTAGGTTTGCTGCTTCGGGAACTATAGGCGAAAAATTGGTTTGTTGTTCAAACATCAACAAACCACAACCAGATGAAGCGATATACCAAGTTTCGTCAGTTTATGTTCATAAATATTCAAGATATAAAATTTGTCTTTTTCTCCACAAGAATAACATCGGACAACGTACTGTGTTCAGCACTTTCAATATCTCGGTAACCAATTGACGTAGAGCAATTATCAAAATACCAAATTGTTTGTTTTTTTAAGCTGAATTCAATGGTATAAATTAAAATTTGATTTAAATAAAAATTACATGTGAAAACCCCAAAAACCCGTTTTTGGGGTACAAAACCCCCCAAAAAACCCCCTTCGGATGGTGCGATTTGTCTGGTTTTCGAACTCGTTCAAATAAATAGTACATTACATATTTTTACCAAATTTTATTATGATCGGACTTTTTTTACGAGAGTTATCGTGCTTACGCACACACACACACACACACACACACACACACACACACACACACACACATGTATATATATATATATATATATATACAAATTTAAACGAATGGTGTTTTTGGCATCTGGGGACCTCAAAACGAAAAGTTATCATGGTCCCGGGTTTAAGTCTTACCATGAGACCTACGGTAATAGCTTCTTCCCTATAGGGGAAATTCGCTAAAACTGACGAAACTTGGTATATGGCTTCATCTGGTTGTGGTTTATTGTTGTTTGCACAAAAAACAATGTTTCGCATATGGTTCCCGTAGCAGCAAACCTCGGTAATCAGTCCCGATGTTATTCTTATGGAGAATAATTAAAATTTTATATATCGCTTATTTATGAACGTGTATGATGAAACTTCGTTTGTGACTTCATTTAGATGAATCTATTGATATTTGCATAAAACCCCATATTTTGTGTTACTTGTTGCAGCAAACCTGCGTACTCATCCCCAATGTTATTCTTATGGATAATAATTGATATTTTAATTAATTATTAAAATTAAGAGGTATCGCTTGTTTGTTAATATATTTCTTATGAATCCTTGTAAAGTGTCTTAATGTATATATATATTGATTGGAAATTCGCTGAGTATGCCGGTTTGCTGCGGCGGGGGTATTTTGACTTTTTAAGGCACCTTAAAGATAACCAATGACTACCTAAAATTGATTTAATGTTGGTTGAACTTACCTTAAAAAAAATAAAATATTTAAAAAAATTTCTATTATTTCAGTTAGTTCAAAGTTTATTTGTTTATCAACGGTCATTCCATTTACAAAAATTCAATATAGTGAGTTTTAAAATTGTTTCTTGTATATAACAAGAAATACGTTATGGTGATAATGTATGTTGTATTGTTCCTAATTCGGCTTGTGCCGGCGCCGTTCGGCCCTGGACGCATTACCGTAGCTGATTCGTCGTGCACGTAGTATTGAATCGAAGCATGAAAATTAAACAACGGTTACTCTGTTCGTAATTAACATTTTTCACAATTATATTTGTGTTAATGTAACAAATTATTGCGGACATTAGCCATCATTAAATGAGAAAAAGTTTCGGGACGTTTCAGGATTTGGAGTCTGATCCCATCTTCAGGTGAGAAGAATCTAGAACACAAGTGTTAGTTCTGTTTTGTTACGTTTAATTATTATTTTCACCTGAAGACGAGATGTGATCCCAGATCCCGAAACGTCGTGAAACTTTTTTCCTCATTTAGCGATGAAAAATGTCCGTAACTATTTCTTAAAACATAAACTCACCTTCACCAACAAAAATTTTAAACAATTCATTTTTGTTTCAGAAACCCTGGTAGAGATCTTCTTACGTACAGGTAAGTTCCTATTGCATTCAGGTTAACAATATCTACATTGTTGCAAATATTAATATTGAGTTTTAAATATTTGAAAATCCATGTATAATGTTGGTCATAATTCATTTATTATATAAAGATCGACTAAATTATGACTGGCATAATTTGATAGTGTAGCAACCATTGCACGTACCACCAACAATTAAATAAGTCTATTTAAATTAATCGAATGTATCTATAGGTATTGAACAGTGTGCATCAACAGTACTAAACCTATTATCAGAAAACGAGTTTGCACGCTGACGTGAGGGAAGTGAATTTCCACATAAAAACTTTTAAAATTCAAAATCAGTGTAAAAACATACATTTGTCCAATTTTTATCGAAATCTGAAAACTTTGATTTTTTGGCTGTTCTGATATTCCTGGTTTCATTTACTTGCAAAGCTGGGAATACAATTTTGCGCATTATAAGGTTAGGAGAAGGTCCAGACAGGCTTGAAAGTAAGCGTGAGGTTGCTGGGGGTAATAAAAGCATTCTAACAAAGGAATAACAGGCTTTTCTAGTGTAAAACCTCCATAAGACAACGTACTGTGTTTAGCCGATACACATTTTCTTTAATAACTCGGTAAATATTTATGCTAGAATGACGAGAGAGGGCTTAAAACTTTTGCCTTTCTAATTCCCATCTTTTTATATGCATTATTTTATATCTGGGGCTTTTCTGACCCTTTTTGGGCCCAAAAACTCGAAATTTGAAAGATTAATCCCCAAAAAATGGGTTTAGAGTTTTCCGATTGTTTTGCCCAACGAACTTGTCCAACAGATTATAGAAACGAACGTCCCTACCAAATTTGAAGTAAATCGGACAAAAAATGCTACCGCTAGAGTGCATACACATATATATATATATATATAAAATTTTGAACGACCCCCCAAAACGTGTTCAGGGGGTCACGTTAGGAACGTCTATGGTGGTTCCGGGCTTAAGTTTCACCGTGCGGGTCATGCTAATAGTTCACTTTCCAAAGGAAATTCACTTATAATTACTTGAAAATGCATACATATTATTTTGTACTAGTGATAGCCTTTGTACTAGTGATAGAAGTCGGAATTCGACCAAAAATAATTCTACGTAAATCTAAAGCGGTAATAATGGCTGTTTGCGTGAATGTTTTGCCACATCCTGCGTGAGCAGTTGAATAAATGCATTTGAACCAGTGTCCTTATCCTGAACTTATGCACGATTATGTACTCTTTTCTCTTCCCCTCTAGCCTCTCGCCCCCCATCATCTTCTCCACTCTCACAACCAGGTTTAGTTTGTTTAATGTGGAGGAAAAATGATGAGATGAGGATGGTACCATTCCAGTAGTCAGTAGTATTAGCGAATTTCCCCTATAGGGAATTAGCTAATTTCCCCTATAGGGAAGAAGCTATTACCGTAGTCAGCATGGTAACACCTAGGCCCGGGACCATGATAACTTTTATTTTGAGGTCCCCAGCCCCCAAAAACACCATTCGTTCAAAACTGTATGTATATATATATATGTGTGTGTGTGTGTGTGTGTGTGTGTGTGTGTGTGTGTGTGTGTGTGTGTGTGTGTGTGTGTCCGTGAGCACGATGACTCTCGTAAAAATTGTCCGATTTTGATGAAATTTGATATACACGTTTAGAGCAACATTTATTACTTTAAGTTCGAAAACCAGGCAGATCGATCAATTTTAAGGGGTATTTTGGGGGGTTTTGTACCCCAAAATTTTTTTTATTTTTTACATGTAATCTTTGAAAAATACAAATTTTTTTCACCATTGGATTCAACTTAAAAAACTCACAATTTGGTGTTTTGATCATTGATCTACGTCTATTGGTTACGGAGATATTAAAATTGCTAAACATAGTACGTTGTCCAATGTTATTCTTAAGGAGAGTAAGAATAATTGTATATCTCGCTTATTTATGAAGTATACGGACCAAACTTGGTATATCATCTGGTTGTGGTATACTATCATAAGCACAAAAAAACAATTTTTCCCGATGGTTTCCGTAGCAGCAAACCTGCATACTCAGCTCCCATGCTATTCATATTGAGAAAAAGTAAAATATTATGTCTCCTTTAATTAGGAACATATATCAATAAAACTTGGTATGTGGCTTCACCTAGTTAGGTTATATCATTGATTATACATTCACAATCAATGGTTATATTCAAATTTGCATAAAAACCCATTTCTTATGTTCCTTGTTTCAGCAAACCTGCGTACTCATCCCCAATGTTATTCTTATGGAGATTATTAAACATGTTATTTATCGCTTATTTATGAACGAATACTGATGAAACTTGCTATATGGCTTCATCTGGTTGTGGCCTATTGATATTTGCACAACAAAATTTTTCCAATTGTTCCTTAGCAGCAAATCTGCGTACTCAGCCCCCATGTTATTATTATGGAGAATAATTACAATATTTTATATATAGCTTATTTATAAATGTGTATTGATGCAACTTGGTATGTGGCTTCACCTAGTTGAGTTCTATTGATATTTGCATAAAAACCCGATTTTTGTGTTCCTTGTTTCAGCAAACCTGCATACTCAGCCGCCATGTTATTCTAATAGAGAATAATAAAAATGTCATAAATCGTTTATTTAGGAATGTATATTGATGAAACTTGGTATGTGGCTTTATGTAGTATTATGATACATATAAATGCATTGGAAATTCGCTGAGAACGCATCAGGTTTGCTGCTACGGGGGAATTTTTTATTTACATTAGTCCAGAAACATCTGTTCTTGCTTTTATGCTAGCTTTCATTTGTTGTATACCAGCTGTTAAATATGCAATTCAATTGATTACTGTTGTTCCATCCTATACTTTTATATGAGCAATGATTGCTTGATTGTTTGGTTGGTTGGTTGGTTGCACATTTATCTCAAAAACGGCTCCAAGGATTTCCTCCAAATTTTGGAAACTAAGTTATGGTATAAAAATATGTTCTAGAAAGGTCTCATCCCCAGTAAAAATCAAATAATGTTAAAAAAATAAATTGAAAAGTTAAACAAATTAACATTGTGCTTATAGAGTTTCAAATCAAAACAAAAGAATTGTAACAGCTGTTCGTAATCAACCAAGGAACTGTCAAAGTAATACTCCTTTTGTTTATGATTATTGTCATGCGGTTTCCTGAGAGCAGAGATTAAAAGATTTGAGTGAAGATTACATATATACAGTAGTAAAATAAATCAAAGGGACATTGAGCTATAAATAACAACTGGAGTGACCTTAAAAATGCAGAAAAGAGGCAAACTAGTTATACAAATCTGATTATCAGTAGGGGTAAGTGGTGAAATATTACTCCAAGTAATTTAAACAAACTGACTGGCCTTCCCCCGAGCAAAGCTCGCCCGCCCAGGTACTAAGATTAACATTTAAACTTTGAAAGCCTGAGGGCCGATGTAAATTATAATGAGAAACCCATTATCGCTCATCTACAGGACGATACCTTTCTAACAGTATGCGCGAATTTCTCCTACGTTGCACACAAGGTGAGAAAATAAACGGTATCAGGAAACTGACACATACTTTCTCCCTTTTAGCCAAACTTTAATGACAAAAATATTTGTTATTTACTAAATATAGAATATGAAGTATAGATAAATGTACAGAAAATTGTCTAAAATAGTTGTTTTCAGAAATATCCACCCAAATGCCTTTTTGGGAGGCACTATAGAGTCCGTTGATACACACAGTGGTTTTGAGAGGGGAAATGCCCCCTTGCGCCCCCCCAGGGTTAAATAGCAACACATTTCGAACATCATCTGTTGGTCAATGCTAACTTGACCTGCATATCAAATTTTAATGAAATTGAGAGAAATAAGAGAGAAATAGTTATATTTGTATTCCCCATAAGAATAACATTGGACAACGTACTGTGTTTACCGCTAAATGAAAATTTCAATTTTCTCCGTAACTAGCAATCGTAGAATAGTAATTTAAGATACTAATTTATTTAGTTTTTTGAGCTCTTTTTAATGGTGAATAGTAATCTTTTTTAACATTTATGATTTTTTATAAAAAATCCAAAAAATTGAATTTTGGATGTTTTAAGTCCTGTAATTTCTGAACCCGAATTTTTCAAGAAATGCGGGTGGTGTCATTTTGTTGCAAACCTAAAGTTCCACAAACCACGAAAGTTTAATCAAAATCGTTAGAGCCGTTTTTGAGAAATTTGGATTTTTCATGTTTTTGGCTCTTTTTGGGGAATAATTACCCTTAAAAATCAAAAATCCAAAAAATGAAAAAAAACTCATGGAGATATCGTGCATTAGTACCTACATACCAAATTTCATAAAAATCGGCCCATAGGTTAGGGCTCTAGCTCTGTAAACATCCACACAGACACACACACACACACACACACACACACACACACACACACACACACACACGGACACACACACACACACACACACACACACACACACACACACACACACACACACACACACACACACACACACACACACACACATACACACACACAGACAGACATCACGTAAAAACCACTTTTTTGGGTTCAGGGAGCACCAAAACGAGTATTTCCACTAACAACTCAAATTCGAAAATTTTTACGAAAACAATACTTTCTCCATATACTATGTATAGGGGGAGAAAGTAAAAGGAGGGACAGTTTTGTGCGTACCAATTAATACAAAGAAGATAGCTGTTTATGAATAGGTGTCAAATTCCTAACATTTTGCTCTGACACTTTACAACAATCCATCTCTTTACTGTGAATATTTTACAAACATTACTCATTAGAAACCTTGTTTCTTCCTTCCTGTCAACAACTTATGAACCATTACAGGTCCATATTATTGTTATTATAAAATCAATTTCACTTTGATTCAATCATTTCGATTTCCAATTAACATACATTAAGCTTAATCTTTTGCGACAGGTGTCTTTCGAAGGACCTACGTTACAAGCCATTAACTGCATTCCAATCTTGCAAATTGGTGTAAAATGATCCGTTGAAATTTTAATATGATAATATATAAATTACAGTACATGTTTCTTCTTATAAAGTGACAACGTTTTTGCCGATCCAGCGTTACTTTGATGGTTGTGGTGGTTGGGTAGTTTCACGAACGGACCTCATAGTTCTAAAGTATGCTACGTCCGAACCGCTACATCAGTTTTGAGTTTCGCGGCAACGCAAATACCATAACATCCTACTCAATCTGTTTTACACTGGAACCATTTAATTTTTAAAAACCTAATTTCGTCGTGTATTTGTGTTACTTACTAGTAGCTTGTAGAGGCTACAGCCTCTTTCCTACTGTTTAAATTATATTGGATGCGGTAAGTCCTAAAACACAAAATACCATGTCATTCTTAATTAGGTATTAGGAATTATAAACCTCGATTCAATATTCTAATATATATTCCAAAAGGAAAACATGGTAAATTTGTGTCATTGTGCAAGTTTATGAAGATATCGTATGACCTAGAAGGCTGAAACTTGGTAACATTTATGGAAAATTAGGTAACGAAGAACCCAACCGAGCCAACTTTTGTTTTTCGGCCTTATTAGTGAATTTCCTATGGAAAGTGAACTATTAGCATGACTCGCACGGTGAAACTTAAGCCCGGGACCACCATAGAAGTTCCTAATGTGACCCCCTGTACACGTTTTGGAGGGACGTTCAAAATGATGTATATGAAATATATATACAGTATATATGTGTGTGTGTGTGTGTGTGTGTGTGTGTGTGTGTGTGTGTGTGTGTGTGTGTGTGTGTGTGTGTGTGTGTGTGTGTGTGTGTGTGTGTGTGTGTGTGTGTGTGTGTGTGTGTGTGTGTGTGTATGGTCTCTAGCGGTTGCAATTTTTTCCGATTTGCTTCAAATTTGGTAGGGACGTTTCTTTCTATAATCAGTTGAACAAGTTCGTTGGGCAAAACAATCGGAAAACTCTAAACCCCCTTTTTTGTGATTAATCTTTCAAATTTTGATTTTTCAAGCCCAAAAAGGGTCAGAAAAGCCCCGTATGAAACATTAATGCATGTAAAAAGATTGTAATTGGTGAGGCGAAAGTTTTAAGCCATATCTCGTAATTCCAGCATAAACATTTACTGAGTTATTAAATAAAATGTGTATCAACTAAACACAGTACGTTGTCTTAAGGGGGTTTTACGTTATTCATTTGTTGGTGTATTTTTATTATTCCCAGCAACCTCACGCCTACTTTCAAGCCTGACTGTACCTTCTCTTAACCTTATAATGCGCAAAATTGTATTCCACGCATTGCAGGTAAATGAAACCAGGAACATCAGAACAGCCAAAAATCGATGTTTTCAGATTTCAATAAAATTTGAATAAATGTATGTTTTTACACTGGTCTTGAGTTTTAAAAGTTTTGTATGTGGAAATTCACTTCCCTCACGTCAGCGTGCTGCGTGCGAACTCGTGTCCTTTAAAATGTCCTTAGATTACAAACAAATTTCAAAACTGTAAAATGAACTTTTTACGGAGTAATAAATCATTACTAATGTTTAAATTTAATACATTTTTATTTTACAGAAATTGTATAAACAATTACAGCTGATCATTAGTTCACTTTACAGTTTTGTCATTGCTATTTGCACTTTAAGGACATTTTAAAGGGAAACGAGTTCGCACGCAGCACGCTGACGTTAGGGAAGTGAATTTCCCCAATAAAAACTTTAAAAAATCAAATAACGGGTTTAAACAAATATTTTTGACATTTTTAGCAAAATGGAAAATATTAAGTTTTTTGGCTGTTCTGAAGCACCTGGTTCTATTTAAATGCAGTATTGGGATGTCAATGTTATGCATTGTAAGCTTAGGAGGATGTACCATCAGGATCAAAAATCGGTATGGGTCTGTTAGGAGTGATAAAAACATCAAGATATGTATATCAAGATATCAAGATATACAGCCTTTTCCAATGTAAAATCCTCATAAGACAACGTACTGTGTTATCTCAATTTTCATTTTATTAATAACTCGGTAAATATTAGTGCTAGAATGATGAGGGAGGGCTTAAAATTTTCGCCTTTTTACGTTCTATAACCAATTATCCACCCTATTATAACTAATTATCTACCCTATCATTTAATATTATTAGGGAAAAGTCATAAGAAAAATATTGCCATATTGGGAAAATAGCGAGTAAATGTTAGAAATTAGATTTCCCCTAATTTAATTAATTAATCTGGCAGAAAACATCATTTTAAAACGTTTTTATACGTGGTGTTTATTTCCTAAACCTAACTGTTTAGCCTCCAGAGCTACACATAAGGTGAGATACTCATTGCCAAAAACAATAAAATCATCTTAACGGTTAGGTGTAGTAAAAAATACAAAAGATAAATACCCCCGTCGCAGCAAACCTGCGTACTCAGCGAATTTCCAATGAATATATATGTCTTAATAACACATTATGCCTCTTACCAGAATTCATAAGAAATATATTCATAAATAAGCCATATTTAAAATATTCATTATTCTCCATTAGAATAACATTAGGGATGAGTACGCAGGTTTGCTGCAACAAGGAACACAAAATAATGGGTTTTTATGCAAATATCAATAGAACTCATCTAAGTGAAGTCACATACCAAGTTTCATCCATATACATTCATAAATAAGCGATATATAACATATTTATTATTCTCCATAAGAATAACATGGGGACCGAATACCTAGGTTTGCTGCTACGGGAACCATAGGTGAAAAAGTAGTTTTTGTTTAAACAACAACAAACCACAACCAGATGAAGCGATATACCAAGTTTCGTCAGTTTATGTTCATAAACAACCGAGATATAAAATTTTTCTTTTTCTCCATAAGAATAACATTGGACAACGTACTGTGTTTAGCACTTTCAATATCTCAGTAATCAATTGACGTAGAGCAATGATCAAAATACCAAATTGTTTGTTTTTTTAAGCTGAATCCAATGGTATAAATTAAAATTTGATTTAAATGATTATTACATGTGAAAACTCCAAAAAAAAAAACATTTTTGGGGTACAAACCCCCCCCCCAAAACCCCCCTTCGGATGGTGCGATTTGTCTGGTTTTCGAACTCGTTCAAATAAATGGTACTTTACACGTTTGTACCAAATTTCATTAAGATCGGACCTCTTTTACGAGAGTTATCGTGCTTACGGACACATATATATAATAATAATCAAATGAAACATTTTTCAACTGAGTACCCTTAAGGAATTTCTTTATTTTTATTTTTATTTATACATATATACAAATTTGAACGAATGGTGTTTTTGGCATCTGGGGACCTCAAAACGAAAAGTTATCATGGTCTCGGGCTTAAGTCTTACCATGAGACCTACGGTAATAGCTTCTTCCCTATAGGGGAAATTCGCTAAAAACATATTAAAATTACCTTTTTTACCTGATTCAATAATAAAACCATGGGCAATCCATTAGAAAAACCAAAGTGGGCCTCATATTGTAAAAATGGCGGATAATATATAAAATTCAAAATCATAAAATTTAACAAAACCGAAAATCCAGGGAAGTTTTTTAATAGCTCTTATACTTTTTCAAGAAAAACAGCTGGCACACATATATCAATCACTCTGTATATATAAAATTTTGAACTACCCCCCAAAAAGTGTTCAGGGGGTCACGTTAGGAACTTCTATAGTGGTCCCGGGCTTAAGTTTCACCGTGCGGGTCATGCTAATAGTTCACTTTCCATAGGAAATTCACTAATAAGGTCGCAAAAGGAGATATTAGGCTCCGTTGGGTTCTTCCCCATCTAATATTCTATTATTGTTCCAAGTTTCAGCCTTCTAGATCGTACGTTAGCTTCAGAAACTTTCGCAAGGACACAAATTTACCATTTTTCCTTACGGAATTACACATCGTAAATATTGAATATAGGTTTAATAATATAAATAATTCCTAATATCAATTTAAGAGTGACATGGTTTCTTGTGTTTTAGGACGTATTGATCAATCACGCAGACTTATCCCTGTTAGGGGATTTGTAGCGTGATTTTTTTTAACACTAATGGAAAATACTACCTAACGGACGAAGGGCTTGAGTGCCCGTATACATGCATTTAACAACTCGTGTTTTTAATTCATTAACAACTACTAGCGTTGTATGTCTTGTTATAGTTACGTATGAAATGGCAAACATCTTACAAAGCTTACAAATATATTTGAACTAGTATTGTACTTGTATACAAGACGGTGAATACTAAAATACCCCTGTAGCAGCAAACCTGCATACTCAGTGAATTTACAATGCATATTAATTTATCTTAATACACCATAAAGCAACATACCAAGTTTCATCAATATACATTCATAAATAAACGATTTATGACATTTTAATTATTCTCCATAAGAATAACAAGGCGGATGAGTATGCAGGTTTGCTGAAATAAGGAACACTAAAAATGAGCTTTTATACAAATATCAATATAACTCAACTAGGTAAAGCCACATACCAAGTTTGATTAATGTATGTTCATAATTAAAGGAGATAACACGTTAATTATTCTCCATAAGAATAACATGGGGCTGAGTATGCAGGTTTGCTGCTACGGGGACTATCGGCCAAAAAATGGGTTTTTGTGCAAATATCAATATACCACAATGAAATGAAGCAATATACCAAGTTTCGTCAGGGTAAGTTGATAAATAAGCGAGATATACAATTTGTCTTATCCTCCATAAGAACAACATTGGACAACGTACTGTGTTTAGCACTTTCAATATCTCAGTAACCAATTGACGTAGAGCAATGATTAAAACATCAAATTGTGCGTCTTTTTAAGCTGATTCCAATGGGGAAAAATAAAATTTTACTTTTTCAAAAATTGTATGTAAAAAACCCAAAAAAACATTTTTGGGGTACAAACCCCCCCCCCCAAAATACCCTTTTGGATAGGTCGATCTGTCTGCTTTTCGAACTTAAAGTCATAAATGCTGCTTTACACGTTTGTACCAAATTTCATCAAAATCGGACCATTTTTACGAGAGTTATCGCACCCACGGACACACACATATATATATACATATATATATATATATATATATATATATATATATATATGTGTATATATATATATATATACACAGTTTCGAACGAATGGTGTTTTTGGGGTCTGGGGACCTCAAAACGAAAAGTTATCATGGTCCCGGGCCTAGGTCTTACCATGCCGACTACGGTAGCTTCTTCCCTATAGGGGAAATTCGCTAAAATGTACAGTGCGGTAGATTTCGACCAGTCACATCGACCATTATAATCCTAATAAGGCATTCTGTGCGCCTGATGGTAACCGGTGTGACCGGTCGAAATCGATTTCCGTGTTTAATATTTTTTGCAGATACTGTTTTGTAAAGAATACCTTGCAACGAGTAGGTGTATTTTAAATTGATACAAGAAGTTTTTTTATTAAATCCTCTTAATATTAACTTGTCCGTCTTAATGTTTAATAATAGGTTTTTTATCAGGATTACACAAGGCACTGCTGAACTGATTATTATTCACGATTGTTTATTTATGTTTATTTTGTTTTCTCTGAATCGTTTAATTTTTTAATAATGGCTAAATGAATTTATAAAAAAAACGAGCCGCCAAAGTACCTGACGGTTTTACCGAGTGTTACAACAGTAGTGTTTTTGCTGCATTCTTTGGTTAACGCTATGAACTATTTATATGAAATATATATATAAACTATATATGCTTTTATCTAGTCAAATAGATTAAATGTCCATAAGAATAACATTCGGACTTTGACGACCAGTCGGGTGGAGCCATAAGGTCAGATCGAGATCAGAACCATTTGCTTGTTCTATTTTGGACCTAAAGAATCAGTCTACCAAGTACATTGCGATGTTTATAATGAAACCTTTTATATATTGAAATCGACTTAAGCTATATTACTTTTTCAACTACATTTGTCTTTTCATGTGACCTCACATCGGGAAACAATCCCACTAGAATATTTCTGCAATTAATTGTAATCACGAAAATTACAACGATAACGATTATGTTATTTTTAAAAACTCACCATCACCAACCAGGAATTATAAAGAAACAAAACGATCAAAACTGCATAGCAATCAAAATTTACAACAAAATTCCTTCAGAAATAAAATCTTTAAATAACATAAGAATTTCAAAAATAAATTAAAGCAATACCTTATCGTTAAATGTCCATACAAAATTGAAGATTTTTTTAAATGAAAACAACAATTAAAATATAATTTAAATTTAAAATAAAAATGTTGTGGTTTCAAGATTGGATGAAGATTATTTTGTAAGATTCAAGGATTTAAATAATCAAAATTCTATCAGTTATTATTAGCATTACATACTCTGTCAATGTAATTTAGTCTTAACCATAATTTAACTATGGCAATTAAGATATTTACCAATAAATAAAATAAAATAAAGAAAATGAAATTTTAAATAATCTATATTGACTAAATAAAGCCAATGAAGTTCTTTACAAGTTTCATCGTATCTTTAATCACCAAAACAGATCACATTACTAAATTGATTAATTTTAAATATCCCTTTAAAAGTAATCTGATTTCAATATCATCATGTTTGACAAATGGCCGGAAAATGAGTAGCTTCGATACACTATTATTTTGATTGCCAGTAAATTATCTGGTACAGTCCGGGCGATAATGGCTTGCATGGCTTATCAGTGTCACCGCCTGTGGCCGCCTGTTAACGCCTTCGACACCTGCAGGCCTAATTATTATCTGCTACTTTACATATCAGATTACTCCACCCTAGACGACTTCCGTGTCGACCAACATAGGCTCTGAAGTAGCATTTAACTTCTAGGTTGCACTCTTGTCCAAATGTTTGTAATTTATAATTAAAACTTGTCACGTACAGTAGTATCATATATAGTTTAATTTATACTGTAGTATGAATTAAAACAGTATATAAACTAATTATATTTTGCTGGCATTGTTTTATATACAAATTTTGTTAAATTTATTAAAATTATTTTTATAATTGTTACTTCGT